>OZ030005.1:173734658-174314658 GCA_964023405.1 Apodemus agrarius
TTATTTTTTTTTTATGTTTGAGAGGTTATCTTCTTTTGGGTTTGATGAGAGGTTTTATCTTGCTTCTTCTGGGATGTAGTTTCCTTCCTTGTGTTGGTGTTTTCCCTCTATTATCCTTTGTAGGGCTGGGTTTGTGGAAAGATAACATGCAAATTTGGTTTTGTCGTGGAATACCTTGATGTCTCCATCTATGGCGATTGAGAGCTTTGCTGGGTAAAGTAGTTTTGGCTGGCATTTGTTTTCTCTTAGAATTTTTATGATATCTGCCCAGGATCTTCTATCTTTCATGGTCTCAGGTGAGAAGTCTGGTGTTATTCTGATAGGTCTTCCTTTATAAGTTACTTGGCCTTTTTCTCTTGCTGCCTTTAATATTCTTTCTTTGTTTAGTACATTTGGGGTTTTGATTATTATGTGACGGGATGTATTTCTGTTCTGATCTAGTCTGTTTGGGGTTCTATATGCTTCTTGTATATTCATGGGCATCTGTCTCTTTAGGTTTGGGAAGTTTTCTTCCATAATTTTGTAGAAGATATTTGCCGGCCCTTTAACTTGTAAATCTTCACTCTCATCTATATCTATAATCCTTAGGTTTGGTCTTCTCATTGTGTCCTGGATTTCCTGGATGCTTTGGGTTACAACCTTTTTGCATTTAGTATTTTCTTTGACTGTTGAATCAATGGTTCCTATGGTATCTTCAGTATCTGAGATTCTGTCTTCTATCTCTTTTTTTCTATTGTTGATATTTGCATCTATAGCCCCTGATTTCTTCCCAAGGTTTTCTCCCTCCAATGTTGTCTCCCTCTGCGATTTCTTAGTTGTTTCTACTTCTGTTTTTAGAACCTGGATGGATATGCTCAGATATTTCACTTGCTTGATTGTGTTTTCATGTATTTCTTTAAGAGATATTTTTGTTTCCTCTTTCATAGCTTCTACTTATTGGCCCACGTTCTTCTGTATTTCTTTAAGTGATTTTTGTGTTTCCTCCTTATTTGCTTCTGTTTTTTGATCATTATTCTCCTGAATTTCTTTAAGTGATTTTTGTGTTTGTGTTGTAAAGGCTTCTAACTTTTGATCCATTTTCTCCTGTATTTCTTTAAGAGATTTATCTAGGTATTCTACTACCAGCATCCTGACCAGTGATTTTAGATCCAAGTCTTGTTTTTCTGGTGTGTTGGGGTATCCAGGGCTTCCTGTTGTTGGCAAACTGGGTTCTGATGCTGTCATGCTGCCTTGATTTCTGTTAGTAATGTTCCTTCGTTTCCCTTTTGCCATCTGGTTATCTCTGGCGTTAGTTGGCCTTGTTGTCACTGGCTGGTGTTTGACCCTCCCGTGAGGCTGGGCTCAATTGTTGTTTCTCTACTAGTGACTATGCTGCAAGATAGAGACTGCCTCTGTGAGTGCTGAGGGAACCACAGGGACGGAGTTTCCCAACCGAGTTGGTGCAAGCCTGGAGGGTTTGGAGATGTCTCTCCAGCTGCCGCCCTTGCCCTGGTTAGTGGGGTGAGCCTGGAGGATCCTCCCGAGTGATGGTAGCCCCTGATTGAGTCTGTCTACCTGAGCCTCTCTAGTGGTGTCCTGGTGGCAATATGGAAACCTACCGCGACCCCTGCTGTAAGGGACGGTGGGCAGGCTGCTCCCAGCTGCCTTGGTGCAAGGCTGGAGAGTGTGGAGAAGTCCCGAAGAGCCTCGGCCCTGGCCCTGGCTGGTGGCGGGAGCCTGGCAGATCCACCCGCGCTGGTAGCCCTGGCTGGAGTCTGTCTACCTGGGCCTCTCTAGCTGTGTCCTGGTAGCAATATGCAGACCTACCGTGACCGCTGCTGATTAGATATAATCTTGTATATAGGTTTGTTCACTGAACCTTGGCTTTATAAGAGAATGTGCTTACCTGTCTGCATCTTGCTCCTAAATGCTCAAGAAGGTAATGTGCATTAATAATGTATATAAAGTAGAAGGGTTTACTGGTTAATAATCAGGAGGCTTATACAAAATACATATGGAAGTTCTTTGTTTCATTTGAACCTTCTTTATAAGTATGTTTTTTCAAAGTAAAGAACAAAGCTTAAAGAGAACCAATGGTAAGTAAAGATGCCATTGAGGTCTACTTATCAACCTAAATAGGAATTAGAAACAAAAGTAATAATTTTGATGGGAAAGCATGGTAAGACTAAAGTATTAGACAGTATTTCATGATTTTATAATAGGAAGAATTTTATATCCATAGATAAATTTATCATAAACTATACATAAGGCAATATAATGTAAGAAATTATCATGAAAGGATAGCAAGTAAAAATGTTGTAATAATATTATAATCACAGAAAAGTTAATACAGCTAAAAAGTAGAAGTTGTGAGAAATTGAAGCACCAAGTAGACTTATAGTACATGTTTTGAGTAACATAATTAATATGCATTATTTAATAGGTACAGTATAGAGAACCTTGCTCCCAACGAATAGAAAACTCACATTGCTTTTAGCAATCATGAATCTCATTTTTAAAAATTGACAGCATTCGAAGCAATAAAAAAGCTTCAAAAATATCAAGGAATATTTCAACAACCACATATTAAACTCTAGAATGTAGTAAATCAGAAATACATTTTAAAAATAACTTTCTTTTCCCCTTCATGCAATTGGAAAAAGAGGGATACAATTCTAAATACTTGATGTATTAAAGGGAAGTTTAATGGGATTTATGAAATATTTAACATTGACTTGAAATAAGAACACAGCTCAAACAGAAACACAGCTAAAAGAGTGTCTGGGGGGAGAACTATAGAATTCAAAAGCATATTTTTGGAAATAAGGAATATTGAAAATTAATGAACTGAACTGCAACGTAGAAAGACTGAAGATAAGAATACAGTACCCCCAGAAAGCAAGACAGAAAAGTGCAAGACAAAACCTAAAAGTGGGAGGATTAGGGTCAACTTTAGTTGTGAAAATGGGACTCAGCCATATCTAGTCACACTGATGGGCGAGAATAAGCATTCCAATACATATGAATTCATTTCAATAATGAATGTTTTTACATATGGGATTAGATGCTGACCTTGTGGCCAGGATGTTAAAGCTTGATCTTTAGCATATCTTTAGGTTGAATTTTGAACTTAGGTGCCATATCTAGAGCAGAAGCTTCTTGAGGCTGATTTCTTACCTGCTGCTTCCACACTTTTGCTAGTAGAATTCTATTGGTCATTGGCAAATATTTTCCAGATGTTCTTTGATTCTAGACTGTAGTATAATGGTAATTTCTTATCTTTTTTGTCATTGTTCAGATAATTTAACATTTTTCTCCCTGAATGACTACCCATACATCCATGATCAACTCTCAAGTGATCCATGTGGTTGAGTCATTGCCCCTGTGCAATTCATTATGTGTGTCTTTGACTTGGCATTTTGATTCTCAATACTTTTTATATGGTACAAACTTGGAATTATATTATAATTCAAATCAATTTTTTAAAGCTGAGAGCATCACTTAATAAAAAGCTCTTGGTTTCCAAAAGCAAAGTTTTGCTTCAGGATTGGAATTTGCTCAAATTTCAGAGACTGAGGGAATACACCAAACTAAATATGTTCAATTTAGTGATAGCACTTTTATAGACAACTGTTCTAGTACACAGGAATAAGTAAACCCACAAATTCCCTATATATTTATTTACTAGGGTTATGTTTTTTTCACTGTTCATACATGTATTGTCTAACGCCACTGCCTAACATACTCTAAGACCAGTGTTTTCCTCTGTGTTTTCAGATACTATCTGATAAAAACCAGAAGCAAGCACAATTCTGTCACTTTACTTTTTTGTTAGGAGCAAGGCAGTTATTATTTGACTTGGGAAAAATAAAGGCGGCATTTCAAACTTGGGAAATGTCCCAGACTAAAAATATGATATTTTACAGTCTGAAGAGCAGGGCCAGTGTGGCAATATGTGTGTAGAGGAAAAAAAAATGAATTTGTTTACAGTTAGACTTTTCTTTTTTATGTAGTCAAGTAAATCTCAGTCATGTGTAGAGGTAATGATAAGGACACTGAACCAATTGCAAAGCACTATCATTTGAAAGATTAAGGGACGAACTTGTCAAGGTCTTAGTGTGGATTCCCAGCTAAAGCTCTAACTTTAGACTTAGACACACCTGGCTCTAAACGCATCACTGATTTGTAAAGGTATGGCTTTGCTTTTCAAGTCTCTAAAATGGGAGTGATCCTGGTGTTTATGTGATGACTTGCTTGCCAAGGGAGACAAAGGGAGCTAGCTATATGTCAGATCCACAGCAGAACTGTCCTTATTTTCAAAGATACAGCTGGCATAGAAAATTAAAAATTGAGTCAATCCAGGCATGCCATGACATATGTGTAATATTAGCCCTCAAGGGGCAGGAGGCTGGCACAAGGTTTAGGCCATCCCCGGGTGTGTAGTGAGATCCTGTCTCAAACAATAAAAACCCCAAATGAAATAAAATGTAGAACTGTTTCACAGTTCCCTTGAGGTTTCCAGGCAATAGAAATAAGATGGGGAGTCCTGAAAACAGCGGATGTTGTTCTAAAATTTTGTCGCGAAAGTAACCCATTGCAGGGCATGAGACTATAGTCGGTATAACAAAGTTTGAAGGCTACTAAGACCTGATAGCCTTTGTGATAAAGAGCACTGTATCTCTGAACTAATCCTGTTCCTCACTCTTCTTAAGATCCAATGTGGCTGACAGACCCTGACGATTACATGTACAACACAACCAAAGTTGTGTGCAAACAGCTTTCTTTTTCTTTCCTTTTTTTTTTTTAAAGTGTAGAATAGAGTTTATTTGGGGCATGGGGAGGGAAGTTAAAGGGGTAGTAGAGGCAGAATAAGGCAGAGAGAGGGAGAGAGTAGAGAAGTAGAGGTTGGCCATGACCACGTGGAGGGGGGGAGGGGAGGAGAGCCCAAGAGGGGCAAGAGAGAAGTTGAGAGTGAGAGAGGTAAGAGAGAGAGAGAGATAAGACCTAAGAGGGAGTAAGAACGCAAACGGCTTTCTATCACACCCTTCTGAATGATCATGTTTTCTGAATTCCCTGGCTTTGTCCCTTTCTGTCCATCCAGTTGCTTTCCTTTCTTCTCATGATCTTCAAATCGCCAGTCTTCCTCTCCGTTCCATTTACAATCTACCCTCCTTTCCACATTATAACAACAATAGTTAATGAAAACCTCGTTTGAGTTTGTTCAGCCCTAGCTGGCAGTTTGTTCACGACAGCTACACGATTCACTTTATGTTGTCGCTATTGCAATGATCTTGTTGTTTTTAACTTGGAGGTAAGCCATTGGGAAAAGGTTGTCTAATTTATCATAGTTCTCCCATAATACTACTCTCAATGTGGCAGACACTAAATCCATAGTTACTGATAGGAAAGTTACATCACAAATGTATTTCTGAGTAGAGGACAAATGTGACCCATCAAGATGGCTCTTTAGAATTAGACAATAGTAACAGTCACATTAAATTTTTATTTAGCTGCCCCTAGAGGCATTGCTGAAATGGCTTCTCTGTCACATGTGCAACAACATGTGACAGAGAGGAGAGATACTATGTCTAAGCTTAGTGTTATGACCTGTGAACATCTGAATGATTAGAAGCCTAACATTCCCCAAAAGTGAGCTTGAGATGACCATAGGTCCTGTACTGTGCAGGCCTTGATGGGCTTTCAGGTTGGAGAGCAAACCAGAGATGATATAAACCCCTTCTGGGACTATGCAGCCCATTGGAATAGAAAAGGAGACTAGAAGTGCCACACCCAGGACCTTGGGCCCCAGGCAGGAGTAAGCAAGATATAGACAACGTGGGCCCACATGGGAAAGCCTGGATGAAGAATGAGCCCAAGATGACCACAGCCTGGCACCATGGGACTGCCAGTCTTGGGCAGACCATGCCTGAGATGGCCCCCGTCTAGTGCTGTAATGCACGTGCAGGACATAGCACTGTTGAGACCATTCCTGAGATGACCCCAGACACTAAGAGACCCTAACACACCACTAAGAGGAGCTAGTGAGGGGCGGGGAAATGGAAGAGGAAGAGAAACAGAAGGATGTGGGCGCAGTGAAGAGGGGCAGAACTGGGAGACTAGAGGGTAGTGAGGAACAGCCAGATGGGAGTAGGTAATGATGCCACCTGGGAACATGAGGGGGTCCTGGCCTGCGCTGCCACTAGGGGCCACATCTGGATCCATGTCAGCAGGGGTCTGTAAGTACCAAGTGTGGGCAGACATCCATGATCTGGAACCACCTCCGGGCATGTTGATGTCCCTAGGCTGTGTAGAACTGCTCTCACACCTTGCCTCAGCCTGAGAGCTGGCCCCGAGGGTGTGAGAAGAGGAGAGCTGACCCTAGCCAGTTGTAGCACTCAGGGGAGGAGGTTGTGTACCTCACCTGGGCAGCACAGTAGAACTGACTGGTGGCAGGAACAAGGCTTTGAGCACGGGGCAGCTTGCCGTGCCTCTTGTCTGCTGTCTGGTGGCGTCAGTAAGGGACAAAGAGGACTCCTCTTCCCCCTATTGCCCTCACCACCTTCCTCAGGTTGGAGACCTGGGAGAGGAGAGCTAGTCCTGCCCCTCACCTGCTACAGCACTTGCGGGAAAGGGCTGTGCACCTCGCCCGGGGAGCGCAATAGAATGACTGATGGCTTTGGCGTGAGTGAGCCACAGTCCTGAGGGTGTGAGTGTGGGAGAGCTGGCCTCACAACGTGTCTGTTAAACCATCACATACTCTCCACTCCTCTTACCTCTTGCCACCTAAGAGAGGCAGGAGAGCTGGCCCTGGGGTTAAGAGCACAGGAGAGCTACCCCAGACCCTCCCTTGCTGTAGCGCTTGGAAGAATTGGTCCCATACCGGTCTGGGCTGGGCAGTAACTGCTCTAAATGTAGGGACTGCAGGTGAGCTGGCTTGGAGGGCTTGAGTGCCAGAGAGCTGACCCCGACTCTTTTCTGTCGCAGTCACACAGACAAGGGAAAGATCCCCTCCACTGTGTCAAGGAACCTTGCTATTAAGGTAGCAGACCCCAGGTGACCGATGGCTTTCTGAGCTCAACACAAAATGCAGGACTCCCTTTCTCAGCAGGGTTTTCGGTCTCTGCCTTTCGCTGCATGTCTGTCTGGAGAATAATCCTGAAGACAAGTAGCCGGCCTGGTCTGAAAGGTGACTTTGTATAGAGTTCTCTGTGAGGTTGTGTAACAGCACACACATCCCCCTCTGGCTTCCTGCCCGCATGACAATTAGATGCTGTATGATAACCAGTCAGCCCTTCCTGCTTACTTGATGCCCCGACCAATTGGCCCTTTCCACCCACGCCCCTAAAACAGCCCTTATGTATACTATCCCAGAAACGATAACGTAGCTTCATCTCGCTGCAGCAGTCTCTGGAGGTCATCCTCACAGCCACCCGAATCTTGCGCTCTAACTCTGCTCCCGTTCTCCCCTCAGACTAGCGGCCTCCCATCCCTTATGATTTGCCACCTGCCTTAGGCGGGAGAGAGGGCCCCACCAGGGTCATGAGAGGATGAGAGATGTCCTACCCCTCACCTGCTGTAGCACTTTGGAAAACGCCCTGCGTCTTGCCTGGGCAGCAGGGTAGATAGAGCCAGTCCTGTATGCAGGGGTTGCTGATGAGCCGTCCCGTTGGTGTAGGTGCAGGAGACCTGGCAAACTGACCGGTTCAGGTAACTCTCAGGCCCAGATCCAGGGGCTTTGAATTGGCTCATCTCAACCTCTACTCCATTGATGAACTGCTGGAGTGCATGAAGGTGCCAGGTCTACAGATCTAAAGCTACAGGATCTCCACGACATAGGCCAGCAACAGGATATCCGAGAGGAGTCCCAGTGAGGTTCCAATATTGATAGTGTAACAGAAGCCAGAGGCTTCTTAGCAGACCATTGCCATATTGACAAGCATTCAAGTGTGGATGAAAGGCAGGACACGCGCGGTGTCACATTACAGCTTCCACAACCAAACTTCCCAGTTTTGAAAGTCCTGTGTATGTTACCCATGTAACTGTGAGGCTACAAAACACCATAGGGACCACGGGAGCAGCTCTAGGCTCTGGAGGACGGATGCTGCCTATAAATTCATGTTCAGTAATAAAGGAGGCAGGCGGGGAAGTCAGAATCATTAGCTGGCTGAAGCAATGCACTAATGCAGAATAAAACATTCTACAGCCTGCCATTTATTACCCCCTTGGCTGGCATAAAGCTGTTGTTGAATTATTGGCTGTGGCATGGCTGCTGATGGAACAATGTAACATAATGTATATTATATACGAATGCAGGCATATGGGCCCTGAATTTGTAGATAGGCGCGTCCATTTCACCTCGTTCCTTTCACTTAACTTGGTGTTAGGACTAGGGCATAAAGTACAGTAAATCATTTGAATCTCTCCAGTTACCTCAGAGTGGTGCCTTCTCTTTGGCTTAAAATCACTTTGATGACTCTCAGTACATCCTGGGGGGGGAGTGAAACCCCAAAACACTTAGCCAAATGTTCCCCATTCTCTTGAGATTCATCTTTGTAAAAGTAGATGTCGTAAAAACTTGACTTTGAATAATATAATGATACCTCAGGATTTTAATATTTAATCTTAATAGTTCCTATAAACAAGGAAAGAACGTTGAACTGTGAACAATAATGGCCATTTGAATTTCCTTTCCATTTTACCTGAGTTTATATCATCAGCCTGGAAAGATTTGGAACGTTGTCTGGGAACATAAGAGATTGCTAAAGTGCAAACCCAACTCACAGCATCTTGGGAGTTATAGGGATATCAGAAGAAAACCACTGAACCTCCCCAGAGTCAGCCTAAAAATCATAGAACCATTGCAAAAGATTTGATCTACTTTATATAGTTGTACCATATATAATATAAGACCATAGCAAAATACCCACCTTATAAAACAAGGATTTGCGTTCTAATTTGTGTTCTCTAATTCTAATATGTGCTTTCTGATTGTACAGTACAGAATCTCTCAGAGCCTCAGTTTACCAATCAGTAGCATGTAAATAACATACCTATCCAATAGAGTTGTGAAGCTTTTAACAGAAAGAGTGCCTAATATAAAAAGTCATTTTTTATATTAACTTACCAACATTAACTTACTCATTAACACTCATTAACTTACCAACAAATGAGAGTGGCTAACTGCTAATCCCATCTTTGTCACCTTCACCTCTACCTCCACCTAAGGGAATATACATCGAATGTGCACAGCCATCAAGAGGGAGAACACACTCTCAGTTGTTAAAGCCTAATCACTACAAGGTAAACTGTTCACCTCAGGATTGTTTGTTTGTTTGCTTGTAAGAAACACAGATTCAATTCAAAGTACTGGAAGCAAAACTAGGTTGCTTCTGGAAGGAGAAGGGGTAGCTCACAAGAAGCATTGTAGAGAGAGCATTTACACTAGGTAATCAAACAGAAGGATTGAAGATCACCAGGTCTGTCTGCCTGCCTCTCATCTCTGCTCGATGCTTTCATTTTCTCCTATTATCGGGTGACCTTTACTTTGCAGCATATATCACAGCCACTGGCATTTACCAGGGCTTTAGTCTAATAACTTAAAAACAAATGAGGAAACAGTATTTCTCTTTCAGCTTCTCAAATTTTCTGTGTAGGACTTGGCCTGAGTCAGACACTCTCTTGGCCCAATCACCATGAACACAGATTATACAATTACCCTATCTTGGGCTATGTACCCATTTGTGTGGCCTGAAGCAGGCATGTCAGATGGGCATGGGGTAGAGGAAGGTTAAGAGTGGGATTTCTACAGCTCACATATGACCATTTGGGCAAGCAGAGAGGCAACTGTTTAAACGCTACAGAAAAGAGCATTACCCAAAGACAGCTAGTCACTGTTTGAAATTAGCTGGTGCACCATCTATACGCCATATCTACCTACCTACCTCTCTATCTATCTATCTATCTATCTATCTATCTATCTATCTATCTATCTATCTATCTGAGTGTATATATTAATGTTTTTCTTAAAAGCCCAAATACATTTGAGACAAGGTCTTGCTATATAGACTAGGCTGATTTCAAACTCAAAGAGATCCATTTGCCTCTGTATCCTGAATGCTGGGATTAAATGCTTGTGCCACCAAGTCCAGAAAGTCACTTAGATAGTTTTAAATATATTGAGAGATTAGTCCAAGAGGATCATTGATTCTATTCTATGGTCACAAACATTTTTCATCCCATAAACTAGGAAATCAAAGAATGTTCCTCACTGTAGATGACCAGTCTCAGAACCTTCAGCAACAACTCCTCAGAAAAGTGCTGTGTGCTTGGGGAGGAAGTAAGTTTGGATTTTTCTTTCCACTTTATACACTTGTCAGTTTTGGTTATACTGGTTTTTTGGGGGGGCGGGTTGGAAAGAGTTTTGGTGACATAATATGAAAGAACTAAATACATGAAAACAGTACCAGCCACTACAATCTAGACTTTAAAAAAGGCATTCAACCTTGTCACTCAAACAAATGGGACCTCATAAAATTACAAAGTTTCTGTAAGGCAAAGGACACTGTCAAAAGGACAAAACAACAACCAACAAATTGGGAAAAGATCTTTATCAACCCTACATCTGACAGAGGGCTAATATCCAAGACATACAAAGAACTCAAGAAGGTAGATTCTAGAGAGCCAAATAACCCTATTAAAAATGGGGTACAGAGCTAAACAAAGAATTTTCAAATATCGAATGGCTGAGAAGCACCTTAAGAAATGTTCAACATCCTTAGTCATCAGGGAAACACAAATCAAAACAACCTTGAGATTTCACCTCGCAACAATCAGAATGGCTAAGATAAAAAACTCAGGAGAAAACAGGTGCTGGCGAGGATGTGGAGAAAGAGGAAAACTTCTCCACTGCTGGTGAGGTGGCATGCTGGTACAACCACTCTGGAAATCAGTCTGGCAGTTCCTCAGAAAACTGGGCATGACACTTCCGGAGGACCCCACTATACCACTCCTGGGCATATACCCAGAGGATTCCCCAGCATGTAGTAAAGACACATGCTCCACTATGTTCATAGCAGCCCTATTTATAATAGTTAGAAGCTGGAAAGAACCCAGATATCCCTCAACGGAGGAATGGATACAGAAAATGTGGTATATTTGCACAATGAAATAGTATTCATCAATTAAAAAAAGAATTCATGAAATTCTTTGGCAAGTGGGTGGAACTGGAGAATGCCATCTTGAGTGAGGCGACTCAATCACAAAAGAGCACACATGGTATGCACTCACTGATAAGCGGATATTAGCTCAAAAGCTTGGAATACCCAAGAAACAATTCACATATCAAATGATGCCCAAGAAGAAGGAAGGAGTGGCCCCTGGTTCTGGAAAGGCTCAGTGCAGCAGTGTAGGGGAATACCAGGTCAGGGAAATGGGAAGTGGGTGATTGGGGAATAGGGAGAGGGAAGAGGGCTTATGGGACTTTTGGTTGGGGGATCAAGGAAAGGGGAAATCATTTGAAATATAAAGAATATATAGAATAAAAAAAAGAAAAAAAGGCATCAAATATTAGACCTGTCAATCTCCTTGTGGAGTATGATGCCAACTCTTCCCCAAGGATCTGTAGGTATTTAGTGGTTACTAGAAGAGGAAAAATGTCAGTGGTGTAACCATTGGTAAAGTACTTCTTGTACTGTAGATAATCCTCATCTATGCTCTGTAAGCAATCCTAATGGAACTAACTGGGTCACAAAATCTTGAAAGTAGAAGGAAGATTCTTGGAGAGAGGATGGGAATCAGTGGGAGAAGGAAAGGACCAAAAGAAGGCATGTGGTAAATACTATCAAAATATAGTATATGCAAGTATGAAAAGATAATACAGAAACCTGTAATGTATTCAAACATAGTTTTAAAAGCATCATGCCTACACACTTCATTTAAGTAAAGAAGTACAGTCTTTTGAAATCATATCAAATTATCTTTTCATAATAGCAATATATATATTTCTCTCAATAGCATACAAGCTTAAGATCTGCCCTCTTCATATCTACCTACCTACCTACCTACCTACCTACCTACCTACCTACTTACCTACCTTATCAATCTGCCAATCACCTGGCATCCATCTATCTTCAACACTTAAAGGATTATTTCTTAGAGCTCATTTATACAAATGTGTTGCCATGTTTAGTATCATGATTTGTAATCAGAATTTCTATATACTGAGTCTGTAATTATATTGTTCATTTCCATTTCACTACACTCAATGAAAACCCAGTTTCCATGCTGTACTCCCACAGCATCCTGTACTATTCGTTCTTGACACTTATCACAAAATATGATTATAACTAATTTGTGTGCAGAATTAGTTTCCTAGGGCTGCAGGAACAAATGACTTGGAAACTTAAATGTATTCTCTCAGAATCCTGGAGTTCAGAAGATTGAAACCAGTATTGTTGGAGCCACACTCTTCTGGAGTCTTTGTGGAGGAACCTGTTCTTCACTTCATTTGGTTTCTGATGGCTCTAATACTTGTTCTGTGGCTTGTGGCTCTCATATGCCTCCATCTTGGGTGTGTGTGATATGCAGACCTGTGTGAATGCTTGTTTGCCTGTGTATGTATGCATGCATGGGTGTGTCCATGCATGTGGAGGCCAGAAGTTGACACTGAGAGTCTTATTTGGCATAGTCTTCACTTTATTCATGAACACAGAATCTTTTACTCGTTCTCATACTCCCTGATTAAGGTTAGTCTAGGCAGACAGCCCGGTTTAGGGATCTATTGTTTCTAACATCCTAGTAATGGAGCCACTTGTGGGACATTCCATCGTCCTATCAGGCTTTTACTTGAATTGAATGTTATTATGTCCCAAACTCTTGTCCTCATGTTTTTATGGCAAGAACTTTACCTACAAAGCCATCTTTCTTGCTCCATTAGGCTCCATTTGACACTATCTTCTCCTTGTTGGTTAACCTAATTCCCAGTTGACCTCTTTTATTACTATGTAAGTGATTGCATTCAGGACCAACCCAATTATCCAGAATAAGTCAAGATCCTTAACCTGATATACTTCTCTTGCTACAAACTGTAGTATTTTACAACTTTTTGTTTCATTTTCTTTTGTTTTTGGAAAAGACAAATCCTAAAAACGACCAGCATTTATGTAAAGAGATATTATGAAGAATGGGACACCTCTTCCTGAATTGCTTAAGATGTAATCTAAACTTCTCTAGTTTACCATAGTTGAGTCCGGCCATATAAACTTCCCATGTGACCTATGGCAATTATGTGTGTTTCTGTTGACATTCTGCTCTTTCCCCCTAGCTCCACGAAGCTGCATTATGGGCAGGGCTGCTACAGGGCTGACAGATCAGGGCTCAGTGACCAGACCTTTCTCTGTTCACAAGTTCCTTAGAAATTGCTGCACTTCCTTCCCACTCCCAGTGCAATTTTGAAATAAGTTTCATACTTAATCTCTTAATAAACAAGGCAGCAAAAGCTGTTTTTTTTCCGTAAATTGAACAAAAAGGAGCAGTAATATGTAGTTGTATTTAAGATGGAAAAATTATTGTAATCAGCTGTAAGTTAACTGTTGACATTACTGATATTTGACAGTGAAAGACATATTAATTAAAATTTTAAATTATAAAATAAAGGAGATAAATTCATTAGGGGCTTAAAATCTTTTTTTCCTGACCTTAGATTCCAGAAGGAGAAATTTAGTGTATATATATATATATATATATATATATATATATATATGTTGGAAAGTGTCATTGAACACTCATCAAATTTGAAACCTCTTCCCACTCCACCTCCTGAGCTTTTTCTGTGGTTGTTATAACTGTAAATTTACCTATGGTGTCATTGCAATATGTGGTTTTTGGTTTTTATTGGTAATGGGAAAGATAGGTAGTAGCAGGGTAGATTTTTCAAAAACTACTTTGCTAGGTAATATAACTGAAATAAGATTTATTTTAAAGTTGAATACTCATTCCACCATTGATAGAACTCATTAACCTGTAACGAAATGCCCCCTGAGCTTGGCACGTTGTTGGTGTGTTGGTGTGTGTCAATAAACTAATGAAATATGCACATTTAAGCTTGTTACAGTTTTGTTTATGCTGCTTTGATAAAAACAGGATCCTAGACTTAAAGGAAAAGTAGACATGTGTCCTCATCTCCTAACCCAGAATCTATCTTCAACGGATAACCTCTTACAAATGAAAATTTAGTTTTTTCCAGAGAAGTTTCACTGTGTGAACAAACTACTCTTAAGGATAGGCTGCAATCCCAACAGTAGATGGCCAACAGAAAATGAACACGACAGAATCTTTGGAGGCTCCTTGTCCCATAATGTCATGTTGGTGCTTTAATTAAAGAAAACTTATTTATATATATATATATATATATATATATGCATATATATGTATAAAATATATACAGTATATATGGATATATTGTGTACATATTATAATATGTGTAATATATACTGCAATATAATATATCACATATGCAATACATATAATATTCACAATATATTAATATATAAAACATAAATATTATATATTATGTATGTATATTATATATAAAATTTCTTTCTTTGGCTCTTTTCCCTTGGTCCTGAGTATGTGAAGAAGGGGGATTCAATGTCTATATCTGTTTCCTGTATCTTTTCTTGGACTCTTTTTCTTCTGTTTGTTTTGTCCTATGATGTGTTAGTTTTTGTTTTATATTATTGTTTTATTTTATTATTATTTTATTTTATTACTATAGTAATAAATAATTATATATTTATATTTAATGTTTATTATTTCACTTTATTATTATCCCCTAGAAGCCTGTTTTCTAATGAGAGACAGGAAGTGGGTAGATCCTGATGTGTGGGGATGAAGGGAGGATCTGGGAGCAACAGAAGGCAGAGAAAATGTAATCAGAATACTTGATATGAGAAAGTCTATTTTTAATAAAAGAAAACATAAAAGAAAAACAAAAACAAATGAAAAGCAACTTTGGGGAGGAAGGGTTTTATTTCAATTTTTAATTCTAAGTAACATGCCTTCATCATGGAAAGTCAGGGCAGGAGCTTCATATAGCTAGTCATATCATATTTACAGCCAAGAGCAGAGAGAAATAAATGCACACAGGCTCACTTGCTTGAGTTCATCTCTATTTCCTGTCACTCCTATAAACGTTTGGACTTCCTTCCTAGGGAATTTTCCCCCCACAGTAGGCTGTATCTTTCCATATCAATTAATTAAATTAAGACAATCACCCACAGGCCAACCCAGGGTAGACAATCCCTCATAAGAGACTCTCTTCCCAAGGGGGTCTAGGTTACATCAAGTTGAAAACTAAAACTAACCACCACACAGCTAGATGTATGTGTGTGTGTGTGTGTGTGTGTGTGTGTGTGTGTGTGTGTGGTGTATACATGTGAATATATGTATACATAGATGGATGTATATATTTTCCTGCTATATTACTTAGCTTATAGACATCAAAGATTAGGTATAAATCTATACCATTTCTCTCTGTTCTCATAAGTTTCTCTATACTTCACACAAACTTTTTCCTCTTCCTTTGTCAGCCAGAAGAGATATCTCTCCTTTATCTTAAAACCAATCCCCCCTTTTTTGTTTTTTTGAGACAGGGTTTCTCTGTGTAGTCCTGGCTGTCTTGGAACTCACTCTGTAGACCAGGCTGGCCTCGAACTCAGAAATCCACCTGCCTCTGCCTCCCAAGTGCTGGGATTATAGGCATGCGCCACCATGCCTGGCTTGCCAATCCCCCCTTTTTTTGATAAGGATTTTGTTCTTTTTGATCTCATAAGGAGGCAAAGTTAATGCCCCTTCTATTCCCTTTGTGGTTTCCACTTGAGTGAGTGGTATCTTCAAGTGTATGGTCTAGATATAGAGACTAGAAGTGCTGCTTACCCGGCTGGCTTTGTTCTTGCTGGTGAGTGCAGTTTATCTATTCCAGGTGCAGCTGCTATTCTTTGCTCACACTCCGGTTTCTTTGGCTGGTGAGTGTGAAATGAAGCTACTAGATGCTGTCTCTGTGGTCTACATATGCTCAGCCTCTATTGTCTAAATTAGCTCAGAAAGTCCACTTTCATAATAGTACACACAACATACAAACACAAACTCTATTGGTTCCGTTCCTGTAGATCAGTGGTTCTCAACCCTTCTAACATTGCAACTCTTTAGAACAGTTCCTTATATTGTGGTGACCCCCAACCATACAATTATTTTTGTTGTTACTTTAAAAGTGTAATTTTGCTACTGTTATGAATCATATTGTAAATGTTTTTGGAGACAGAGGTCTGCTAAAAGGGTTGAAACTAACAAGTTGAGAAACACTGCTCCAGAGAACCTTATTTAATTCAGTATTTAAACGTACATTTCCAGTGACCTAATTTCCTTTTTTTTCTAACTTCCTTTAACAAGGCCCCACAACTTAAAAGTTTTATTATCTTCCAACACTGAAAAGAGTTGGAAGCCAAACTATTAACCCATGGACTTTTGGGAGAATATATCAAATTCATATTATAGCAATACATCCAAGTAAATAGGCTTTAAGATGCAAAGTAACAAATGCTTTGATAAGTATAAAATTGAATCCTACCTCTGCATTAAGATGGAGAGTCTAATGTCCATTCCATTGGATGTGAGCTCACCCTAGAGACTTGCTTGCCCCGTAGCATGTCACGGAAGAGATGATCTATGGTTTCTAAGTTGTAACCCTTAAGAACTCATGCAGTTTCCAACTGGATTTCTTAGTCCTGGTTCCTGAGATGTCCATTTCAGCTCTCAGTGATTGCCTCAGGAGGAAAATTCACATCAACTGGAGAAGATAGAAATTCTGCTTGGCAGCTCAAGCTGAAATTCTGGATGACAATGGACTTCGGCTTCATGCAAGTCAGAGTAGAATTTTGGAAGTTCAGTCAGACAGTCTAATGACTTCAGCCTGATTCACTTCCTAGTAACAGGAATAAGATAATGGTCAAGAAAATTCTATCCAGCTGAACTCAGTCAACACAAAGAATCCAAGGAAATCACAAAACACTATTTTTTTCAGCCATTACTTTCAGAGAATCTTACACAATAACATAAGACTGGAACTGCCAGTGATACGAAGGAGTAATCTCTGTGAGGCCCAAGCGAGGAGAGTGTGGACAGGTGCCTATGGCCACTTTGCTTATGGAAGGTTCAGAATGCAACAACAATAATAAATGTGTGATTTACATATGCCATGAGATTATATACTAACAATCCTGCCAAACTTGCAAGACTCTACCATGATGCAGGAAGTGACATGTAGGCCTGTGTACCAACTGGAATATTTCCCTAGTTGCTGTCCCTTGGAATACTGCACATCCACATTGTTCCATGTTTAAATAAGCATGAGGAAGACTAGCATGTTCTTTTTGAAGTATTACCATAGTTTATAGTCAGTGTGAAACACAATCTATTTGCTATAGGACTACCCTAAGCCGTCGATGTGTTGAAGATGGAAATTAGCCAAAAAGCTATTTTCCTCGTAAATTAATTGGCCAGTGGTATGTCAGCATAGAAAACACCTTGCTATATGCTTGTAGTTTTTAATAAGATGAAAGAAACTAGAGAATTATGAGAGGTTATAACTTTGCCCTCTCTTCTCAGAGAGACGATGTGACATAGTAGGAAAGAAATACAGTGTGTGTGGTTTAACAGCACACATGCTAATCTTGCCTTCTCATTTTAATTGCTTGTTTGGCTTTGAACATTTCTTTTTTGTGTGTGAGCTACATTTTTTAAGTGAAAAACATGAAGGGAGCCTGAATTTGAAGCTCAATAGCAGTGAGGTATATCACAGTCTGTGATGGATGTGGACTCAAATCTCCAGAACCAACTGCAAAATAAGATAAATTAAACATGGAAGATATTGGTCTGACTTATGTACATACCAATATTCTATAGAACCTTTTACATTATGAATCATTTAAAGTTATGCATCCATAGACTCTCCGGGATGTTCCATATCATCCAGTTGATTCTAAAAGGAATAACTGTCACAAAAGAAGATGAGAACCACTTGCATAAATCAGCTTTGGACCTTGTCTTGGTTTTAGTATTCAGGGTGGTGTTTTGGGGAGTTGCTGTGGGCCTTTAAGAGGTGGCTCCTAGTGGGAGATCCTTAGGGAATTAGGAATGAAAAGGGACTTCAAGACCCAACCCCCTCAATCCTCCTTCTCAGGATGAAATTGATTACTTATTCCCTGTTCTGAGACCACTCACCTCCAGGAGGTGAGGTGAGGCAGCCAAGTGCCAATGTTTGAGCCCAAGCTGTGCCTCTGGTCAGCTGCCTCAGGCATTTTATTGCATTAGTGTCAAACCACCATGTTAGTTTCTTTTTAAAGCCATATGCTTGTGCTAGTTTAAATGAGTGGTTCAATTGAAAGAAATGTTTTAATATTTTCTTTTAAAAATAAAAAAAAATGTCACCTGGCTCAGGGCTTCCAGATAGCTGATATCATTAGCAGAGAACAGACAAGGTCTTGTTCTGAAGAGTAACTCTTATATACTAAGGCATCCTGTCATTTCAGCTTCTTATGATTTTATGACAGGAGTCTGCTGGCTACTTTTATGTCAACTTGACACAAGCTAAAGTCATCTGAGATGAGGGAACTTCTATTAAGGAAATGCGTTTATAAGACAAGGCAAGCCCTTTAGGACATTTTCTTAATTAGTGATTGATGGGAGAAGGTCAAGCCCACTCTTGATAGTGCAATCCCTTGACTGGTGGTCCAGGGCTTTATAAGAAAGCAGACAGCAAGCCAGTAAACAGCACCCCCTCCATGGACTTTGCTTCACAACTCCTGTCTCCAGGTTCCTGCCCTGTTTTGAGTTCCTGTCCTGACTTCTTTCAGTGATGAATAGTGATATGGAGGCCGAAGCCAAATAAACCCTTTCCTGCTTAACTTGCTTGTCGTCATGGTGTATTATCACAGCAACAGTAACCCTTACTAAGACAAGGAGCCTAGACATTCTAGTGGTATTCAGAGCAGAAGTGAGACATTAGGACCTGATTGATGGTGACAGTGCTAATGTTGTAGTGCCAATACGTGGCTCCACTGCAAGAGCTTATCAGGAAGAACTGGCCATGTAAAAGGCTCACCCCGTTCTGAAAAATTAGAGGATATGAGTTCAATGTGTTGGGTTTCACATAGTGGTTTTTTTCTTGGGACAATTTCTTGTTGATGGTTATATTACTGTCATGCTGGAGAGAGACTCGTTTAGACATGCAAGAAAGATGGCAGTGATCTTGATCAGTGAAGTGTGGAGATGTAGAAGGATCCTTCAATGGTCAGCCACTTAGACAAGTTAATGATAAATGTGATTTGTTCTCCATGAGAACACAACATTGAATTAGTCTTTTACTTTCTCCTTAAAGGTCTCTTCAGTGCACCGTACACTGACCATCCCATTTCAAATCAGTGTTTTTTTTCCCCCCATGGCCCTTATCCTTTCTGTATAATGTATTTAATAAGTGTTGATTTTCACTGACTCTTCTTTGGAATGTAAACTGCACACTGAGAGATTTTTGTTCACGCAGGTCATAAAATTGGTAAACTTCTTAAAATGAAATTTCCTCATGGAGCACAATTTTCCAAGAATATAAAACAATGCTTGACACATGAGGGGGGCCCTCAATAAATATTTATTTAATGAATAATTGTGAAGCAGTACCAATTATTTGTGTCCATAGGATAATGAGAAACTGTGAGAATGGTTGAAATTCTTTTTTTATAAACTCTTAATGACTCTCCTAGAAAAAAAAGGGCTTAAATATATTCATTCAACAGCATATTTTATTAATTTATTACTTACTTATTTTTAATGTGTGTGTGTGTGCCCTAATGCACTTGCGGAGATCAGAGGATAACTTGTGAGAGTTGGTTTTTTTCCCACTGTGTGGGACCTAGATTGAGTTCAGGTTTTCAGGCTTAGTGGCAGGGTCCTTTTCTCTGGAGCCATCTTGCAGGTGGAAGCATCATGTTTTTTTTGTTGGCTAATGCAGCTGTCTGCATGCTTTTGGAAAGCTCACGCCAAGTATCTGTTTGTACCACTAGGTCTTCTGCTTTCTTTTCTAGCAGTTTAACCAGATCAAAGCAGGTGGGTCTACTCCATACTTGGCAGCATTTCCACTCTATTTATCTGTCTATTTTTTCTTTCTTGCTGCTGATTGGGATCAGTCGTCTATAAACACCTTAAATTTCTTTGCTCATTTCTCCCTTTATCACATTGTCCTGGAATGTCTTTACTTCCACTCAAGATATTCAATCAGTGACTGTATTTTTATATAATGATACCAAAGCTTAGAATGAAAAGACTTGTTCAAGTTCAACAAAGTTAACAATGCTAGCAATTGAATGACAACAACTAGTGTTAACTATTAAACTAATATTGTATGTAAGACATTGACCTAAACATGACATAATTTAATTTTCACAACCTCCCACCTATGTGGACTAATATAATGTGATTCAGAAGGTTTGAATAAATTGACCAAGGTCACCAACTGGCCAGTTACCTCTGTTTGATCATGTAACAACTCTTTATTGAGTCCATAATGACTGAGAGTAGAAAGGTCCTGTTAACTAAGTCTACAGTGGTAAACTAAACAGACATATCTGATAGTCACAGATGACATTTAGTAAGCTCTCCCTTGGTCCTAGGAATTGTCTTTTGTTCTTAACCACAACTCTGTGATGCATATAACACAAGCCCAAAGGGAAATTTCAGATGAGATGCTGAGACTTAACTTCATTAGGGTCCTGTTGTGTGTAGATGAGATGGTTAAGGATAGTAAAGCCCATAAAATCTAAGTCCAAGGTTTGTTCTTCTCACTTTGCTGTTCTCCTTCTTAGGCTTAGAAGGACACTGAAAGGAAGGCTCAAGAAAACATGTTTCAGAAGACTTTCCTGACCCATCAGGAAAAAGCTCTAGGATCAGCTGACCTCTTAACCATCAAATAATATTGCTTTCTCTTGGGTGGTAGGATCAGAGGAAATTACACACTTACATACATCAATCTTTGACAGGTTGTCCATTCTTACAATTTGCTCATCGAGCAATCTCAACATTTTCACAATAATATGTACTGAATGTTTAAAAAAAAACCCTATCTAGTTAAAAATAAAGAAAGTGCTTATAAGCATTCCAAACACTTGTTTTGTGTTGGCTGGAGTTGAAGTCCAAATAAAAGCTGGAAGTGAGACTAATAATTGTAATCTAATTTAGTGCACTGGATCGGAAAGAAGTAATTACTGCACGGGATTTTGGGGAGTAAATGATTTATGGTTGACCTACAGTAGATTATAAATTTGGAAAATGAGAAATTTTAATGCATATTAAGTTGGGAACCCTTCCTGATTAGATTGATAAAATACTGGATAATTTCAGAGTCAAGTCATTTGACTGAATTTGGATTTGGAATATAATTGTGGATTGTGTTTGTAGGATTTGGATATGGAATCCCAGACCTTCTGCCAGGACCATAACTTTTCTGATTGCATGAAGGATGAGACCAAGAACTCTGTTTTTCCAGTAGAGAAATGTGTACACACATGATGTTTATATACTTTAACACTTTAAAAAAATGTTTCAATTTGATGATCTCCACGGTCAACAATAGGTAGTGTCGTGAAGATTTACTCCTTACACTGAGCCAGAAAATGTGCCCAGGGATTTGTATAACATTGGCAGTTTGTTGTAGGTGCTGTTCTTTCCATGTTTTATAAGAGGGTTGACTATCAACATGCCTTGCTTCTATTAACTAACTTCCCAGACATTGCCAGGGATTCCCTAGGGAAGAGGGGGTGGTTAATATTTTTCCCAGTGAGAACTATTGTCCTAATTTTTATGTGCATTATTTACACAATTCTTTCCTTCCATGCTCTGTGGGCATATTAGTAAGCAAGGCTAGAAGGCATACATTTAGCCAGAGTCACAGAGTTGATGCATGTTAAAGTGAAGAGTCCAATATATGCCTAATAGATCTACAAGGATATAAAGCTCATTGAGATGGCTGGAGAGAGGACTCACTGGTTAAGAGCATGGACTACTCTTGGAGAGGACCAGAATTTGGTACTTAACAGCCATGTTGTGTGGCTCATAAGTTTTATAACTCAGGCTCCACAGGGATCTGAAAATTCTGACCTTTCTGAACATCTTCATTTGCATGCAGACACATGACTAAGTACACATAACTAAACTAATTTTCCAAAAGAGAACTACTACAGCTGGTAAACAACTTCAGTAAAGTGGCTGGATATAAAATTAGCTCAAACAAATCAGTAGCCTTTCTTTATACAAATGATAAATGGACTGATAAAGAAAGTAGGAAAATGACACTCATCACAGTAGCCACAAATAGTATAAAATATCTTGGAGTAACTCTTACAAGCAAGGGAAAGACCCATATGACAAGAATTTCAAGTCCCTGAGAAAAGAAATTGAAGAAGAACTCAGAAGATGGAAAGATCTCCCATGCTCATGGATTTGTAGGACTAACACAGTAAAAATGGCCATCCTACCAAAAGCAATCTACAGATTCAACAGAATCCCCATCAAGATTCCAACACAGTTATTCAGAGACTTGGAAAGAGAAATTCTCTGTCATATGGAAGAACAAAAAACCTAAGATAACTTCTGGAAGAATTACTTTCCCTGGCCTCAAGCTACTACAGAGCAATGGTGATAAAAACTTCATGGCACTGGTACAGAGACAAAAAGGTTGATCAATGGAATAGAATTGAAGACCCAGAAATAAATCCACACAATTATCAACACTTGTCTTTGACAAAGAAGCCAAAAACATGTAATAGAACAAAGAAAGCATCTTCAATAAATGGTGCTGGCCTAACTGGTGGTCTGTATGTAGAAAAATGAAAATAGATCCATATTTATTACCTTGCATAAAGCTCAAGTCCAAGTGGATCAGGGACCTCAACATAAAACCAGATACACTGAATCTAATAGAAGAGAAAGTGTGAAAGAGCCTCAAACTCATTGGGATGGGGGAAATTTCTTAAACAGAACTCCAATGACTCGGGCTCTAAGATCAAGAATTGATAAATGGGACCTCATGAAACTGGAAAGCTTCTGTAAGGCAAAGGTCATAGTCAATTGGAAAAATCGCCAATCAACAGATTGGGAAAAATTCTTCACTAACCCCACATCTGATAGAAGGTTTATATCTAAAATACATAAAGAAATCAAGATGCTAACCTCTAATAAAACAAATATCCCAACTTGAAAATGGGGTTCAGAGCTAAACAGATTTTCCAACAAAGGAATCTTCAATGGTTGAGAAGCACTTAAATGTTCAAAATCTTTAGTAATCATGGAATGCAAATTAAAATGGCCCTGAGATTACACCTCACACCAATCAGAATGGCTGAGACCAAAAATTCAGGTGGCAGCATGTGTTGACAGTGATGTGGAGAAAGATGGACACTCCTCCATTGCTGGTGGGATTGCAAACTCGTTCAACCACTCTGGAAATCAATCTGGAGGTTCCTCAGAAAATTGGAAATATACCTACCTGAGGACCCAGCTTTTACATGCCTGAGCATATACCCAAAAGATGCCTCATCATACAAGAGAGCCACATGCACCACAATGTTTATAGCAGCCTTATTTGTAAAAGCCAGTAGCAGGGAGCAACATAGATGTCCCAGAATGGAAGAATGGATATAGAAAATGAAGCACATTTACACAATGGAATACTACTCAGCTATTAAGAATGAGGGCATCATGAGTTTTGTAGGCAAATGGATGGAACTAGATAATATCATGCTGAGTGAGGTAACCCAGACCCCAAAGGGCATACATGGTATGTACTTACTAATAATTGGATTTTAGCCTAGGATACAACTCACAGAATTTTAGAACTTTAACAAGGAGAAAGGCCAAGTGAGGATGTTTCAATCCCACTTAGTAGGGGGAATAAAATAATCACAAGAGGCAGAAGGAGGGAGGGACCTGCAGAGGGGACCCTGAGGAGAGGAAGGGGAACAGGATCAGGTATGGGTGGTGGGGACAGGAGAGAAGCCCAGAGGGCCAGCAGAATGAATGGAAGATAAGCAGTCTCAGAAGGTGGGAGATTGGGAGACCATCTAGTTAAGTACCAGAGACCAGGGAGGTGAGAGACTCTCAGGAATCAATGAAAGTGACTTTAGATGAAATGCTCAACAGTGGGGAGAGGGAACTCTAAGAGTCCACCTCCAGTAGATATAGACAGGGCCTCAAGAGGAGGGATGGTGTTACCAACCCACAGTCAAAATTTCTGAGCCAGAATTGTTCCTTTCTAAAGGAACTGCTGGGATAAAAATGAGAAAAGATGGAGGAAAGGAGGTCCAGTGATGAGCCTATCTGGCAATCCACTTCATGGGGTGACACCAAGGCCTGACACTATTACTGATGCTATGATGTGCTTACAGACAGGATCTTAGCATGGCTGCCTTCTGAGAGACCCAACAAGCAGTTGACTGAGACAGATGCAGATATTTACACCCAATGGTTATTGGACTGAAGTTGGGGACCCCTGTAGTTGAATCAGGGGAAGCATGGAAGAAGTAGAAGAGGAAGGTGACCCCATAGGAAGACCATCAATTGCACTTAACCCAGACCGCTGGGAGCTTCCAGAGACTGAGCCACCAACAAGACAACATACAGTAAGTAGCTGGTTTGAGGCACCAGACATTTATATAGCAGAGGACTGCCTGGTCTGGCCTCAGTGGGTGAATATGTGCCTAATCCTAGAGAGACCTGAGGCCCCCAGGGAGTGGGGTTGAGGCCTGGTAGTGATAAAGCATCCTTTCAGAGACATGTGTTGGAGGAAAGGGATGATGAACTGTGGGAGTGGTACTGAGAAGGAGTGCAGGGACTGGATTGTAAATAAATAAATAGAAAAGAAAAGAAAAAAGAAACGAAACAAAAAGAAAAGAAAAGAAAAGAAAAGAAAAGAGAAATGGAGACAAACCCATGGGGAGGGCATAATTTTAGTAGAGTGATGTTTTTGAGATTATTTATGATTCTTTTGTCATCTCCTATAAATAAACAAACCTAATCGATGTGGTGATTTGTTCAAAACTATGAACTTGTTTGTAGCAGGGGTTGGACTCCAGCCTAGGCATACTGAGCAAGGAGGAGAGGTGGGTGGTGACTGAAAGTACATTCACCCGGACCTTGGCTATATGACTGGGTGGTTTTGTTGTCGGCTTTTGTTCCTATTCTTCTGTTTTTCAAATGTTTCCCTTTTACTTTCATAACATTTAAATATAAAAGGGTCTCTCAAATATGTGTCCATAAACTCTAAACACATACTGAGATTTTAAAATCTGTTTCTTAACACTGGAACACGTTAGATCCTAGGGTTGTAACTGCTTCACAAATGTATGAAAGCCTTCCAACCAGTGCAAGTGCTTATAAGCTCATCTCACTGCTAGCGAGCAGAGAGGCAGCAATG
Source organism: Apodemus agrarius (assembly GCA_964023405.1). Taxonomy (NCBI): domain Eukaryota; kingdom Metazoa; phylum Chordata; class Mammalia; order Rodentia; family Muridae; genus Apodemus; species Apodemus agrarius. The sequence goes on from OZ030005.1 coordinate 173,760,151, forward strand.
GATCCCATGAGTATTCTGTTCAGATACCGGAATATTCTGGTACTGCCTGCTAGCCTATTGGTAAAGTGTAAGGGTGCCGACCAGCTTGCTATTAGGTCTTGGTGATGCTCACACCATTCAGCATGATTATTGAATTCCATGTATAACACAGTGCATCTCAATCTGAAATTTATGCTCAGTGGGTGCCTGGCAACTGAAATCAATGTTTTCTCTATAGTGAATAGGTAAGTGCTTTTCTGAATCTGTTAGGCTGAAGGAATCTAACAGGGAAATCTCTATAATTATCTTTCTGACTAATCTCGCATTCATCATGGAGAAAGAGACAATCTCCAGTGCAGAGTAGTTTAAGAATTTGAACCTTAGAGGAAACATCTTATTCAGCTCTTGTTGAACATTTCAGGTTGAGTATAAGATGTGTATTGATTCGATAATACATCTTTGGAGCATCATCAGCCCTTTTAAACATAGCAATTGCCTGATTTGAAAAAATGCATTTTGTCAGATAGCTAAATCATTGGTGAGTTTCAATAAATATGTATTTACGGATTATCCAAGACTGTAGATGTCAAGCACAGATGCAGTTAGTGGATAGGGAGAGAGCAAGGGGGCTTAGTCAGTGAGAAGAGTGAAAACTAGCAGGAGCAGGCAAATGATATCTTCCTTGTGATGCTGGAAGATAAAGGAAATCATCTCAAGATCAGAAAGACAAGCAGCTATATGGTTGTTGGGTTTACCAAGTCCCATCTAATTCTCAGCCCTAGTGACTGGTGCTGTGATCTGTGAGGAGTCATTTAATTCTCTGTGTGTTGTCCTCACTGTAGGTTGGATTTATAATAGCACGGACCTCATAGAGTTGTTTCTAAGGCACAACTGAAACACTGCCAACAAAGGCTGAGACTAGAGTGATGCCTGATCAGTGATGGGGGGTTGGGTGGGTATTATATAACCTATCTTCCTTGCTAGGTGATTAAGGCTCACAACAAATCGTGTTTGATTTGATCTGGATTTCTAGTCTTCCTCATGCCTCCAATCAACAGATGCTCATAAGAGTCACTACTGTAGCCTCTCATTATACTTTGGCAGTGCAGAACAGTGAATCCAATAGCAGAATGGGTATGGCACAAGTGGTATTGCATCCTTTTAAAATTCCCCCCCTTTTTTCCCTAAGGTAGGCTTTCCCTGTGTAACCCTGAAACTTGTTCTATAGAGCAGGTTGGCCTCAAACTCAGAGATACCCTTGCCTCTGCCTCTCAAGTGCTGGGATGAAAGGTATGTACCACCACTGCTTGACAAGGCTAGATGTATGTATGTATGTATGTATGTATGTATGTATGTATATATATGTATGTATGTATATGAGTTTATTTAATTTATTTTCTGTATGACTTCTATCTTCATGAACCACTACACGCCAAAGGAGGACATCAGATCCCATTATAGATGGTTGCAAGACCACATGTGTGTCCTGGAAGTTGAGCTTAGGATTTCTGGAAATGTAGCCTGTGCTCTTAATAGTGCAGCCATCTCTCTAGATCCTGAAGCTACTAAAAAGTAACAGAAGCACTTTCTCCTATGACTAGCCTGCTCCGTCATAAGCACAGACATTTGGAAATGTGAGCTGTCGTTGTCAACCAAGGATGAACATGAATGCATATATCACTTTGGTCCAATATTTCAAACAAATACTTAGTTTAGGCTTTAGAATAAAGAGCATCCTAAATATTTTCTACACAGAGACACCTCTATTGAATTACTACTGCACCTCATGGAAAGGTAAATATGGCTCCTTGTTTTATATTTAAGTTTACATGCTGATGTGTTTTGGTTGATAACACCTTTAAGTTGTATGCCAGGGAAATAAAGCATTTAACCAGTCTGTATGTCACACCCACAGATGTTTTTCACTTTCACTATTAAACAATCTTGGTCCTTGAAAGCAGAACAAAATATTTGAACAAATCACCCATGAGCCTTCTTCAACAGCTGTTGGATAGTTAAGATAATGAGAAATAAACTAACTTCTCACATACCAGTAGTATGAATAAAGGATTCAGACTGGGTAGAAGAGTGTGAATCAACCACGAAAGGACTGTATTGCTGGTCTCAGAGAATCAATGTCATTCCTACAATTTTTCCTAACAAATGCATTTTCAGGCAGCACTCAGAAAGCCTAGGTATAATTGCGAGAATCATTATGGCACTAACATCAGTACCATTGCCTTAAGGAATAGAAAGCCTGGCTCATTAGTTATTTTGTGCTGTGACTAGAGGGGGAAAATGATGGGATGGATGAACTGTGATTGCTTTTGGATCTCTGTCCATTTTCTTCTTTTAAAATATTCAATTTGATCAGATCATGTAGAGATCAAGAGAATTAAACTAGACCAAGATCAACTCTACTAACTCCATCACATTTGCAACAAAGCTTTGTACATCCAAGGTTTAGATAAACCCTTCTGGAAATTGAGGAATAAGCATGAACCCTTCTGGAAATTGCTTTTATGTTATCAGAAATCAGAAGTGAGGGCTGTGTCATTGGAGATAGATCCATTAAGGCATGGTAGATAGTTAAAAAACAGGTAAAATGAAAATAGATAGGGAAATACTTGGGCCCAAAATGCTCAAACATGGAAGGCAGTGAAAATAGGGAACTAAAGGCACAGGAATAGGTTTAAACAAAATCAAGAGCTGTGCAGAAACTTACAATATTGCAACCAAAGTATAATGCAATTAGAGGGTACAATAAAATACAAGTGACATCAAAAGAAAAACAGTGACAAAGTTCTAAGTATGGATTAAAACAGAGGGACGAATAGGAGTGAGCAAGAGTGAAAGTAGTGGGTTAATTAAAACTGCATATATGAAGAAGACATGGAAATTCATGAGTTTATAGGATAAGTGAAAATATAATAAAAGGGGAGGCTGGTCAAATATAACTTGCACAGTACCAGAATATGGGTTATTTAATGAAAATCTAGGTACCAGTTCTAAGACACCTCCCTATGAGCGATTGGCCAGAAAGGCCTCAAAACCACCCAAACAACAGAGGTGATGGCTATTATTGGTCTTATCATTTAGTATTCACAAATACTAAATGATAAGATCCCCATGGCTGAAGCCACCATCCACTTTGGTTGCAGGCTGTCAAGAAATCAATCAAAAACCTGATCAGGAAACTGTTCCTACTGGCCAGCTTTCATAGTGCTAGAAGGTGCAATGTAAGCTGCTAGAGGTAACCAGACATCAGTGGTCTTACTCAGCACTAGTCTTGGAATTCTATGATACCTACCTGCCAGGCAAGCTGTGACCACTTGTGAAACAGTGGAATGATGTATTGGGGGTTGGATTTGTAGCCTATTACATAGGTGGGATTTCATGCCTGGTATTTTATCCCTGGTCAGAATTCCCATGGCTGTGAGATCACAGGTATTAGGGTGTAACCTCTTTTGCAAAATGGACATTTGCAAAATGAACATTTTGTCAAATCACTTTCTTAATATTTATGTTTAGTTTATATCCAAAGACTTCTGTTTCTGTCAAAGATACTCTGCGAAGGTTCTTTGTGCAGTGGGTACTGTATAATATAGAGTCTCATAACTGATTAAGTGCTAAGAATAAGTGACTGAAGGTGTTAAGCTGTAGAACCAACCTCATACCATTCCAGGGTCAGGGAATGCTGTGGAAGAATATAACAGCTGAAGGACTGAAGGGACTGCTGTGATATGGCATAGCTGATATATATATATATATATATCCATTCCCACTAGCTAAAATTGCTTGTACAAGACACCAGGTAAAAGTTCCAGCACTTATCTGGGAAGACTCCCAAGGGTCTACCCCTACCTGAGGAGTGATTGGAAATTGATGGCTGGTGAGAAGGCAAGAATCACTTTCCCTAAGAGAGTGTGTCCTGGTGGGATGTTCATGCCAGGGTAGATGGCCGGACATCTGCTCATACATGTTCAACATTAAATAGATTTAGATAGTCTTTAAAAATAGTAGCAATTGAAAAAAAGAGAACATCTAATGGAAGGGGAATGTATTGATAGATTTTAAATGAAGTCAGAAAGATATGGTGGTATGCATAAGTTTAATAAAATAAGTGTGGTTGAAATCAATTGGAGATCATCAGGTGACACTGTGGGGTTTGGAATGCCACGTTTCCCCTCCTGACAGCTAGGGACTCTACACTTCTCTGATGTGACTAGTAAAAAGGTAGGATTTATAATTCCAACTTGCCCTTAACCTTAGGAAAAGCAATTTGAGTTTTCCTTCTCATAGGCTCTCAAAAGTTTATGAAACTCAAATTTGTTTTTAAACTAGAATTTGTTTCTACCCCAAAACATTGGAGACATTTATTCATTAAGCATGTAGGAGTTACCAAAATCATTAGTGAAACTTAAAAGGTAGAAGCCCCAGGGTTCCTTATGTGAGTTCCAAGAAATAAAATACTGATTTATTGCTTTAGTCAATCACAGAAGATCTGTTTAGCTCAAGGGGTAATTATTTATTTATTACTTATTATCGACAAGTAATAACACAAAGATAATAAAATTAGAAATTTTGTTAAGAGGCATGTCATTTTTCTGCAGTAAAAACATAGCCAGGTTCTGTTTTTTTCTGAGGTTTGTGATCTTGGCCTCAATATCTTTGCATTGCACTTTGTTCATCTGGAAAGTGGTGTTGGGAGATTTAGTTGAGACAATGTACACAATAAGGTGTTTGGTAGTATGCCCATCTCAAAGTAAACCTGATCTAAATATTTATTTTTTACTTAGAATTTTCTTTTGGTTTCTTTAAATATGCTTAAAATACAGGTTCCTAAAATATAGCATGATTCATTTGATCAATTGGGGCTCAGGTCTGTGCTTTTCTTAATTTTAATGTATTAAGTTAGGGAGATGCCCAAATGTATTCTTTGGGTCTGCTAGGGTTTGTGTGCCTATTTAGGGTTCACTGGAGTCAAAGTCTGCCCCACCCCCTAGCAGAGGTGGAGCCTTAAATCTCCAGTAGGCCTCTCCTGTTAGAAATCTATTGGCCTCAGGAATAATGGAAGTCCTGGTAACAAGGTTCCAGCAGTGCCATGCTAGGCAGTAATTCCTTTGCTGTCTTGATACAAGCACAGGGTGTGAAGCATATGTGTTTAAGCCATGTAGCAAATGCCATTTAGGATTATGGTACAGTCAGGCTCTACCAGAAAGAGCAATGTCCATGTGGACCATAAAAGTTAACAGATACACTATTTGAAAGGGCTGGCTAGAGCCCTTTCAACTATGAGACACAAGTTAAGAATTCTTTTTCATGGGTGTTAGTCAGCTAGAGCTGAACAATAATTCTTACTTCGTAGATGAAGTTGTTCAGACATTGAATCCAGATTGTCTTCCCTGGAATCCTGTGCTTTTAGACAACACACAGTGCTCTTGTATACAGGACTATGTTGTTACCATCACACTCTATGTTCTTCTGTGTATACGTTTATTAGACCATAGGTATCCGCAGGAAGACAAAAACACATATGAACTATGTATGGCAATGACTATTCTACTGTAAATACCTCTCATTCTCTGCTTCTCCTCTGGCATATATGATAAAATTTTGCTCATTAGTCCAAGAAATGTTCTTTATGCAAACTATTGTGTTTCAGGGACTTTCCAAATTTAAAAAACTGAAAATAGTCTTATTCAGTTAATATATGAGGTTTATTCATTTGTATCAATCTACATTCTTGTTCTGAAAAATTATTTCTATCAGTGATTATTACTGTATGGCACATAAATATCACATAGAAAAGAAATCAGGTAGAATCCAAGCTCTTTTATATTTGCTTTTAGGGAGACAAATCAAAACAGAAACATTTCAAACAAATACAAAAATTGTTCTGGGAAAAACAGCAATGCCAAAAATATAACACTGGTCTTAATTTTATAATATGTATAATCATATAGCTTATTGAAGTTCATTTAATATGAAAATCTTAACATTCTTAAGTGCAAAACACACACATATCAAACCTAGACGTATTGAGATTGTGTAGAAGTTGTAAGCATTGTTTCCCTTGTTTATTCAACCTTCCTAGTCCAGGCTGTGAATACCCACCTTCTGAAGCACTGCTGTTGGCCAGTAAGAGACAGGACTCATAGCTTTAATCTGCTATAAAATGACATTCAGCAATATTAAATAATTTACAAAAAAGGATCCACCAAGTTTTGACCAACCTGCAAAATTTCTTCATTTGACATGTTAAGATTAAACTACACAGTTTCTGTCTATCCAATGAATAGTGATACCTAACATGAGTCACATTTCTTTGATGTTTTTCCCTTGATTCAACTGAGTAATAGTAGCTGGAATCCTGTGCAAGGGAAGAGCTTCCCAGCATAGATTTAGAAACTTATCTTCAAATAAATCTACCATCAAAGTTCATATATGGCAATATGATTGTGATGCTGTCCCACATGAATAGCATCTGTCTTACCAGAAAATCTTGTGCCCATTTGTCCCTAAACGCCTTCATCAGAAAGGTACTCTTTCTGTAGACTTTGGGTATACTCTACAACTTTATTTAGATCAATTCAATATTATTACCTCAGATAGTAATACTTTTAGTAGTTCTAGGAATGTAAAAATTTGAAGATCATGTTCAACAATCACTCCCCCAAACTGGTAATGGGGTGACTTGATATATGTCTTGCTTATTCATATGATAAAGGTGCCCCAGGAGATATATTTCTGTTGGGGCTCCAAGAAATGCCATTGGATCTTGGTTACTTAAAAATAGCTAATCTCTTTTTATCTTAGTAACAGAGTGGCAGCTCTAACTCATCAGTCTCTGGTGTCCCCACTACTGAGAGCAGAAAGGACCAGCCAGCTCTTGGCTTCCTCTCCTACTGTCTATCTTTGCCTCCATTCTTTCCTTCCTCCCTTCCCCCTGTCTGCTCTCTCTCCCTTTCTTCTTCTTATCTTCATTTTGAGAGAGACTCATTCAGAAAGCAGTATTGAGGTTTTGGGATCACTGAACACATAGAAAAGGAATTCATCCTCAAGGATTTGCTAGAGCTGTGATTTTCAACTTGTGGGCTGTGATACTTTTGGGAGTTGCATATTAGATTTTATCCATATTAGATATTTACATTATGATTCACGGCAGTAGCAAAATTACAGTAACAAAGTAGCAACAAAATAATCTTATGATTGGGGGTCACCACAAAATGAAGAATTGTATTAAAGGGCCACAATATTAGAAAGGTTGAGAACTTCTGATCTAGAGGGAAAGGGATGGTTGGTGAAAATGTCTGATGGAGAATCAATAAGTTAAAAATATTCTTTAAACAACAATGCAATCAACATGTAACCATATCAAGAGAAAACCGGTGGTTAATTGCAGACCTTTCTATCTTTGCTTTCCACACATTTCTCTATCGGACTCCTTTGAGAACATAATTTGGCCTACTATATCCGTTTGGGGAGAAATAAAATTAAAAACTAAATCTTAATCCAAAAAACCTCCTCCAATGCAGTAGAGAAATAAACATTTTTATTATTGATTTAATAACCATTAAACCAGAATATGATGCACATCATGGATCACCCACAAAGAAAATATAAATACTTTGAAATCTCACAGATATAATAATGACAGACATGACCTGTCACAGACATGTGTTCAAGAGCGGCAATTGATAATTCCTAAGCAGGCCAACAACACAGCATCACGTGTCATCACAGGTCATCATACACTCAATTGGTAAATAGATAACTACTTACTGTAATTATCCAAAGGGTGAGAAGCTTCCAGTTCTATAGGGCTGTAGATACCCTTCCAACATTCAGCAGGGCACCCCTATGAAAATAGGATCTCTTCCTCTCATTGAACCTGGAAGAGGTTTTATTTCCCTTCTCAAATTTAAGGGTTCTTACACAGAGAGAGAGGTACTTGGGCTAAAATAGGGCCAGCTTGTATATTAGCCAGTCCCCAGCAACCTACTTGTGTCAGCTGTGTCTCACCTTTGAAAGATTCCCAAACTTCCCAAACAGTGCCACCATCTAGCTGTGTTGTTCAAACACATGAGCCCATTGGCAGAATCTTTCATATTAAAACGACTGTAGGGCTGGTGAGATGGCTCAGGGGTTAAGAGCACTGACTGCTCTTCCAAAGGTCCTGAGTTCAAATCCCAGCAACCACATGGTGGCTCGCAACCATCCTTAATGAAATCTGATGCCCTTTTCTGGTGTGTGTGAAGACAGCTACAGTGCACTTATAATAAATAAATAAATAAATAAATAAATAAATAAATAAATAAATCTTTAAAAAAACGACTGTAGCTATTTAGATAGAAGTAGTGGAATTTGAAAATAAATAAACATAGAGAACAAAAACCTCTGTTTCCTACTTAGAATATATGGATTGGTGGTTTGGAAGAGATGGACATGCTAAAAATTCTCACATGATTTGAGGCCAATAAGATTTGAGACCTATAAGAGTCAAGCATAATTTTCTGATCCCAGATTATAATCCTGGTTAAAATCATTGGTCCAAAGACCATACCAAAAGAGTGAAATGTTTCCATAGGTCTGATAGCTCAGGCTCAAGGGTCAGATAAAAGTCCTTAGAAATGTCACCAAATCTCATGGAGTTGGAACAAAAGGGTCTATAAATGATGAAATCAATTCAGAGCCATAGACTATAGAGGACCAAGGATGCCCTGGATGCCCATCACATAGTATGTATTCCTATTAAGACACATATACCCAGGCAGAACAAATAAGAATATTGTATCGGTTACTTTCCTCAACACTGCTACTAAACACCTGACAAAAGAAAACTTCAAAGAGGCTTTATTTGGTCTTACAGTTCAGATAAGTGAAATCTGTGACAGAGGGGGAGATACTGCAGAAGCAGAAGCACCCTATTCCCTGGTGCCTTAGAAAGGTGAGAGGAATCCAGCCTATGTAGAATCTCATTCTAGTTCCATAAGATTTAGTCACATTTCTAAGGACTTGCCTATCTTTCCTATGATCTTAGAGCCTGAGTTCTCAGACTTAAGGAAAAGTTTCACCCTTTTTGTATGGTGTTTGGACCAAAACTTTTAAGCAGGCTTATCTTGGACTGAATCTGGCATCAGAAAAATGTACTTGACTCTTATAAGTGTAACCTGACATCAAGGGCGAATTTTAAACAAGCCCATCCCCTTACAGATGCATCTTAATGTGTGCCTCCTTAAAGCCCCAGATTTTGTTAAGCCAATCAAGTTGACAGTCAGAGTTACTCATCACATGTACAGACTGTGATAGTGAGGACAGGCTTTGAATCCTATCCACATTCAGGAGCCATAATAAAAGTCAAACAAACTTTGAGAAAGAAACACATATAGAATTAAAAACCTTCAAACTTTAGAAATATTTGTGGGGAGTTATCCATCTATAAACTTCATTTTAGAGATAAAAAATTAAAGAGACCATCCTGCTACACTGTAGGAGGAGGGTGAGCCTCCTTAAAGGATATAAAAGAAACTTTGGTTTGTAGTCTCACTTCATTTAAAATGGGCTATTAATTTCTTCAATTTCCCTTGAACCATGCTTGTATTTTCCTTACTTCCTGGCACTCCCAAGTGAAGTAAAGCATGGATGACCTGATGCTAATAGGCTGTCACACCTGATTTGGTGGCATTTCTTCCCTCCGCCATTGTACAGCGGCAGCAAAGCTTACCCAGTGCATCTCTTCCTTTGTGCTCACTCTGAGAGAACACAAATCTAGTTGGCTATTGGAGGAACCAGTAAGATTTTACAAAGTAAAAGGGAATATGCATATTATAGGGGTCTTCATTTCCAAAACTGATTGACATCATTAGTTCTCACATTGCCAGTGATTCCTGCTATGGTCTTCTAGCACATTAGTATTTAGAAAACGAGGAGAAATAAATAACTTTTTCCTATTCTGGCATTTGGCTTAATTTACGTGCTTGGAAAAATACTGGCTTCCTTTTCCATTTCTTCAACTGTTGTCGATTGCAATGAATCAGTCTGGACTTTGCAAGTCATATTGTTTCTGCTTTCTTGCCTACAAAAATAGAAAAATATAAATCTCTCAGCCAATTCTATTGAGAAAAATAAGGTAAAAATAAACAAAATTATTCCTGTGAAGGAATGCATGGGTTCCTGTTTATAGCATGCTGTATTGCAAATCCTTTGCATTTGGACATCATTCCTCATTCTAGAGTACCTGGACTACAGCTATTGATTTTGCCATTTCTTAGTTCATAGAGCAAAATTCTCTCCCATACTGCTGTCTTTGGTTTTGTTTTTCATTTTTTATTTTGTGCTTATAAAACTAAGCAATTACAAGATTGTTAATATCATAGTCCTTTTGGGTTTTTGTTGTTGTTGTTGTTTGTTTGTTTGTTTGTTTTTTAGTCCTTTTGGTTTTGACTATGTGGTCCTGTCTGAATTTTGACCCTTTTAATATTAAAAACATCTTCAATAAATAAGCAGATTTGGAATGATGTTCTATACACATTGAAAATAATCCTTTAAATTTCCAGTTTAATTTAATTTCTGGCCAGCAGTTGTTATCATGTGGAATGTTTTTGATCACCAAGAAAAATGCAAGCAGATGTCAGAAAACTAAATAATAATCAACATTTGAAGATTAATCTTGAGATTGCATTCTGCAAAAAGACAAGATTCCTAAAACTCAAAATGAATCCCTGTAAGCCACTTTGAACCACCAAAAGCAACCTTATTTCTCTTAGCTGAGGCCCAAGAGCCCTTTCCCAGATGTCTGTGCAGAATCCACAGCTTCTCCAACTCTCTGTCTAGTTATATTCTTCAGGGACTTGACCTGCATCGGAGGTAGCTAGTCAGCACCTTTTCTCTGAGTCTCATCTTCCATTCAGCTTGCTCTGGACTCTGCTAGTTTAGTTGTACTCTGACCCTCTGAAGATCTCAGAGAAGGAAAGGATAAGGCCCTGGGTGTTACCTGGTCTCGCATCAGTCCCATCAAGCTCTTCTCTTAATACAACCTTTCTCAACTGATCTTTTCTAAAACAGGTCTCAATAGTCATAGGAAAAAGCTGGACAGCCTTGAGCTGTCCAGTAGCAAACATTTTGCAGATGAACATCATTTTTTCATTCCAGAAAGGCTCAAGTAAATTTGGGAATTGCTGACTTAAACTTAAATAAGATTCTTTATTGCAAATGATTCTAAGCTTTTAATTTGCTAATGTGCATTGTGAATCACTTAGAGGACTATGAAGTAATATTCCCTAACTCATCTTCCTACCTTTTTTTTTTTTTTTCCTGAGAGCATGTTTTAGGACTAATGTTTCCAGAAAATGACTTTGCCAAAACTGATTTTTTAAACTTTTCCTCTTCCTTAGCATAATATCTTTCAGTCTGGATCTATTCAGCTGCCACCTTTATAATTCTTGCTAAAATTTTATCAAGTACACTTATGATTTTTTACTTAAATGAATGTGAGAAAAAACCTATTGTATATAGAACCTAATAATCTTTTGCCATAAATGGAAAATACTATAAAATATGTAGAACAAAGCAATTTTAATTCAGAAATTAAATTTAAAAGTAAACAGAAAAAATATTAGAGAGTAGCTGATAGCAAACTACATTAACATATGAAGATGTGTCTGAGAGTTTTGAGAAAAATAGGAGCCACTTGGCCATCATTGTTTGCTTCGAATTATAGCTAAGATTCATTAGCAAAGGTATTTGTTTTCTTAGTTGTGTAGCATTTGATTCACTTGAATAGGCAAGCCAACAAAAGTTATTTAAACACTTTTCTCTTTCCTTGTTGTATGCAAACTTTTTCTGTGGAGATGCAACCAAATTCATTCACCCCAGACAGGGAGTTCATGACAGTCCAAAGTATGGATAGCATCAAAGTCCAACGCAGTGATCCAATGTGTTTTATGAAAGTCTCTTACAGGAACACAGGTGAGGGTTTACTTAAAGGAGTAGAAATGACTCAAAGACAAAAGCTTGCTATGCAGAAGATGACCTTTTGCTTGCATGTAAGACAGAATGTAATCTTGTTCCTTGCTTTTAAAATCCCTGAGTGAGTGCCCTAGCTGGGCACTTTATTCAGGACATCTGAGTCCTGGGTGTAGACCTGGCAGATTCACTTTGGTGAAAGGCAATGTTCTTCACTCAGCCAACTGAGTCTAGAAATGTCTTATAGGAACCCTAAGAAATTATATATTAGAAAGTATCTGTGCATCTCCTAGCCTAATCACGATGACATATAAAATTAGTCATCATAATGGATATTAACATCTTATTCATATTTTTCAATCTTCAGGCTGAATTATTTTATTTAAGTTTTTAACATGTACATCATTGTCAGAATGTTTTACTATAATTAAAAAAATGACACTTCCTCCCTAGATTTTTCTATATGAATATCCTTAAATTATGTGTTATTTATAACCATAATTGCACTTTACAAACACTAATAATTTTCAGTCTCAACTATTATTTAGGTCACATTAAATATTCTGCTCAAAAGCTTTCAAGAAGTCAATGAATAATGTTTAGATAATTTTAAGTTTCAGATGTCACTTGTTTGGTGCCGTCCAGAAAGACAAGCAGAAATAGTGTTTTATTATATTTAAGTATTCTTTCAATACCTTAAAATTATTCATCATTATCAATTTTTCGAAAAAACTCATTGAAAATATTTTTAGTCTTATGAAGTGAAATTGGAGTTATAGAAAATCATGATTGAAATTTATCCCAATTAAGTGGCAGCAAACCAACTGACCAGCCAGCCAGACAAACAAACAGCAGCCCTGACAAAATATTTTGAGAAAAAAAAATCCAAAAAGGTCCATTGAGTTTGTTTTCTGTTGGCCATTTACTGCTGAACATGGAGTTGGCTTAATGAGTAGTTTGTTGGTCCAGTGAGACTCCATTTGTGTAAACTAATGTCTTATTTGGGAGCAGTTATCAGTTTGAGATGGCTTCAGTGTTAGGGATGCTGGATTTTGTCCACTTCCTCTTTCAGTGCTCGGACTCCATCAGGCCCACACCTGTTCAGGGCCTGTGCATGCTGCCACCATCTCTGTGAGTTCATGTGCGCACTGGTTCTGCTGTTTCCTTGGTCTTTGGCTCTTAAAATTTTCCTCCTCTTCCACAGGGCTCCCTGATCCATGATTCTCTGATGATGGCTGAGCAAGATACTGATTTGTGACTATACAGAATGTCCATAAGAGTCAGTTAATTGTTATGTTCCTTTATCAGACATGAAGTATTTGGTTTTCCCCTGGCTTACCTAGAGTCAGATTCCTGGTCACCAAGTCAGTGTCAGGTATTGGTTCCATCTCCTGGAGTGAGCAATAAATCCAGCCGGATATTCGTTGGTTATCCCAGAGGCATTGTGCCATGATTGCACTGCTGCATCTTGCATGAAGGTTGCAATTGTAGATTGTAGGGCTTGTAGCTGGGTTGATGTTCACTTTCCTTCTTTGATAGCATGCAGAGTACCTTTCAGTACCATGAACAGTGTTTAGTATGGATGAAGAGCCTAGATAGGTACCTCCAAGACTTCTCTGTATTCAAGGCGTTTTGAACTTGTCAATAGCAATGCTTAGCAATAGAGCCTAACCATCAGTTTGTAGAACACAACTGATAGCTTTGGAAATATCCTAGGTTGTTTGGGTTCTCGTGGGACCTTTTAGTCAACTACTCAACTATATGTAGGCCAATCACTCAACATCATTTGATGATAAGGGTTACCTAGTTTGGGCTCCATCTCCCTTACCATTTGGTGATTCCATTTAGATCGCCTACATGTATGTATGTAATCTTTTCATATATGTTTACATATAACTCTTTGTGGTTCTATGTATTGTAGCCTGCTTGTCTAGGACTTAATAGCTAAAATACAAATATAAGCAAATACAAATTGTCTGGGTTTTTAAAATCTGGGTTACCTCACTTAGGATAATTTTTTTCTAGCTCTATTCATTTACCTGCAAATTTCATGATTTCATTTTTTTTAACTGTTGAGTAATATTTCATTCCATAAATGTACCCTTTTCTTTATCCAGTCATACATTGACAAATACAGTATGTTTCCAAATTCTGTATATTATGAATAGATCTTGAACCAACATGGTTGATCAGGTGCCTCTGTAGTAATATGTAGAATATTTTGGGTTTATTCCCAAAGAACACTATAGTTTGATCTAAGTTAGATGTATTCCCAGCTTCATAACCTTCCTAAGTTTCCATAATTCATAGTCCTGTACAAGTTTTCACTCCTACCAGCAATGTATGAGTGTTCACTTTATTCCGTATTTTCCCCAGTATAAGCTGCAAGTTGTTATTGATTTTCGTCATTTGATTTGTGCAAGATGAAATCTCAAAGTAGTTTTGATTTTCATATCCCTGATGGCTTAAGGTCATTGAACATTTCTTTAAGTGCTTCTAGGTCTTTTGTATTTCCTGGTTTGGGAATTCTGTGTTAGATCTGTACTCCATTTTTATTGGGTTATGTTTTCTTGATATCCAGATTTGTGAGTTCTTCATATAGGTTAGATAGTAGCCATCTATGAGATGTGTAGTTGATAATTTTTTCCCATTTTGTAGACTGTTACTTTGTTGTGGATAGCCTTGGGCTTGTATTTTGATGCCAATTCCAATCCTCAGAGGAGCTGCAGATGAGGAGTAGCCTTGTGAACCTTCTCCCCACCTTAACTTTTCAAATAATGGCTCGAGCCAATGATTGGGCAGGAGGACAGGGGAGGTGCTGAGAGTTTGGGGGAGGAGAAAAGGATTGGTGGGAAGGGGGAAGAGCTACAGAGCAACAATGGGAAGGGAGAGGAGCTACAGGGGATTGACAGAGAGGCTGTAGAGAGAGAAACTCGTGGCCTGGAGAAATAGCAAGTTATATGGGATAATATATAGGTGGGAATAGAGAAGTGTAGTGGAAAATCTGACTAATCTAGGTTTATAGCTTGTATTGTTACTGATTGACTTGAGATTTCTTTTACTGGGTAATTGGGTTGGATACAAAGTAGCAACATTACTTCATCCTAATAATAGTGCCCTTTGTTGTACAGAAGCTTTTCAGCTTTACAAGATCTCATTTATTAATTGTTGATCTTAGTGCCTACACTAAAAGTGTTGTGTTTAGAAAGTCTTCTCCTGTTCCAATGATTTCAAGACTATTCCTCACCTTTTCTTCTTTCAGGTACAGTGTATCTGATTCTATGTTGTGGTCTTTGATCTATTTGGAGTTAAGTTGTGTGCAAGGGGATAAATATTAATCTATTTG
The DNA here is from genome assembly GCA_964023405.1 of Apodemus agrarius. Lineage (NCBI taxonomy): Eukaryota > Metazoa > Chordata > Mammalia > Rodentia > Muridae > Apodemus > Apodemus agrarius. Next base: position 173,775,443 of record OZ030005.1, read on the forward strand.
CATTTTTCATGCAGCCATTCAGAACCATGTGTAGAAGAGGTTGCCTTTTTTCCAGTGTATCTTTACTCTCTATCTTCTTTATAAAAAAAAGGTGTCCGTGTCCAAAGTTGTGTGAACTTTTGTCTCGGTTTTCATTTCAATTCCATTAATCAATGTGCCTGTTATTTATTTATTTATTTATTTATTTATTGCTAATACCATGATGTTTTTATTACTATAGCTTTGTAGTACAACTTGAGATGAGGGACAGTTATACCTCCAGCAATTCATTTATTATTCAGGAATGTTCAATATATCCTGTTTTTATATATTTATCTATCTATTTTCTATCTATCTACATATGTATCATCTATCTATCACTTTTCTACCTATCTGTCTGATTTTTTTATTTGTGTATGTTTCCACATGAAGCTAAAAATTGTCCTTTCAAGATATTTGAAGAATTGTGCTGGTATTCTAATGGAGATTGCATTGAAAATAAAGATGGCTTGTGGTAGCATGTCCATTTTACAATATTAATCCTCCTGATCCATGAACATAAGAGATCTTTCCATCTTCTGATATCTTCTTCATTTTGTTTTTTCAAAGACTCAGATTTTTTTTTACTACAAGTCTTTCACTTGCTTGGTTAGAGTTACCCCAAGACACTGTTTTTTAATGCTATTTTGAAATATATTGTTAACCTGACTTCCTTCTCAGTCCATTTTTCATTTTTATATAGGAAGATGTACTGGTTGGTTTTGTGTGTTGTACTGGCTAGTTTTGTGTGTCAACTTGACACAGGCTGGAGTTATCATAGGAAAAGGAGCTTCAGTTGGGGAAGTGCCTCTATGAGATCCAGCTGTGGGGCATTTTCTCAATTAGTGATCAAGTGAGGGAGGGCCCCTTGTGGGTGGTGCCATCTCTGGGCTGGTATTCTTGGGTTCTATAAGAGAGCAGGCTGAGCAAGCCAGGGGAAGCAAGCCAGTAAGGAACACCCCTCCATGGCCTCTGCATCAGCTCCTGCTTCCTGACCTGCTTGAGTTCCAGTCCTGACTTCCTTTGGTAATGAACAGCTGTGTGGAAGTGTAAGCTCAGTAAACCCTTTCCTCCCCAACTTGCTTCTTGGTCATGATGTTTGTGCAGGAATAGAAACCCTGACTAAGACAAATTGGTACCAGCATAGTGGGGTATTCCTGTGACAACCTGACCATGTTTTGGGGAGGACTGTGGAAGGACTTTGGAACTTTGGGCTAGATGGTCCACTCAGTGTTGAGACCTCTGTGAGACCATTGTGTAGGAGCTTGGAAGATAATGTTGAGAACAAGGCAGAAGATGGAGGCCTGGCTTGTGAAATTTCAGAGGGAAGATTAAAGACTCTTATCAGGGCCATGAAGACTCTGTGGTTTTGGTTAGCTGGAGCTGAAGAATCAGCTGTGAGTTACAAGATACCAAAACCATTAAAGTCAACCTTTGCGTTACTGGGACTATTGATGCTGGTTAGCTGGAGCTAAGAAATTAGCGGTGAGTAAGAAGAGACCAGCATCACTGAGGTGAAATCTTCTGGGAAGTGTTTTCTGAGAGCACAGAGAGTGTGTTCCAGATAGCCAAGGTTGTGCCTTGTGCTGTAGCAGGACTTGGTACTTTGTAAGAGTCACCCAGGTGGTACTGCTTTTGAAGGCATGAAGGCATCATGAAGAACAGCTGAGGCTTGGTACGCTGAGAGGCCATGGAAGGACATTGGTGAAAGTGTACCCTCAGTTGTAATTGATGGCCCAGGACTGAAGGGGTCATGCAAAAGATTTGAGGCTTGGAGATGCCAGTACTATGCGATGACCACCAAGGACAGCAGCAGCAGTGGAGTACAGGCAGCTGGAGCCTAGAAGACAAGTTGTGTGCTACAAAGGGCAGAGCTGGAAAAGTGACCCAAGCCCTTGGAGGAGCCCAGAAGATCGTGAGTTGGATCCCAGACATTGAACCATTGGAGTTTGAGTTTTGCTGTTTTGATTGTGACTGTGCCCTGATATTTTTCCCTCTTGAAAGAAGGTATTTTAGTGGAGCCCACAGTTAAGAGACTTTGAATTTTTAAAAGACTTGGAATTTTAAGATATTGGACATTTTAAAGGGATTGAACTTTTAATATGTAAAGACTGTGGGACTTTTTACATTATTGAGATCTTGGGGATGAATAAGAAAGTAAGAGTTGAGGCTTAATAGTGATATGTTGGTGTGTCAAGTTGACAAGGGGTCAATTGTACTGGCTAGTTTTGTGTGTCAACTTGACACAGGCTGGAGTTATCATAGGAAAAGGAGCTTCAGTTGGGGAAGTGCCTCTATGAGATCCAGCTGTGGGGCATTTTCTCAATTAGTGATCAAGTGAGGGAGGGCCCCTTGTGGGTGGTGCCATCTCTGGGCTGGTATTCTTGGGTTCTATAAGAGAGCAGGCTGAGCAAGCCAGGGGAAGCAAGCCAGTAAGGAACATCCCTCCATGGCCTCTGCATCAGCTCCTGCTTCTGACCTGCTTGAGTTCCAGTCCTGACTTCCTTTGGTGATGAACAGCTATGTGGAAGTGTAAGCTCAATAAACCCTTTCCTCCCCAACTTGCTTCTTGGTCATGATGTTTGTGCAGGAATAGAAACCCTGATTAAGACATGTGCCAACTTGACACAAACTAGAGTTATCACAGAGAAAAGAGCTTCACCTGAGGAAATGCCTCCATGAGATCCAGCTGTAAGACATTTTCTCAATTAGTGATCAAGTGGGGGAGGGCCTATTGTGGGTTCTGCTATCCCTGAGCTGGTAGTCTTGTGTTCTGTAAGAAAGCAAACTAAGCAAGCCAGGGGAAGCAAGCCAGTAAGTAACATCCCTCCATGGCCTCTGCATCAGCTCCTGCTTTCCTTTTCCTGCTTTCCTTCTGTGTGAGTTTTAGTCCTGACTTCCTTTGGTGATGAACAGCAATGTGGAAAGTGTAAGCTGAATAAACCCTTTCCTCCCCAACTTGCTTCTTGGTCATGATGTTTGTGCAGGTACAAAAACCCTGACTAAGATGGAAGGCTACTAATTTTTATAGATTAATTTTGCATTCTGCTAGTTTTCTCAAAGTGCTTATCTGCTGTAGGAATTTTCAAGTAGAGTTTTTAGGGATACTATTCTATACTATTGTATCATTTGCAAATTAATTTACTTTGGCTTTCTTTCCCTTCATATTTGTAACCCTAAAAGTCCCTATTGCTCTAGCTAAGACTTCAAGTCCTATATTGACTGGGAACGGAGGGAGTGGATGACATTGTCTTGTTCCTGATTTAAGTGGAAATTCTTTGAATTTCTCTCTATCACTCTATGATGATTTCTGTGGTTTTACTGTAAATCTTTAATATAGTGAGGTATAATCCCATGTGTCTCCAGTCTCTACCAGACTTTTATAATGAAGGGTTGTTGGATTTTGTTGAAGCCCTTTTCTGCTTCTAATAAGATGATCATGTGATTTTTTGTCATTCAGTCTGTTTGTAGGGTGGATTGGATCATCTATTTTTGTTTGTAGAATCATTCCTATATCACTGGAATAAAACCACTTGATCATGGTGGATCATCTATTACCATGTAGTTTGTGATGTTATTTAGCATTAGTAATTTTTTTATCACTTTGTATAGATTAATTCTTTATTGGTGATAATGAGGAAATCTAACTGCTGGACTCCCTGCAGGTCAGACACTTCCCTGCAGGATATGTGCCCAGATAGCTGTAGAACTGCCTGGCTCCTGCTGGTAGAAGGAAACCAGGTGATCCCCCTCAGGGGGTCCCCCACTCCAGTGTCCCCTGCACACCCCGCTGAGCTGGCTGCTTGGCCACCAGAGCCAAGATGGTGGGGACCTCAGACTCATTTTGTATGATTTTTAAACCTCAATGGGCATCTCCTTTCTTTAGATTAGAAAATTTTTCTTTCATTATTTTGTTGGAAATACTTCCTGTTTGAAACCCTTTGACCCATGTTTCTTCTCCTTCCTTTATTCTTGTTTTTCTTAGATTTAGCCTTTTCATAGGGTCCCAGATTTCTTAGTTGTTTTGTACCTAAATTTCTTTTTTAAAATTTAACATTTTCTTTGACTGAGGTAAGTATTTTTCTCTTTCTTGTTTTCATTGCCTGCAATTTTCCCTTTCATCTCTTGTATTCTGTTCATGAGTCGTGCCTCTGAGGTTCCCGTTTGAGTTCCTAAATTTTTCATTTTCTCTTTTATCTCAGTCTGCATTGTCTTTCTTGATTTTATTTCCATCTGAACTGTCTTTTTTATTCTTGTCATTGAATTTTTGGTGTTTTCATAGATCTCATTAATAGATTTATTCATAGCATCTTTGAGACCTCTAAAATACTCATAAAGGTTATTTCAAAATCCTTGTACAGGTTCAACTATATTGCGTATCTTAGAGCTTATTCTAGTAGGGTTAATAGGATCTACTGGAGGCAAAATATCCTAGCTGTTATTATTATTTTCTTTCTGCTGTCTAGGCATCTGGGTTTGAATGATTGTAATTCTAGGTCTTAATATCTGATCTTTGTTGAGTGAGTTTTCCACTTTTTATTGGTTATTTGATTTATTTACATTTCAAATGATGTAACACTTCCCAGTTTCCTCTTCCCACACTCCCACCCACATACCCCTGCCTATATGAGGATGCTCCCCCACCCACCCACCCACTCATGTCTCATCACTCTAACATCCTCCCATGCTGAGACACCAAGCCTCCACAGGGCCAAGGGCCTCCCCTCCCATCGATGCCAGATAAGGCTATCCTTTGCTGCACATGCAGCTGGAGTCATGGGTCTCTCTGTGTGTACTCTATGGTTGGTAACTTGGTCCCTGGGAGCTCTGAGGGATTCAATAAGTTGATATTGATGTTCTTCCTATGGAGTTGCAATCCCCTTCAGCTCCTTCTGTCCTTCCCTTAGCTTTTCCATTGGGGTCCCCATGCTCAGTCAGATGGTTGGCTTCGAGCATGCACATCTGTGTAGGTCAGGCTATAGCAGAGACTCTCAGGTGACAGCTATACCAGGCTCCTATCATCAAGCATTTTTTGGTATCAGCAATAGTGTCTGTTTTGGTGTCTGAAGATGGGATGGATCTATAGGTAGGACAGTCTGTTGATGGCTTTTCCTTCAGGCTCAGTTCTACTCTTTGTCCCTGCATTTCCTTTAGACAGAAACCATTCTGGGTTAACATTTTTGAAATGGAAAGATGGCCCCATCCCTCAACCAGGGGCCATGCCTATCCACTGGATATGGTCTTTACAGGTTCTGCCTCCCCTTTGTTGGGTATTTTGGCTAATGTCATCCCCATTGTGTCCTGGGAACCTCTTGCTTCCCTGGCATCTGGGACTTATTAGTGGCTACTCCCAATTCCCCTTCCCCCATTACTACACACCTCTATTCAATTTCTTTACTCTCTGTACTTCTCCCCACTCTCTTCACACACCTGATCCTGTCTCCCTTTTCCTTCTCCCTCCTGTCTCCTGCCCAGGTGCCCCCTACCTGGGTCCCAGGTCCCTCTACCTCTGGTGATTATTTTATTCCTCCTTCTAAGTAATACTGAGTCATCCACACTTTGATCTTTCTTGTTCTTGAGCTTCATATATGGTCTGTGAGTTGTATCGTTGGTATTCTGAGCTTTTTGCCTAATATCCACCTATCAGTAAGTATGTACCGTGTGTGTGTGTGTGTGTGTGTGTGTGTGTGCGCTATTTATTTTTTGACTGGGTTGTCACATTCAGCATGATATTTTCTAGTTCCATCCATTTGCCTAAGAATTTCATGAAGTCATCGTTTTTAATAGCTGAGTAGTTCTCCACTGGGTAAATGTACCATAATTTCTGTATCCATTTCTCCATTGAGAGACATCTGGGTTGTTTTAGCTTCTGGCTATTATAAATAAAGCTGCTATGAATATAGTGGAGCTTGTGTCCTTGTTATATGCTGGAGCATCTTTTGGGTATATGCGTAGAAATGGTATAGCTGGGTCCTCAGGTAATACTATTTCCAATTTTCTGAAGAACCACCAGACAGATTTCCAGAGTAGTTGTACTAGCTTGCAATTCTATCAGCAATAGAAGAGTGTTCTGCTTTCTCATATTCTCACCAGCATCTGCTGTCACCTGAGTTTTTTATCTTAGCCATTCTGACTGGTGTTAGATAGAATCTTAGGGTCCTTTTGATTTGCATTTGTCTGATGACTCAGGATGTTGAATATTTATTTAGGTGCTTCTTGGGCATTTGAGATTCGTTGAAAGATCTCCCATGCTCATAGATCAGCAGGATTAACATAGTAAAAATGGACATCTTACCAAAAGAAATCTATAGATTCAATGCAATCCCCATCAAAATTCCAACTCAATTCTCCACAGAAATAGAAAGAGTAATTCTCAAATTCATCTAGAATAACAGAAAAATCCAGGATAGCAAAATCTGTTTTCAACAATAAAAGAACTTCTGGGGGAACCACCATCCCATGATGACAAGCTATATTACAGAGCAATAGTGATAAAATTTGCATGGTATTAATGCAGAGACAGGTAGATAGATCAATGGATTAGAATTGAAGACCCAGAAATAAACACACATACCTATGTTCATCTGGTCTTTGACAATGTAGTCAAAACCATCGGAAGGGGGGCAACAACATATTCAACAAATGGTGCTGGTGAAAGTGGTAGTCAGCATGCAGAAGAATGTGAATTGACCCATTCTTATCTCCTTGTACAGAGCTCAAGTCCATGTGAATCAAGGAACTCCACATAATATCAGATAAACTGAATATAGTAAAAGAGAAAGTAGGAAAGAGCCACGAACACGTTGGCACAGGGAAAAGTTTCCTGAACAGAACACCAATGGCTCCGGCTCTAAGATCAACTATTGACAAATGGAGTCTCATGAAGTTTAAAAGCTTCTGTAAGGCAAAACACACTGTCAATTGAACAAAATGGCAACCTACAGATTCAGAAAAGCTCTTTATCAACCCTATAATCAGTAGAGGGCTAATACCAATATATACAAAGAACTCAAGAAATTAGACTCCAGAGAACCAAATAACCCTATTAAAAATGAGATAGCAAGCTAAACCAAGAGTTTTCCATTTCTTGGTTGTGGCGGCTCTGGATTGCCTGGTTGAGGGTTCTGAGTCCCTGGTAGAAATGGACACTGAATGTCCCAAGTAAACTGTATTCTTTGCTTTGTGGAGCTGACAGTCTTACTTGGGATAGTATAGAAGGACAGAGACATAATCTAAAAAGGTCCTCAGGAGGGAAAAAAGCTGAGTCTGTCACGAGGATCTGTAAAATCCACAGAGAATGGAAGAAGAGAAGGAAGGGCCCTCAAGTGATCTGCTAAGGGGCTGGGGATGAGACTGGGGAATTGGAATTTTGGGATTGGAATGAGAGTGAAGGTCTCCTGCCTGATTTGCTGGCCATGGCAAGAACTTTGAATGGGAAAGAGGGCCTCTGCTGTTGGAAACTGAAATTGAGCAATGGAGTGAAGAAGGAAGGCTATAGGAGAAGATCTGTTTAGTCCTTGCTTGGCCTTTTAAAAGCTGTTATATTTTAAAATCAATTGGAATCTAGGTATTGTACTTAATCTGCACTTCACTCCACTGTTCTCTTTTCTTGAATTATACTCCTCCCAATTATGTTAGGCTCAGGCAGACAGTAGAGTTGGAGACTGCTGTTCTACTAATGGATTTACATGAAGAATAATGTAGACTAGGCAGAATAATATCTTGAGAGCTGAATCTGCAAAAATGCACAGTAGATAGGAAAAGGTAAATCCAGGTGAAACTAATTCAGCCCATTTAATAGTTTGGCTGAGGCATATACCGAACTCTCTCTCCTATCTAATGCATAAAATTTCTTGTGCTATTTACTCAGCTCTTAAAGAGTCACACACTTAACGAGTGAGAAAAGCACAAACCACTGGTTGGTTTATAAAACCTTCCTAAAGAAAAAGCTGGACAGTGAAGTGTTCTGTAGTCCCAAACATAAAGCCTCATATGGGAGAAATTAAAAATAGAGGGAAAAGTGGAAATGGCAAAACTGCCAGACCATATTAAGTCCAGCTCCATGGCTCTTATTTCAATAGCTGTTAGGAGAAATTTCAACTTTAGAGCCATAACGTAACAGTATTGGGAAGGAAATAGATTTTATAAATGGGTCAACGGAGTGAGGGAATAAACAAATGACCCATGCTGTTTGACACAGTTTGTGCATAGTAGCAATAAAAAAGAGGAAACCCTCACTTTCTGGCATCTAGTTACTATTTTCACTGAAAACAATGTGGAAACATAAATTCTTTGGTTTATGTGATTTACAGTTAACCAATATTTTGGAACTTGGAATTCTGGGGACATATATAAGCATGCAGCAAGGATTTCTCTCTGAATATAGGCTGCAAATCCACAGCAAAAGTGAGATATAAACTCTCTCCTTTCACTTGAGCAATTTGGGGTGTTGGTGGTAATCTTTTACTAAAGGCAAAGAAAAGTGTTAAAATTGATTCTTGATATTGATTTAACATATTTAGTTTTTGCCTGGTTTTTCTCTTCTTTTGTGCAAATGGAGCCAAGAGCCTGGAAAATAATTTAAAATCAGCTCCTTTAAACTTTTCAATCAGCTAAGTCAGTTCTGACTGAGTTTAGAGGTTTTACTTTCAGATGGAAAGTTTGAGAATAAATAAATCTACTTTATAAGCTTACTCTCACAGTTGGCTCCAATTCTATTTCAGTCTGTTAAAACCAATAATATCACAGTATAAAATGGAAAAATAATGGATTATGTTTAGTGTATTCCCAATATTTTGAAGATTAATCTCGGGCTCTTTCAATATTTTAGCAAATAATTGCCAAATGGATATGGATGAAGATGAAGCTCTTTTTAGGAGCTTGTGACATACTGAATGTTAGGGTTTAAAATGAACAGATGATATTTTTATCATAAGGAATAGACTATAAAATAGAATAAACCTCAGGTTCTATTTTCCCACTGCTGGGACACCAATCTACCTTCAAAATTTTTTACCCAGAATTGTTTCTGTCTATATTCCTATAGACAGAACAGGGAGAAAAATGGAGCAGTGACTGAGGGAAAGGCTAATTAGTGGCTGGTTCTACTTGGGATCCATTCCACTGGAGGGCACTAAACCTGATACTATTACCGATGCTATGCTGTGCTTGCAGACAGGAGCCTAGCATGGCTGTCCTCTGAGAGGCTCTACCAGCAGCTGACTGAGACAGTCAAGAATTGAACTGAGGTTGGGCACTCATATGGAAGAGTTAGGGAAAGGATTGAAGGAGCTGAAGGGGATAGCAACCCCATAGGAAGACCAACAGAGTCAACTAACCTGGACTCTTGGGAAGTCCCAGAGACTAAGCCACCAACGAAAGATTATACAAGACCTGGTTTGTGACTCCCAGCACATATGTAGCAGAGTACTGTCTTGTCTGGCTTCAATGAGAGAGTATGTACCTAATCCTGTAGAGACTTGATGCCCTGTGGAAAGGGGTTACCCAGGAGAGCACCCTCTCATAGGCAAAGGGGAGGGAGGATAGTGTGAAGAACTCTGAGGGGGGAACTTGAGGAGGAGGCAACATTTGGGATGTACATACAGTAATTAAACAACAACAACAACAACAACAAACAACAACAAACCATGTAGAGGAATTATATCCAAAAACATGGCTACTCTGGCAAGAGACCACATACCTCTAATCCCTCTGGCTGGAATATAGGCATGGTTTTAGTTAGATTTTAATCCTTGAATATAGGTAAAGTCAGTTTGTAGAAGGAAGCAGCCATGTTGGATAGTGATGTTTAGTTAAGAGGCAGACAAAGTGACAAAACAGAAAAAAGATTTGATAAAATGAGTCAGAGAGAGGGCACATCCAATTCTCTTGAGAAGAGACAGGAAGGAGAGGCAACCTAAGAAATCAGACAGAAGGAGAATGTAAGTCCAGATTCATTTTTAACCAGTGAGCCATGGAATGAGAAGGAGCCAGAAGACTAGTACAGATTACTAGAGTTAGTTTGAGACCAAGCAGAGCAATTCAATAAGAAGCTGAAGGAAGCCAGTTTGAATCAGTCAGATTAGAGAGGACTTTGAATCAGAACAGAAAAGCTGAGTTGAATCAACCAGCCAGAAAGAGCTTATTCAGCAGTAAGCCTGAGATGACAATGACCTCAGTCAAATAAAAGTTACTTTTTATAAAAACCAATTATAAGTAACATCAAGGGAATCAGAAAAGTTTGACAGATTTCAAGTATGGCTGGGTCTTGACTAAGACTTCTGTTGTCCTCGAGTCACACATATCTCTTAATTTTGAATTGCAGCCTTTATCTTTGTTGATAAAATGTCATAAATGAATAACTATTTTTAGAAACACTTGAAAATCTATAATGCTCTGTGGAAAGCTCAATTATTCTTCCTTTCCAATTCAGTTAATGCTACTATCATATCTGAATTTTACATGAACAACTTATCCAAGATTTCTTCCTTGATTGAATTTATAGCTATTTAATTTATACAGACTATTTGTCACAAACCACATTATCAGAGCTCTGTATTTGTGTATATATTCCATGTCTCTATGTGACATAAACTCCTTGAGGGAAAACATGTTTTTTTTTTTTTATTATAATTCATCTCAGAGGATAATAGGCAGTAGTTTAAGAGCAATTTGTTGAGTAAAATGAGTTAGATGATTGTTCATTTTTTACCTTTTGTCTCTCTGTGAAATAATGTAGCAACTTTGCATGCAAATAAACTAATAGCATTGGTAAATCCAAATTACCATTGCTTTGTAGTACTTCAAAAGGCTATATTTCTACCTTTTTACAAAAAGTCTATCTGATTTATAAAACTATATATATATATACATATACATATATATATATATCACAAAAAATTTCAGAGGGGCATTGTGGAGGTGTCAATACAATTGACTCATGGGAAGTCTCACTATTAGGGGGTGTGGCTTTGTTGGAGAAAGTGTGGTACTGAGTAGGGCAGCTTTGAGGGATCCTAGTACTCAATCTCTGCCTAGTGCAGAAATGTTAGCCTATGCCTGGCTGCATATGGAAGCAAGTCTCCTTCTGCCTACCTTCAGATCAACATGTAGAAGTCTCAGCTCCTCCAATGGCATGCCTGCCTGGATGGTGCCATGCATCCCACCCTGATGATAATTAACTGAATCTCTGAACTTGTGAACTAGCCCCAATTAAATGTTTTCCTATGTAAGAGTTGCCTTGGTCATGATGTGTTTTCACAGTAATGGAAACCCTAACTAAGGCATACATGTTTCATGGTCTCTGACTGCATTTGCATGACTACTGTTGGGCGATCTCTGATGTCAGGAGGAGTGGTCTGCAGCAATGTGGCTATGCTCTTTTGTTCAGAATTTCAAGAATTTTATATATATCTTCTTGTGATAAATGACTCTCTATCTTTCTCCTTTCCAGTAGTCTGCATTTAAAGGTAGGTATGCTGTGTTCATAAGCTTGAAATGGACTATGTCAATCATTTCTGTCATTTTCAGCACAAAGCCCATGAAAAGAATCAGGTAATCATTTGGACAGATATTGAATTTACCATTGTCTGTAATGCTTCCCAGGTTAAATCCAGTCCATTTTAGCATCTCTATTTTATGGAAATGATTTCAATCTTTATGACAACTACTTTGTAAAGACAATGATGCTACTTTTGTGGACAAAGACATAAAGATAATGGCTTGTAATTGAGCTCATGAAGCTTTAATAATTTTTATGGTATGTATATAGTTTAACATTTATATGAATCAGAAAGCTTAGGAGATTTAAAATGGGAAGTGTTTTTGAAATCTGTGTTTGGAAAGTCTGAGAAGGCTTCTCAGAGCCTAAGATAACAGTATACCTATTCCTGTTTCAAACTGACCCATTAGTGTGGACTTTCTCTGTTGCCATACAGTTACTGAGGTTAATAGCCTGGCTTCACCATATTCACCAGAGTGCCAGAGGAGACTAAGTCAGAATCAAAGAAAGCAGATTTTGGCCATTTCTTTTGAGTCTTCCTGGATTGTGTACACACACACACACACACACACACACACACACAAATAAAATAGTTTCTGGATTTAATTCATGTCTTTTCTTTCTTATCCCAAACAAATGCCTTAGACCTTAAAGATCAAGGATGACTCATCATTGACAACTGGTAAATTTCAACCTGTGATATTATTTTATAAAAAAATCGACATATTGATTAGAATTAACACTTTTAAAATGTACATGTTCATATTATAAATAATAATAATATCTTCAAACAGTGTAATTTTTAAACAAAATATGTAAAGTATTGGAATGAATATATCCTAAAACTGAAATAATATATGTTCAATTTCCCCTTCGCATTCACAATGTAAATAAATTAAGTCAATCCTGGGAAAAAATGAAATACAATGCTTTTTGAAGTTCAGTGAGATACATTGGTTCTTAGTTTGAACTCTAGTTGGAAACCATTATTCTTTAAGAGAAATAGCTGACAAAATTTGTAATATATGTTATTATTTTCCTGCTCAAGCAACTTGAGACATAGGTGCTCCTATTAGCACACAGATTAGGAAGGTTTCCCTAAGTTTCCCCATGCTGCTCAGCTGGTAATACAACAAAATAATTTGAACCTGGGTGACATTATTCATCAGTTAAATGACTAACTTTACCTTAAAATTGTTCTTTATTTTTGAGAAATTTGTACATTTGATCATATCTACTTCCCATTCTCATCTCCAACTCCTCCCTATCCCCTGAAACATGAACCGTCCAAATATTTCTTTTTTCTTCCTTCATTATTTCTTTCTGCCCTTCTTTCCTCCTCCCTCTTCTCCCCCTCCTCCTCTTCCTTCTCTTCTTATTCCTCTTATTTTTCTTCTTCTAATAACCCACTAGGTATATCAGTGCTGGCCATATGTGCATGGGTATGGGATCTCTTTTGGAGCATGGGAAACTTACTAGAGACCAATCCTTTAAAAAAGAATTATTGTTCTTTCCATAGAAAATATCCTTATCAATACCTCCACAGTTTGAACTGGAGCCTCGAAATCATCTATTTCATCTAGGCTGGAAGTTTGGCTTGTGTAAAAACTAATTATTTTAATATAAGTGCAATCAGTAAATTAATATGGCAACTGTATTTTGCTACCTCATTGTTAGTCTCCACTCAGAAATCAAGATTTATTTCAAACTACATCTCAATATTTGGTCAGTATTGACTTATTAATCTCCTATGCTAATCTGACTACCTCCCAGTCCCAATCCAATGATACTTTGGTATTATTATTGATCTGGCTCTTTGGGTCAGATTATTTTTCATGGTATCTTCTTGACCCCTTTTCTATTCATGGGCAACCTCTCCCTCTCTCCCTCTCCCTCTCCCTCTCCCTCTCCCTCTCCCTCTCTCCCTTTCTCTCTCCCTCTCCCTCTCCCTCTCCCTCTCCCTCTCCCTCTCCCTCTCCCTCTCCCTCTCCCTCTCCCCCTCCCCCTCTCCCTCTCCCTCACCCTCTCCATCTCTCCCTCTCCCTCTCCATCTCTCCCTTTACCTCTCCCTCTCCCTCTCTCCCTTTCTCTCCCTTCCTCCCCCCTCTCTCTTTCTCTCTCTTTCTCTCCCTCCTCCCTCCTTCCCCTGGCTGACAGAAGTTTCCACCCTACTGTCTCTGCCTGTCTCTGTCTCTATCTCTGTCTCTGTCTCTGTCTCTGTGTGTGTCTCTCTCTTTCACCTTCCCCTGGCTAGCAGAAATTTACACCCTATTTTCTCTTCTGCCTAGCCTTTGGGCGATCAGCATTTATTGGCAGAGCAGAGAATAAATGTTAAGAATTATTTACACAAACCTGACACAGGAGTGTCTAGGTATAAGCATTGCAATGTTGTGTCTGGAGTGAAACAAGATATGAGGGCAGAGAAATCAACACTGGAATAACACAAGGATAATCTGTACACAGTTTCGCAACATTATACCTATAGATTGTTTGCTCTTGATGGGTCATGATCAGGCAACCACAGTCATTGCCATGTCCAAACAACAGCACTTCCCAGCATTGCTTCCCAACCTCTGGCTCTGAGATTCTTCACGATTATTTTCTATATTGTTATATTTCTATCTGTAGGTTTTACATGAGATTTTGATTCTATCCAACCTTTTCCCATAAGACACATTGTCTGCAGGAATCTGTGAGTTTTACACTCCAGATTTCACCCAAATTGGTGTTTGAACCTTTAAGAAATAGAGCTGATATAATTGAATATAAACATTTCTAAGATGAATACATAGGATACTCTACTGTAATTCTCTAGTTCTTTTTAAAATGTTTATTTTTATTTGTTTATTACCTTTTTTTTACTTTTATGTCTTATACAATGTGAATGCAGTTTCTGCTGAGGCAGAAGACATCAGATCCCTTGGAACTGGACTTCCAAATGGTTGTGAGATGCTATGTGGATGCTGAAAACCAAGTCTGGTTTCTCTGCAAGTGCATTTAGTGCTTTTAATTGCTGAGCAATCTCTCTGGCCCAGTAGCTCTCTTCTTTATTGAAGCTCTATTGAAATTTTCATTATGTGTTCTCAGTTAGATTTGGGTGTGTATACATGGACTCTGAGTGAATATTGTCTCCTAATAATATGCCATCTTAGAGAGAAAATCAATTGAATGTGAGTGTTAGCAGAGCATTTTCTACACACTATATTGCATTGTGAAATTGCTTATTAATTTTCTTCAATCCACAGACATTTAAGACCTAGGCTATGATTATAAGGAGATTTAGTTACTATGCTTGCTATGTTTGTCTTTTTCCCTCAATAGTTCTGGCTGCAGACTTAAACTATGTATTCCCATGAATACAGTCTCTTTCAATGCCAAGAGGTGACAGTAAAATATTGTATCAAGGAAAACCAAACTTAAATTCCAAGTTATCATGCTAGAATTAATGCCATTTTATAAGTTAGGAAGGGAAGCTAACAAGTGTTTTGTTTCCATGATACATTTTAATTTATTGTTATGTGTGGTGTTAAAGTCTGATAATATTGTTCAGTCATGAGCTCTTAGTGTACTGCATAAGATAGTAACAAAAACATAATCATTGGTTGTTTACATGCAATAGTTATAAAGGTAATAAAATTTGCTCATAAAAATTCAGGAGACTAATATATCAAATACTACATTATAACTTTTTAGGTATTTTTAGCTTTAGATAAGATACAGGCATTCTTAATGCACAAAAATCCAGAAAGAGCAGAAAAAATTTAGTCTAAGTCCCTTGGAAGTTATCTTGACACGAGATTCATTGGCATGGTTCCATTTTATAAATAAACACATCATATTACATTTATTTTCGTTTGACTACAGGCTAGTAGGGGAAACCTATTTAACAAATATCAGGCTAAACTCTACCTGCTATTTTGGCAGGGTATGTCTCTCAGGACACAGCAGCTCTGAGTGACAAACATGAGACAAAAAGACCAATGGACACTGATACCTACAATGATGCAGTTCTCAGTTGGTTTACCGAGGTCCCACAGAACACAGACTAGAGGGAAGATTTGGCAAATTTGTCCATCTTCCCTCCTTCACCTCTTTCACACAGGAAACAAGAGTCAGGTCAGATAAACTCTATAAATCAGTTTACCCTTCAGAAGGACATATGCTCAATTACTATTTTGTTTCCCTTGAAAGGCTTTTACAAGCAACTTACATTGCAGATGAAATATGCTTTCCACAAAGAAACAATAAATGTTCTGCAAAAGATTCAAAGCTGTGTTTCATTTCTTTTCTTAACAATATATAATTATTTTAGGTCCAAAACTTAACAGCTTTGTTTTTGGCTGAGCATGATAGTGCACACATCTAATCCTATCATGTGGAAGGCAGAGAATGGCCAATCTCCATCAATTCAAGACCAACATGGTCTTCATCTCGAGTTCTAAGCCAGCCCATGCTATATAGTAAGTCTCTCTCTCTCTCTCTCTCTCTCTCTCTCTCTCTCTCTCTCTCTCTCTCTGTCTCTCTCTCTCTCTCTCTCTCTCTCTCTCTCTCTCTCTCTCTGTGTGTGTGTGTGTGTGTATGTCTCTCTCAAACACACACACACACACACACACACACACACACACACACCTTCAAGTATTAATCATATATTATTAAATACTCTGAAAGGTAAGTGGCCACAGGGGCAATGATGATCTCTCTTAGCAATCTTTTAGACTTTAAAGTTTTCATTAAAGTTTGGACTTCTGTATTTAGGTCTGCTATTTTCAGAAATGCAAAGGTTCTAGTCCTATATATCCTATAAAACTATACCATATATGGTATATTTTCCTAAGTTGAGGTTTCAGTAATTAAGGCATTAATAAAGTAGTGTACACACAGAAGCCTATAAAGATATTATTGCCCCACCCTCAGGTACGTTTGCTCATCTGACCATGGAGCTGGAGACAGAAAGTCCAAGTCCAGGTTTTTAGTTTTTTAGGTGATTCTCAACTCATCCAAGGTACTTACTTTTCAGACTCCAAAGTCTGAAGTTTAGGCCTTGTGGCAGCTTGTCTTAAGATGTCTCAGTGTTGACAAAAGAGGGATGGGAGTGATTATTCACATGCTAAGGGCCACAACAGGTTGATTTGAAGTAATTGAAAATGGTCCAAAGGTGATGGAGGGAAAATGAGGTCACAGAAATATGGTTTCTCTAAGAGTTTCTTCATACTGTGTTTTACTATCTGTGGACATTTAAGGTTCCATGGCAAAAGAAATGAAAGATTTCTAGAATATTTCCCTAGTCTGATTTTTTTCCCCTGCAGAAGGGATAGGGCAATGCCCACCTTCAGGCAAATTTATATTACTCTTTTATACACCGTATACCTGTTACTAGTTCTATGTACCATGGAAATCTCCATACTACATATAGAAATGATGTGAGTTCAGAGTCCATCTTAGCCAGATACCTGGTCACATCCTTTGGTTCTTCTATTATTTTTGGATCCATTGACAGATCCACCACACCAGCATGGTTGATTTTAATCAGAAAGCTGGTATTAAAGGCATCTTAAATTTTAATTTAATATGACAATCAGAAAATTCTATATGCCCTGTTCCCTGTCCCTGCTGGCACCAGGGATTTCCAAGTAAAATTTCTACCCCAAGCTCCTGCCTCTTGAGTCCCCCTAAAGCATATCCAAAAGTGGTAAATTGTACCTGCTCCCCTACACTCCATTTTCCAGTCTACATCTCTGCTGGCATCCCTGATGGTCTCCTGGAACCAGAGACAACAAAATGGCTAAAGGTCAGCATAGGAACACAACCAACAAAAGGCAGGGCATTATGGTATCACTGGAGGCCAGCTATCTTACTGTAGCAGTCCCTGGATAACCTAATATAGAAGTTTTGCAGTCTCAAGGAAACTACATATGTCAGCCCAAATTATTATACCCAGCAAAACTTTCAATCACCATAAAGGGTATAAACAAGATATTCTAAGAATAAATCAAATTTGAATAGTATCTATCTAGAAATTTAGCCTTACAGAAGATACTACAAGAAAAACTTTAACACAAGGGGGTTAATTGTACCTAAGAAAACACA
This sequence comes from Apodemus agrarius, assembly GCA_964023405.1. Taxonomy (NCBI): domain Eukaryota; kingdom Metazoa; phylum Chordata; class Mammalia; order Rodentia; family Muridae; genus Apodemus; species Apodemus agrarius. Next base: position 173,793,048 of record OZ030005.1, read on the forward strand.
GGAAATAAATAACTCCACACCAGGGAACCCAAAGAAGGGACACACACACACACACACACACACACACAAACACACACACACTACCACCACTGACATCTAAATAACAGGAATTAAAAATAACTGGACATTAATATCTGTCAACATCAATTAACTCATTTCCACAAATAAAAAAAAAAACACAGGTTAATAGAATGGATGTAAAAACAGAATTCATACAAGAATACAAGAAACACATTTCAGCAAAAAAGATAGACACCACCTCAGAGAGTAAATGGATCAGAAAAGGTTTGCCATACAAATGGAAAGCTAGAGTAGCCATTCTAAGATCTAGTAGAATAGACTTTCAACAAAAATTCATCAAAAGTGACACGGAGGGACATTTTATACTTATCAAAGTAAAAATCCACCAAGATGATATTTCTATTCTGAATTTCTATGCCCCAAATGCAAAGGCAGCCACATTTGTAAAAGGAACATTACTAAAACTTAAAGCATACATTAAACTCCACACATTAATAGTTGGAGACTTTAACACCCCACTCTCATCAATGGACAGGTCATCTGGACAGAAACTAAACAGAGAAATAATTAAAGTTATAGAAATTATGACCGAAATGGTCCTAACAAACATCTACAAAACTTTTTACCCAGATACAAAAGAACATAAGTTCCTCTCAGCATCTCATGGAACCTTTTCCAGAACCGCCCATAAAGGCACACCTCAACAGATACAAGAAAATTGAAATACCCCCTGTATCTTTTTAGACCACCATAAATTAAAGCTAGACTTCAACAACAGAAACAACAGAAAGCCTGCAAACTGAAAAACACTCTACTCAATGACCATGGTGTCAGGGAAAAAAACAAAGACAGAAATTAAAGACTTTCTAGAATTCAATGAAAACTTCAAAAAAGTTTTGTAGATGTTTGTTAGGACCATTTTGGTCATAATTTCTATAACTTTAATTATTTCTCTGTTTAGTTTCTGTCCAGATGACCTGTCCATTGATGAGGGTGGGGTGTTAAAGAAGGCAAAGTATATCCAACGTTATGGAACACCATAAAAGAAATTCTAAGAGAAAACTTTATAGCACCAAGTGCTTTCATAAAAAAATTGGAGAGATCTCTTAATAGCAACTTAGCAGCATACCTGAAAGCTACAACAAAAAGAAACAAAAACACCCAAAAGGAGTAGATAGTAGGAAATAATGAAACTCCAACTTGAAATAAGTAAATTAGAAACAGAGAGAACAATACAAGGAATCAATGAAACCAAGAGCCGGTTCTTTGAGAAAATCAACAAGATAGACAAACCCTTAGACAAGCCAACTAAAAAGCAGATAGAGAATATTCAAATTAACAAAATCAGAAATGAAAAAGGGGATATAAGAGCAAACACTGAGGAAATCCAAATAATCATTAGGTTTTACTTTAAAAACCTGTACTCCACAATATTGCAAAATCTAAACAAAATGGACAATTTTCTTCATAGATACCATATACCAAAGTTAAATCAAGATCAGATAAACAAAAAAACTATAACCCCTAATGAAATAGAAACAATTGTTAAAAGTCTACCAACCAAATAACATTCCAGGGCCAGATGGTTTTAGCCCCAAATTCTACTGGACTTTTAAAAAGGAGCTAATACCAATGCCAGGAGCCAAACTGACCTTACTTTATGTTTAGAGTTAATTTTAAAGATGGGCTTAGGTTTGACTTCTCCTCAGCTACACACCTTGTGGAGATCGGGTGGTCAATGGTCACTGTGCCCTCCCAGAAGAAGAAAACATCTTACAGCTTGATTGATTTCATCCCTTAGTTTGATGATTTCCTGTCTTCTACTCCTCCTGGGTGAAATAGCTTCTTTTTGTTCCAGAGCTTTCAGGTGTACCATTAAGTTGCTAGTATATGCTCTCTCCTGTTTTTTTTTTTTTTTTTTTTTTTTTTTTTTTTTTTTTTTTTTGAGGTATTCAGGGCTATGAGTTTTCCTCTTAGCACTGCTTTCATTATGTCCCATAGATTTGGGTATGTTGTGCCTACGTTTTCATTAAATTCTAAAAAGTCTTTGATTTCTTTATTTCTTCCTTGACTAAGGTATCATTGAGTAGAGTATTGTTCAGCCTCCATGTGTATGAGGATTTTCTATTTTTTTGTTGCTATTGAAGAACACTCTTTCTCCATGGTGATCCAATAGGAGGCATGGGTTTAGTTTAGTTCAATCTTTTGATATTTGTTGAGGTCTGTCTTGTGAACAATTATATGGTCGATTTTGCAGACGGTACCTTGAGGTGCTGAGAAAAAGGTATAGTCTTTTGCTTTAGGATGAAATGTTCTATATATATCTGTAAATCCAATTGGTCCAAAATTTCAATGAGTTTTCCTGTGTCCCAGTTTAGTTCCTGTTTTCCTGATCGGTCCATTGAGGATAGTGGATTGTTGAGGTCCCCCACAATTATTGTGTTAGGTACAATGTGTGCTTTGTGCTTTAGTAAAGTTTCTTTTACAAATAAAAGTGCCCTCGCATTTGGTGCATAGATGTTTAGAATTGTGAGTTCTTCTTGGTGGATTCTTCCTTTGACTAGCAAGAAGTGATCTTCTGTGTCTCTCTCTTTTTTTAATTTTTATTTTCTATATTCTATGTTTACATTCCAAAGGCTTTCCCCTTTCCCAGTCCCCCCCCATACGTCCCATAATTCCTCTCGCCCCAACCATTCCCCAATCACCCCTCCCCCACATTTTCTCTGTTCTGGGTCTACAAAACTGGATCCAATCTTTTCAGGCATAGGGTCCTCTCCTTTCTTCTTCTTGGGAATCATTTGACTTGCTAATTGTGCCTTGAGTATTTAGGGTTTCTGGGCTCATTAATATCCACTTATCAGTGATTGCATTTCATGTGTATTCTTTTGTGATTGGGTTAACTCACTTAGGATGATATTTTCCAGATCTAACCATTTACCTACAAATTGCATGAATTCATTATTTTTAATTGCTGAGTAGTATTCCATTGTATAAATATACCACATTTTCTGTATCCATTCCTCCTTTGAGGGATATTTGGGCTCCTTCCAATTTCTGGCTATTATAAACAAGGCTGCTATAAACATAGTGGAGCATGTGTCTTTATTGTATGCAGGGGAATCCTCTGGGTATATGCCCAGGAGTGGTATGCCAGGGTCCTCTGGAAGTGACATGCCCAATTTTCTGAGGAACCGCCAAACTGATTTCCAGAGCAGTTTTACCATTTTGCAATCCCACCAACAGTGGAGGAGTGTTCCTCTTTCTCCTCGCCAGCACTTGTTGTCTCTTGAGTTTTTAATCTTAGCCATTCTGACTGCTGTCTCTATCTAGTATGTTAGTCTATTTCTTTTTATTAGGGAATTGAGTCCATTGATGTTAAGAGGTATTAAGATATAGTGATTATTTTTTCCTGTCATTTTTGATGTTATTTTTCTTTTTGAGTGGTTATCTTCTTTTGAGTTTGATTGAAGAACGTTACTATCTTGCTTTTTCTAGGGTGCAGTTTCCTTCCTTGTATTGGAGTTTTCCTCCTATTATACTTTGTAGAGCTGGGTTAGTGGAAAGATATTGTGTAAATTTGGTCTTGTCATGGAATATTTTGATTTCTCCATCTATGTTGATTGAGAGTTTTGCTGGGTATAGTATTCTTGGCTGACATTTGTGTTCTCTTAGAGTCTGCATGATATCTGCCCAGGATCTTCTAGCTTTCATGGTCTCTGGAGAGAAGTCTGGTGTGATTCTTATAGGTCTTCCTTTATATGTTCCTTGGCCTTTTCCTCTTACTGCCTTTAATATTCTTTGCTTAGTACATTTGGGGTTTTGATTATTATGTGACAGGGCATATTTCTGTTCTGGTCCAGTCTGTTTGGAGTTCTGTAGGCTTCTTATACATTCATGGGCATCTCTCTCTTTAGGTTAGGGAAGTTTTCTTCCATAATTTTGTTGAAGATATTTGATGGCCCTTTAAATTGTAGATCTTCACTCTCATCTATCCCTATAATCCTTAGGTTTGGTCTTCTCATTGTGTCCTGGATTTCCTGGATGTTTTGGGTTACAAGCCTTTTGCATTTTGCATTTTCTTTGACTGTCGAGCCAATAGTTACTATGGTCTCTTCAGCATCTGAGATTCTTAATTCTACCTCTTGTATTCTGTTGTTGATATTTGCATCTACGACCGCTGATTTCTTCCCAAGGTTTTCTTTCTCCAAAGTTGTCTCCTTTTGTGATTTCTTAGTTCTTTCTATCTCTGTGTTTGATCTCAGATGGTTTTGCTCAGTTCCTTCATTTGTTTGTGTTTTCTTGCACTTCTTTAAGAGATTTTTGTGTTTCCTCTTTCATGACTTTTGTCTGTTGATTCAATTTCTCCTGCATTTCTTTAAGTGATTTTCTCATTTCCTCTTTATTGGCTTCTGTCTGTTGATACATATTCTCCTGGAATTTTTTAAGTGATTTTTTTTTGTTTGCATTGTAAGGGCTTCTACCCTATTCATGTTCCCCTCATTTCTTTAAGAGATTTGTTTATGTCTTTTTTTGTGTTCCTCTAGCAGCATCATGACCAGTGCTATTAAATCCAACTCTTGTTTTTCTGGTGTGTTGGGTATCCAGGACTTGTTGTGGTTGGCAAATTGGGTTCAGATGCTGCCATATTGCGTTGATTTCTGTTAGTAACATTTGTATGTAGTATGTTTGCCTTTTTGCCATCTGTTTATCTTTGTAGTTAGTTGGTCTTATTGTTACTGGTTGGTGTTTGAAACTCCTGTGAGCCTGGCATTTGGTGCTGCTGTCCTAGAAGGTGTCCGAGCTCCCAAGGTGGAGACCAGGAGATTTCTGCTACTGGGCTCTGAATTACCTCCTCAGCTCTGCTGGGCTGTACCCACATCTTCCCCAGGCTTGCTGTTGGACCTGCAATTGGCCTCCCGCAGTCTCCTCCTGGCCTGCCTAGTTGCCAGCTCTTAAGAATCAGATCTTTTTTTTTTTCTCCACCGATCTGGGCTTGTCTGTTAGATCTTTATGGTGACCTGGGCTCCTCTGTTGGTTCTCTATGGTGACCTGTTCAGGCCACCAGATCCAAGATGGTGGCAGGTCTCAGGGCTCTGTCTAACCACCTGATTCCCTGCAAGACTGGAGGTTTCCTGGTTGGACTGCTAGAACCTAGATGGTGGCTCTCAGTCCACAGAGCTCTGTCTGGTTAGCTGTCTGTGGTGTCCCGAGGCAAGATATCGGCTTCTGGCTGTACTCCAGGCACAGACCCACTAGCAGGTTGGTGCCCACGTGGGTCAGCGCAGAGACTGCCCGCCGAGCTGATCTGGCTCTGGGTGCTCTGCTGAGCTGTTGGTGCACAGACCTCACGCCGACCTGCTCTGGCTCTAGGCGCAAGCAAGAGCCTGACTGGGTAGTCGATGCTAGGCTATGTCTCTGTCCAAGCACCTGAACCCAGCTGCTGGCAGTCTGCAGTGACCTGAGGGAAGATGGCGGCCTGGCTGCAAGCCTGCAAGCTGGTCCCCAGCAGTCAGCAACAGCCTCTGAGCTGTAGATGCACAGACCTCCCGTCGACCTGCTCTGGCTCTGGGTGCAAGCAAGAGCCTGACCGGGTAGTCGATGCTAGGCTAGGACTCTGTCCACGCACCTGAACCCAGCCACAGTCTGTCCACAATGACCTGAGGCAAGATGGTGGCCTCACTGCAATCCCCAACAGAATTTACAAACCTTGAAAGAATAATATTCAACTTCATTTGAGAAAACATAAAACCCAGTATAGCTAATGCAATCCTGTATAATAAAATCACTTCTATGGGTATCACCATCTGTGACTTCAAGCTGTACTTCAGAGCAATAGTAGTAAAAATTGCATGGCACTGGCGTTAAAAACAGACATGTTTCTTAATGCAATCAAACTGAAGACCCAAAAACACACCACATCACACACACACACACACACACACACACACACCACACCACACACAGACACAGATACAGACACAGACACACAGACACACAATACACTACCACACCACACACAGATATAGACACCCACACGCCCCCCACATTCCACTTTGGACATTTGATTTTTGACAAAGAAGCAAAAATATACAATGGAAAAAATGAAAGAATCTTCAACAAATGCTGGACTAAGTGGATGTCTGCATGTAGAAGAATGCAAATAGATCCATATTTATCACCCTGCACAAAACCCAAGTCCAAGTGGATCATAGACCTCAACATAAAACTAGATACACGGAATCTGATAGAAGAGAAAGGGGGTTATAGTCTTGAACTCCTAGGTACAGGAGACAACTTCTTGAATAGGATACTAGCAGCTCATCACTAAGATCAAAAATTAATAAATGTTTCCCCATGAAACTGAAAACCTTCTGTAAGACAAAGGATACTGTGAATAGGACAAAATGGCAACCTACTGAATAGAGAAAGAGTTTAATCAACCCTACATTTGACAGAGGGCTTATATCAAAATATAATGAACACAAGAAATTAGACAGCAACTACCCAAATAACTCAAAAAATAGGGTGTAGAGCTAAACAGAATTCTTGACAGAGCAATGTTAAATGGCCAAGAAGCACTTAAGGAAATGATCAATATCCTTTGTCATTAGGGGATTGCAAATTGAAACAAGTCTAAGATTCCATCTTAACACCACTCAGAATGGTGAAGATAAAACATTCAAGCAGTAGATAGTGCTGTTGAAGTCGTGGTGCATAGAAAACATTCCTCCATTGCTGGTGGGACTGGATAATTGTACAACCACCTTAGAAATCAATTTGTCATTTCTCAGAAAATTGGGAATAGTTCTATTTCAAGGCCCAGCTAAACCACTGCTGGGCATACACCTAAAAGATGTTCCACCATACCACAAGGTCATTTGCTCAACTATGTTCATGACAGCTTTATTTATAATATCCTGGAACTGGAAACAACCAAGATGTCCCTCATCTGAAGAATGGATAAAGAAAATGTGTTATATTTATACAACAGAATACTAATAAACTATCAAAAATAAGGATATCATGAAATGTTCAGGCAAATGGATGGATCTGTAAAATATCATCTTGAGTGAGGTAACCCAGACCCAGAAAGACAAATATGGTAACCACTTACAAGTGGTTATTAGTCATAACACAAAGGATAACCATGCTACAACCCACAGATTCAAAGAAGGTTAAGTAACAAGTATAGCCTAAGGGAGAATACTTGAATCTTTCTAAGAATGGGAAATAACTCCTCCAATGAGGACCCTGTGATTAGTTCAATAGTTGGCTGTGAGCATCCATCTCTGTATATGCCAGACTCTGGCAGAACCTCTCTGGAGACAGCTATATCAGGTAATAATAAAACCCAACCAGAGCTCCCAGGGTCTAAATTACCAACCAAGGAGAACACATGGAGGGACCCATGGCTCCAGCTGTATATGTAGCAGAGGATGGCCTTGTCAGGCATCAATGGGAGAAGAGGCCCTTGGTCCCATGAAGGCTCGATGCCTTGGTGTAGGAGAATGTGAAGGCAGGGAGATAGAAGTGGGCAGGAGGGTGGGGTAAGCCCCCATAGAAGCAGGAGAAGGGGGAATGTAATGGGAATTTCTGAGGGGGTATTTGGGAAATGGAATAACATTTGAATTGTAAGTAAATAAAATATCTAATAAAAAAGAATGGGAAATAAAATAGGCATAGGTGGATGGAGGAAGTAAACTGGATGGGAGATTGACTTCCAATAGGGGTATGGGGACACCAGCCCATCAACAAAACTTTCAACTCAAAATTTGTCATACCTAAGAGTTGTGCAGGGATGAACAGGAATTGAAGGACTGGCCAATTAATGACTTCCTCAACTTGACACTCATGCCATGAGAGAGAGCCCACCGCTGACATTATTAATGACATTTTCCTATACTTACAGACAATAGTGTAGGATAACTTTCCTCTGAGTGGCTTCACCCAACAGCTGATGGAAACAGATTCAGAGTCTCACAGCCAAACATTAGGCAGAGGTAGGAGAATCTTGTGGAAGGTGGTGATAGGGGTTTGAAGGAGCCAGAGGGGTCAAGGACACCACAAGAAAACTTTCAGAATCAACTAACTTAGGCACATAGTGGCTCACAGAGACTGAATCACCAACTAAAGAGCATGTATGTGATGGACCTAGGTAGGCCCCCTACACATGTGTAACAGATGCACAGCTTAGTCTTCCTATGGGATCCCTAATAGCTAGATCAGGGGTTGTCTTTGACTGTTGCCTGCTTTGGACCCTTTTTTCCTTACTTAGCTGCCTTGTCTAGGCTCAACGGAAGATGTGCCTAGTCCTACGGCAGCTTGATATGCCAAGGTGGGTTGCTATCTATGGGATCCCTCCCCTTTTCTGAGGAGGAAAGAAGGTTGGGTAGAGGGAGGGACTGAGAGGATGGGACAGAGGGGAAGCTCCTATCTGGATGTAAATTGAATAAATTAATTAATACAGAATAAATCATAGATACTACCTTATGAAACCATATCAAAGAGTGGGCAGGTGGGGGAGGGGAAGAAAGATTTGAAAACACCTTTCTATAACATGTATTGGATTTTCTCAGGGCTCTGCAGGATTTTAATATTTTCCCATGAAAAATAATTTCTCATCCATTTAAGAATTTTCAGTTTACTGCTGCTGCTGGCCAATTTCTGAGCTCTCCTATTTAGTTTACCTCGAGAGGTTTCTATTGCAGCTTTCATTGCCAATGGAAGATTACACTTTCCATAAAGCAGCAATAAAACAATCTGCAGAAGAGCTAGATCTGTGTCTCATTTCCTTTCCCAGTAACTCAGGATTCTCTTTGGCTCACAATTTAAAATTTTATGCTATTTTTTTTCCAGCAGCATGAAGGAAAGATCAATTTCATTGTCTTTCAGTGGTTTTTTCACTTAATTAACCTTTTTGATCTTGATAGATAGATAAGTTCTTTGCATAGAATTTATTAACTTGATCATTTGATCTCCCACCTCCCATTTTTTCCTAAGGGGGAAAAGGAAAGAAAGCATATCAGTCACAGAGCTGTTGTTTCCCAGCTCAGAAACTTTTTAACATGATAGTTAGGAAGCCTAGGGGGTCTGATTTTAGAATTTTATACATATTATCTGGTATAGGATTGAACAAGCCATATTCTCTCAGGCAAAGACAAGATAGTTTTAGTTTGTATAAATGGAGAGTTGTAGAGAAATACATGTCTTTATTCCTGCCTTATCTGACCATGGTAGATTAATAAAGGCCTGAAAACCAAGATGGTTATATACAATATATTTTACATTTGTCTTGTATCATACAGTGGTAAACATAAACATAGGTTATGTCTTAGGGTTTCTATTTCTATAATGAACATCATGACTTACAAACAAGATGGTGGGGACTGTTGTTTGGCTTATGCTTTCATATCCCTGTTCACTGAAGAAAGTCAGGACAGGAAATGAAACAGGGCAGGAACCTGGAGGCAGGAGCTGATGCAGAGGTCATGAGGGGTCCTGTTTACTGGCTAACTCCTCACAGCTTGCTTGGCCTGCTTTCTTATAGAACCTGTGTTCTATGGGTGGCACCATGGACAATGAATGGTCTGAACATTTCCCCAGCAATAACTAAGAAAATTCCCTATAGGATGCCTACAGCCCAATCTTAGGAAGTCCTTTTCTTTAGGTGGTAACTTCCTGTCAGATGTCTTAGCTTTTGTCAAGTTGACATAAAACTACTCAGGATAGATTCTCACATATTTAGTGCTAATGATATGCCATTTTCTGTACAGAATGCATAAATTTTGATACCTTAAATAGTGGTAGAATATGTGACAAAAGTTATAATAATTGTGTACACTAAGTTTCAGAATATTGGTGGTTTGTTCTCATGCTTTTTTCCTAGGTGCTTTTTTTTTTTAACTCTTTGTCGTTTTCTATTAAAGAATGTATGCTTTTTGTGGTTGCTTCTTTCTTGGCATTTTGTACCTTATCTACGGCTTCTGCATATTGCAGAGTTGTATATTCCAGTCCTGGGTTTATTGCTATGATCGCTGTACCAGGGTCTCCAATGGCCATAGACCCTCTCCTCAGTGTTATCCTGTGCCATGCTCCCTCTGCTCCCTTAGCTTCTCCTTTCTTTCACTTCTATATCTATTCCAAACACTTGTCTGCTTTAGAACTTTACACACCAGTCCCTTCTGCATATGTTTGAACTATTCATCATTGAATCTTTATGAGTTAACTCTAATTCTGATACATAGCAAATATTTGGCAAATGTCAGATGAGTAAACAGACAACAGTTTTAATAGAAAATTATGCATATTAATAAATATGTAATTTAGTTAGTTTGCTATATATTTTTAACAGAGTTTTTTAATTGGTATCTCAATTAAAAATTAGCTTGGCCTACAGAAAATGGTAACTTTTTTAAAGTTGCTTCTGGTAGAGTGCAGTTTTGCAAACAAACCCCATCTTTGCATTAGTATGAATTTGTTATTATTATCATCATTATCATTATAAAATAAATCCATGGGACTGGTGAGATGGATCAGTGGTTAACAGCATTGGATGTTCTTTCAGAGGACCCAGGTTTAAGTCTTAAAACTCACCGAGCCCCTCATAACAATAATTTCAGTTCCACCTTCCAAGTTCCAGTTTCATGGGCACCAGGCATGTTTATGGTGTGCATACATATATGTAGGCAAAACACTCATAACCATGAAATAATTAAATTAAAATCCCTTCTTTATACAAAAATAATTTTAAAGGATTTTGGAAAATATAAGCCATGATAAAGAAAACATAAAACTAGTAGTTATATGAGTTAGAGAGAAGCGATTTAAGAAACCAGCTTTTATAGTTTACAACAAATACATTGTTAAAGAGTATTCAAATTGTAAGGCTGGGGTATAACTCAGCTCATAAAGTACTTGCCTAGCATGCTAAGTCCTTAGATCTACAGAATGACATAAAAGCCTCAAAATTGGGTATGACCACGAATGCTCATAATCCCAGCACTTGTGAGGTAGAGGCAGAATTATCAAGAGAAGTTCAAAGTCATACTCAGCTATCTAATAGGTTTGAGGCCTGTTTAGAATACATGAGATACTATGTTTAAAAAAAACACATAGGGATAGGAAGGGGGCACTATCCCATCCCAGGCCAAGCTCCAGGGAGAGTGGGCAACACAGGGCATATTAACTATGTTCCAGAGTATGCCCCATGCTCAAGAATAGTTGTACAGAAGAGATTAGACTCTCTCTGTCTCTCTCTGTCTCTGTCTCTGTCTCTCTCTTTCTCTCTCTCTCATGTATGTATGCACATGCATACACATATAGCTTTTGTTTTATAATTTATTTATTAGTCTTTTATATTCATTGGTGTTTTGCCTGTATGCATGTCTGTGTGAGGGTATCCATTCCTGGAACTGGATACAGACAGTTATGAGCCTTCATGTTGGTCCAGGGAATTGTACTGCAGTCCTCTGGAAAGCAGTTGGTACTCTTAATTGCTTAGCCATCTCTCCACCCCCTTTCCTTTTAATTTTAAGAAAGAAGGAAAGAGAGAAAGGACTTGAATTTGGGTGAATAGGGAGTTGGAATGAGTATGGGAAGAATTGGGAGAAGAAAAATAATATGATCAGACCATATTGTATGAATTCTCAAAAAGTAAGAGATTTCACTAAAATATATTTGCCAGAAGATAACAGAAGAGAGGGACATTTATCAGAGAGGGAGGGAACCCATAAGAGTGATGGAGAGGGGTAAAGTCCTAGTGGGGAGCAAATAAGAGCAAATAAGGCAGAGTTAGAAGCATGATCCAAGGTAAACAGTTGAGTTGATTAGTTATGACTGTTGCTAGTATCTGTTTGTGACTTCATCATTTGAGGAACACAATAAGAGAAAATGTGGACTCAACATAGGAAGAGATGCAGTCACCAGAACTAGACAAAGCAAGAGGGTATCTTGATAGCACATGCACTCTCAGATCTCTTTGCTCATAAGGTAGCTCTTCTCTTCCTATAGTTCAAGTTCACAGATAAATTGCTTGAGGTTAGGCTTTGGTGCCTTGTTATTAAAGGTATTTTCAAAAATACAGATATCAGTGACTTTTGCCCATTGTTCCTATGATAGTAAGACCTTGGCTAAATATGATGGACAGCTTGAAAAATCTGTCCTTCAAACACCTGTCAAGATAACCTTATTCAATATAATCACTATAGGAACAAAGTTCTATAAAGCAGGGTATTTTTGTGTAGGCCCTTTTCTGAAGGGCTCAGACATTGGAAGTCATTAAGAAAGAGCCTACATAGTGTGCTATCTTGTCTGGGTTCTATTTTATCTAAGTGTGTGTTCCTTCCACCATGCAATAGAATGGTCAAACCCAGAAGTAGGGTCAAATTGAGAATGAGTTGGCATTAGAAAACAATTGGCCTGTTTTTTTTTGGGGGGGGAAGGAAGTGTATTGTTTTGTTTTGTAATCATATGCTTTTTGTCCCATCAAGTATGGTAGTTTAGTGACAAAAAGTAACATGGCATCAGAAGTAAAAAGTACTCACCATGACTCTATTCTTTAGATTATATTTTTTAATCAAAATTTCATCAAATTACTTTTCTTTTCATGCAATGGAGGAGTGTTCCTCTTTCTCCACATCCTTGCCAGCATCTGCTATCAAATGAGTTTTTGATCTTAGCCATGCTGACTGGTGTGAGGTGTAATCTCAGGGTTGCTTTGATTTGCATTTCCCTGATGACTACAACACTCTACTCAATGATAACTTGGTCAAGGAAGAAATAAAGAAAGAAATTAAAGACATTTTAGAATTTAATGAAAATGAAGGTACAACATACCAAAACTTATGTGACACAATGAAAGCAGTGCTAAGAGGAAAACTCATAGCTCTGAGTGTCTCCAAAAAGAAATTGGAGAGAGTATATAGTAGCAACTTAACAGTGTAGAATTCTTAAGGAGATGATAACCACTTCAGGAGCTGTGAAGTAGCCATATTCCACGCATCTTTTTGTGCAAGTAAATGTTCTAAGAGGTACAATAATGAAGAGGCATGGGTGGACTTCTGAGTAACTGTTTGCTGTTTTAATTACCCTCTGAGTCTAGTTACCTATGACCTTAGTGACCTGCTTAATATCCTCTTAATCAGTTCTCCCCTTTTAAAGCCAGCTTGATCTCTACTGTCTGCTATCATTATGAGAACTGAACCTAAGCCATGATATTAACAGTTGAAGAGCTTACAATGAAATCCTTTGGGAGCAAAAAATCCTCCACTTCATGTTTCACCTTCTAACTCAAAAAATCACATTATTAATTTCTTCTAGCAGATGTCACAGGAAGCTATCATGTCTCTTGATATCTTGGACCACTTGTGTTCCATGTTTCTACCTTGAATTACTTTGTTATAAGTTCAGGTGATTAATCATAGTCTGTCAATCACTTTTCTTTAGACTTGGAACAACTTCTGACTGTTGTTCTCCTGGGTGTTGGCTTCACACTACATGGACCACTCTGCATTTTTTATCTGACTTTCCACTTTTCCTCCCTGGATTTTGCTGAAGCTATATACAAGTGGTGCAATGCATCTTCTCTACTTGGTTCTGTGAGCTTCTCAGGGTAGTTCTTGTTTTTTCCTTGCTTATTTTATGTTTCTTTCCCTAAAGAAGTTTCTTTTTAGCTTTCTACCTGTTCCTGAAATCTTATGCTCCTGCCTTTTTATTGATTCCTTGTCTTTTTTTTTTTTTTTGGTATAGCTTTGTGCAAAGAGGAGTTAGCTGCTAGATGCTCAGGCTGGTCTCCTATTACTATGTATGGCTTTGAGGGATTTATATTAGTGTGAGTTTATAGCTACATAGACAAAAAGGAGGAGAACATTTTAGTTGAGATTCTTTTATGTCTGTATCTATATTAATCTACATCATCCATATCTACCATTACATATTTTATATTAATTTTATATTTATACATATATAGGTATAGGTATAAAGCACATTAAAGTTAGGAAGTAAACAAGTCAAAAACTTTAGAAAGTTCCTGAGACTGAGCAAATTCATTAGACTCTTGCCTTTATATACATGTACCTCATTACTCATATTTTTAAAGTAACCCCAATAGAACATACTGGTTCACCAAATTTGACTTTGGTGGTATCCTTACTTTTGATTGTCATCAGTTATCTACTTGGGGTAAGTAGATTGTAAAGGATTTTTAATACAGCAATATAGCTTCTATGGCAAGGGAACATATCCAAAGATACAATTTGGCTATGATATAGCTGGAATATAGACACACCACACACCTTTATACCTTTAATACCTGGATTAAACACAGACCACACTTAGTACACACCTTTGATCTCTTTGGCTGAAATACAGAAAACATTTAATCCCTGACAATGGTGTCTGCTTGTGGGACAGACAAAGTGAGGAATCCCCAAAACTTTGACAGAATGAGTTGGAGGTAGGATATGCCCAACTCTCATGAGAAGAGACAGGAAAGAGAGGGTGCTTAAAGATCAGAGAGGGAGAGGAGGATTGAGTTCAGTTCAATTCAGCTCAGCTTAGTTCAGTTTGGAACAGTTCAGCTCAGTGCAGTTCAGTTGAGTGCAGTTGAGTTTACTTTGGAGCGTGTCAGTTCATGGAGTTCAGAGGAGTTATTTCCAAGTAGAGCAATTCAGTCAGAAGCTGAGAGAAGTCAATTTGAAACTATCAGCTTGTAGAGGGGTTTGAGCCAGAACATCTGAGTTGAACCAGCAAACCAGAGTTTCAAAAGATTTAAAAGAGTGAGTTTATTCAGCAGTAATGATTCTAGGCATAGGTTAGCAGAAGAGGGCTGGAAGCTGAAGTCTTCAAGGTCTAGGTTTGTAGATTAGATTGTATAGAGACTAGAAGCTTCCATGCAGGGCTATGGATAGTTAGATAGAAATATTCTACGCTTAGCCTGAGGAATGTATTTATAAAGCTCAGGTACAGCTCTCATCTTTTCCCATCATCTGAGAAAATATAAGTAATATTTACAGGAAATGCTTGTTCATGCCAGTCTTAGAGCAGTGTCACAAAACAGGTATAGGCTATATCATTTGGTCTGTTCAAGTTCTTTCTAGGATATTTGACAAATGACTAATTCACTTAAAGATACGAAAGCAGAGTTAACACAATATATATGCATATATATACATATACATATATACACACAATATATATGCCACATATATTATTGTTTGTGTTGAAAATGTTCCCAATTGACTGTTTGAACACATATTCTCCTGTTAATAATATCATTTGAGGAAATTGTGGAAACTTTGGAAAGTGACTAGCTGCTTTGAGGAAGTTGTAGAACCTTTAGAAAGGGCCTAGCTGCTAAAAATAGTGCTAGAACACACTAAGAATGGGTATTTGAAGTTATACCGGGCTTCTGGTTCCTGACTTGTTCTTTCTGCTTCCTAGTCTGTAATAATGTGAACAATTACTAACCCACACTCCTGTCACCATGAACAAAACTGCTCTTCATTGTCTTCCTCACCCTCATAGACTAATACTCTCTGAAAAGTTGAAAAAAAATACAGCTCTTAAATTGTCTATGTTAGATATTTCAGAGTGACATAAAGCAAATAATACAATATGATGTAATTTATAACATGTCATAATATAATAATTATACCTAGCATGTATAATAAATACTGTTATGGTCAGAAGAGCAGAAAAAAATTGACAAGAGCAGGTAGAGTTAGAGTTAGGTGACAGATAGAATGATAGATGATAGATGATAGATAGATAGATAGATAGATAGATAGATAGATAATTGAGAAATTAGATCATAAAGAAAGTGCCTAGGAAGTCTAAGAGCTTCATCCAGCACTCTGAAGATCCAGTTGAACCAATGGTATAGATTTCAGTCCTAGCTTGAGGTTGAAGACAGCAGAGGACCACTGTCATGAGGAGCAAACAGGCAGAGACACACTAAATTCTCACTTAGCTTTTCTATTCAGGCCTTTAAAAAATTACATGAGATCATCAATAACAGGGAAGGCAATTTCTTTTTATTTCTTTTTTTTTTTTAGATATTTGCTTTATTTACATTTCAAATGGTATCCCCATTCCGCATTGCCACTCTGAAAATCACTTATCCCACCCCTCCTTCTACTCCCCTCCTCTTCCCTCTAGTTTCCTGACTTGCATTCCCCTATTCTGGGGAAGCCTTCACAGCACCCATGGTCTCTCCTCTCATTGATGTCTGAAATGGTCATCTTCTGCTACATATGTAGCTGGAACCATGGGTCCCTCCTTGTATATTCTTTGGTTAGTGGATTAGTCCCTGGGAGCTCTGGATATACTGATTGTTACATATTATTGTTCCTCCTGCAGGGCTGCAGACCTCTTCAGTTCCTTGGTTCCTTTCTCTAGCTGCTCCATGGGGGAGCCTATGTTCATTCTATTGGTTGGCTGTGAGCCATGGGTATTTTGATCCACTTTCCAATAAGGATCAAAGTATCCACATTGTGGTCTTCTTTCTTGAGCTTCATGTGGTCTGTGAGTGGTATCTTGGATATTCCAAGCTTTTGGGCTAATATCCACTTATCAGCAAGTGCATACCATGTTTGTTCTTTTGTAATTGGGTTACCTCACTCAGTATGATATTTTCTAGCTCCATCCATTTGCCTAAGGATTTAATGAAGTCCATTGTTTCTAATAGCTGAGTAGTACTCCACTGTGTAAATGTACCACATTTTCTGTATTCATTCCTCTATTGAGGGACATCTGGGTTCTTTCTAGCTTCTGGCTATTATAAATACGGCTGCTATGAACATAGTGGAGCATGTGTCCTTATTACATGTTGGAGCATCTTCTGGGTATCAGAAGTCTACTGGGTAACCAGTCTACTGATTAAAATATTATTTCCATAGAGAATGACCATCACAGAGACATCCAGATGATGTTTAATCAAATGCTTGGTTACCTGTGGCCCAATAAAATTAGCCAGAAAAAATGAAATGACTTCAAGTGTTTATCACAAGGTTATCAAGTCCTCAGGGTTCACTGTCCTTTGGCCTCTTTGGGATATGAATTCCTGTTCCAAAAAACTCCCCACTTCCCTCACTCACACACTCCATTCCTTTTGCTTTTTGGGTTGATCCAGGTAAGTGAATTTGCACACAAAAGTCTTGTATCTGCATATAGCTGCACTGGAGTCAGGCAAATTGAGACGCTGTGTGTATTTCATCAGGTAAAAGCTACAGAAAACAGCTCAATTCCTCAAATGTAAATTTATTTTGTACATTTTGCTCACAGACACACTCTCCCTTCTCTTCTCAAAACCCAGTTTCCTGTTTATTCAGTATGAACATCACTTTAGCTATTTTTGTTTTTGTTTTGTTTTCAATAGAAGGATAGTGTCGTACTATTTAACCCCAGTGACTTTGAAGACATGATGTTTCTCATGCTTGTTTTGAAATTTCAGGCCTCTTGCCTCAGCTCCCAACGTCCAGGATTTACAAGTTTGTAGCTCTTCTTTCCAGACTGATTAATTTTTTTCTTGCTGCACATTCTTCTAAATTGTGATTTTTATAGATCTGCTTTCCTGACACAAAATGGTTCCCTGCTGTAAGGCTGTTAAAATGGTAATTGCCTTACTCCACTTTACTTATCCATGAAGTAGTAACATCCATTCATTCAAGTTAAAGGAGGAGCTACATAGAATCTGTTTAATGTAGAGTGTCCCCCTCCCTCCAAAAGGTGATGATGCATTATAACTACTTAAAGTAATGGTTATTGGGATGATGTGTTGGAATTATTTTATTTGTGGGTTTTTTTTAAGACAGGATTTCTTTGTATATCCTTGGCTGTTCTGGCACTAACTCCATAGACCAGGCTGGCCTTGAACTCAGAAATCCACCTGCCTCTGCTTCCTAAGTGCTGGGATTAAAGGCATGTGCTATCACTGCCCAGCCCTGTGCTGGGAGTTTTAAATTTATTTATTTATTTATTATTATTATTATTATTATTATTATTATTATTATTATTATTGCAATAGCAGAAACTCTTTAGAATAAGAAAGGAATCCATGAGCTGAGAACTTCAAAAAGTTTAGCTACTGAAAATGCTATAAACTAAAATATTGATGGATAAATAAACCTCACGTTTGTTGAAGCCATTGTTTAAATCAATAAATTATCTTTCCTAAAGGAGTTGAGTACAACAAAGGTAAAGTTAGGATGCCAGGATTTAGCATGGATGGGCAGTGGGACTTACAGAAAAGATACCATTTAAACATTTCAGAGGTTGGGGCATCTCAGCTAATGAAGCATTTCCATGTGCTTGAAAATTTCCTGATGGATGTGGCCAGTGGTGATAAAGGTTTAGCATTTCACAGAGATGTCTCTATATGCCAAGATCCAGTGCATCCCAAGCTAAATTCTTACCCTTTTCTCAGTTTTGCTTTTCCTCAAACATGCAGTGAATAACAATGACACTTCCCTAGTTGTTGAAGCTAAAAATCTGTGCATCATCTTTGTATTCCCACACGAAAACAAGATGACCAGTCAGTTATCAATTGTATCATTTTCAGTAAGTTTATGATCCTTAACTAATCCATGCTTTCTTTTTTTACATTTGAGCAATCATTTCTTTTGTCTGGAGCAAAGCTTCTCTTTCTCTAATCACTCATGCATGCTTGACTAACTTGTACTCATTCTTAAATCCTCAGTGTAGACATTACTGTGTGCCAGGAAGTATTGCATGACAGCCTGCATCCAATATAGATCTCTCCCTGGGGCATCCCAGAATATATCAGTGAAGCATTTGGTGTGGTCTCTTTTTAATTATGTGGCAGTTTACTTATCACTCCCCATAGTTTATAAACACTATGGGGACAGGATCTCTGTTTTTAAGTCTAAATATGCTTGTAGTGAATAATACAGTGATCACTGTGAGGTAAGTATTTGACAGGTCTTTGCCAAATGAATGAATATATAGATTACTGGAATTTCAGAGCAAAGGTTCCAATAATGGCAAAAAAGCTATGGTGTGAATATGAATCTGTGTGGCAAATAGAATAAGAGCTTAAAGTCACCAGGACTGAGAAGGAGAATTTGTCTAATTTATAGGTGTTTGGTGGAATTTTAGGATAGAGAAATAGGTATGAGGTGAATATAAAAACCCCAAAGCTCAAACCAACCATCTTCAGTGAGCATGGCAAAGAAACCAGGAAGTCAACAGATTACTCATGGGAAAAGTTACAGTCAGATTTATTAGTGTTAAAGGAGAAAACAGTTTTATAAAGTCATAAGATGTTGTAGGATATTTATTACACTGTGAATTCCAAGACTGTGTTATATACTGATAAATATCTCTTTCTAGTTGTGGTGAGGCTTAGTCCTAGCACACTTGTTTAATCCAAGATTATTAATCTTACTGTAAACAGGATTACATTAAGTAAACCAAAGGCCAAGAGCTGGAGAAACTTCTGAGTTATTCAATTTCTTTCTTCAGAGACTTGAAGTTCTTGTCATATAGATCTTTAACTTGTTTAGTTGGAGTCACACCAAAGTATTTTATATTATTCGTGACTATTGTGAAGGGAGTTGTTTCTCTAATTTATTTCTCAGCCTGTTTATCCTTTGAGTAGAGGAAGGCCACTGATTTGTTTGAGTTCTTTTTATAAGCGGTCACTTTGCTGAAGTTGTTTATCAGTTGTAGGAGTTCTCTGGTGGACTTTTGGGGGGTCACTTAAGTATATTATCATATCATCTGCAAATAATGATATTTTGACTTCTTCCTTTCCATTTTGTATTATTTTTATTTTTTTTGTTTTCTAATTGCTCTCGCTAGGACTGTGAGTACTATATTGAGTAGGTATGGAGAAGGGGGCAGCCTTGTCTAGTCCCTGATGTCATTGGGATTGCTTCGATTTTCTCTCCATTTAGTTTGATGTTGGCTACTGGTTTTCTGTATATTGCTTTTACTATGTTTACCATGTCCTTGAATTCCTGATCTTTCAAAGACTTTTATCATGAAGAAGCTCTCAGAAGATGGAAAGATCTCCCATGCTCATGGAATGGCAGGATTAATATAGTAAAAATGGCCATCTTGCCAAAAGCAATCTACAGATTCAATGGAGTCCCCATCAAAATTCCAACTCAATTCTTCATAGAACTAGAATAAGCAATTTCCAAATTTGTCTGGAATAACAAAAAAAACCCAGGATAGCTAACACTATTCTCAACATTAAAAGAACTTCTGGCAGAATTACCATTCCTTCCCTCAAGCAATACTACAGAGCAATTGTGTTCAAAACTTCATAGTATTGGTACAGTGACAGGCAAGTAGATCAATGGAATAGAATCGAAGACCCAGAAATTAACCCACACACCTATGGTCACTTGATCTTTGACAAAGGAGCTAAAACCATCCAGTAGAAAAAGGACAACATTTTCAATAAATGGTGCTGGATCAACTGGCAGTTAGCATATAGAAGAATTCAAATAGATCCATTCTTATCCCCTTATACAAATGTCAAGTCCAAGTAGATCATGGGCCTTCACTTCAAAAGCAGAAACACTGAAAATAATAGAAAATAAGCAGGGAAGATCCTTGAGCAAATGGGCACAGGACTCAAGCCCAAGTGGATCGAGGACCATCACATAAAACCGGACACACTGAAACTAATAGAAAAGAAACTGGGGAAGACCCTGGAGGACATGGGCACAGGGGAAATTTTCCTGAACAGAACACCAATAGCTTATGCTCTAAGATCAAGAATTGACAAATGGGAACTCATAAAATTACATAGTTTCTGTAAGGCAAAGGACACTATCAATAGGACAAAATCACCACCACCAAATTGGGGAAAGATCTTTACCAACCCTACATTCAATAGAGGGCTAATATCCAATATATACACAGAACTCAAGAAGTTAGACTCCAGAGAGCCAAATAGCCCAAGAAAAAATGGGGTACAGAACTAAACAAAGAATTCTCAACTGAGGAATGCCAAATGGTTGAGAAGCACCTAAAGAAATGTTCAACATCCTTAGTCATCAGGGAAATACAAATCAAAACTACTTTGAGATCCCACCTCATACCATTCAGAATGGCTAAGATCACAAACTCAGGTGACAGCAGATGCTGGCAAAGATGTGGAGAAAGAGGAACACTTCTCCATTGCTGGTGGGATTGCAAGCTCATAAAACCACTCTGGAAATCAGTTTTGTGGTACATCAGAATATTGGACATAGTATTACCAGAGAACCCAACTATACCACTCCTGGCCATATACCCAGAAGATGCTCTGACATGTAATAAGGACACATGCTCCACTATGGTCTTTGCTGCCTTATTTATAATAGTCAGAAGCTGGAAAGAACCCAGATGTCCCTCAACAGATGGATGTATAAAGAAAATGTGGTACATTTACACAATGGAGTATTAGTCAGCTATTAAAAACAATGAATTCGTGAAATTCCTAGGCAAATGGAACTAGAAAATATCATCCTGAGTGAGGTAACTCAATCACAAAAGAACACACATGGTATGCACTCACTGATAAGTGGATATTAGCCCAGAAACTTGGAATACCAAGACACAATTCACAGATCACATGAAGTTCAAGAAAGAAGACCAACCTGTGGATACTTTGGTCCTTATTAGAAGGGGGAATAAAATACTCATAGGAGGAGATACAGAGACAAAGTGTGGTACAGAGACTGAAAGAATGACCATCCAGAGACTGCCCCACCTGGGGTTCCATTCCATATACAGTCACCAAACCCAGACACTTGTGGATGCCAACAAGCGCTTGCTGACAGGAAACTTTCATAGCTGTCTCCTGAGAGGCTCTGCCAGTACTTGACAAATACAGAGGTTAGTGTTCTCAGCCAACCATTGGACTGAGCACAAGGTCCCCAATGGAGGAGCTAGAGAAAGTACGCAAGGAGCTGAAGGAGTTTGCAGCCCCTTAGGAAGAACAACAATATGAACCAACCAGTACCCCCAGAGCTCCCAGGGACTAAACTATCAACCAACAAGGGACCCATGGCTCCAGCTGCATATGTAGCAGCGGATGGCCTTGTTGGACATCGAAGGGAGTGGAGGCCCTTGGTCCTGAGAAGGCTTGATGCTCCAGTATAGGGGAATACCAGGACAGGGAAGTGGGAGTGGATGGGTAGCAGGGAGAGGGGGTGGGGATGGGATAGGGAATTTTCAGAGGGGAAACCAGAAAAGGGGATAGCATTTGAAATATAAAGAAAATGTCCATTTTTTTTTAAAAAAAAGAGCTGGAGCAAGCAACCAGTTGACAGGGAAAAATCATAGGAACGTAAAGTGCAGTCAGGAGGGTGGATAGAAAGACACATAGGAAAGAGAAGGGAAGGACATTCAGTGTGAGTGGCTTTGGAGATGGTGTGGGGAAGGACTTCCTTTTGGAATGTTGGTTGTCGAGGAAAGACAGCTGGTTACTTTCTTTGCCTCTCTGAGCTAGCAGGCTTTCAGCCCAGCATCTGGCTCCTTAGTCTTCATTGGTAAATCGAATGACTGAGATTTTGTTAAAAATCACAGTAAGTTTTACATAGGGAACTAAGATTGTTATAACATCTTGGTCATAATTACTCTTTTGCCTAGCAGATGAACCAAACCTCATGCTATAAACACATTATCACGAAGATCATCAGCAAAGAATCTTCACTGGCCATCGATACCAGGACTAGTTCTTAATGGTTTCTCACACATTAGTAGATTTACAAAAGCCCGGGACATTACTGTTCTCTCCGAGGTATGTTCCCTCTCACCCTTGTATGACAGTGTTCCCCCTAAGTTCCTAACACTTTGTCCTGTTTCCAGGCTTGCACTGCTGTGACTCCTTTTCATTCTCTTGTGTGACTTCAGCAGCCAGCTCTCATCATTGACACTGGGCTTTTCTGAACCAATTTTATGGCAGAAGTTTCATTTTGTACAAGAGTTTTTCAGATTCTCTTAAAGCCCCACCTCTAGCATTTATTTAGTTTCATGACTATCAACTTTTCGGTTGGTGAGAATGCCCAGTACACATTTTCCATTATTTCCTTAAAGTTTTTTATGCTTAAATTCAGATTTAATCCCGCAACTTCCTTTACCCAGGCTACCAGTCTATGCTGTTTAACATAATCTTGATGCCTATGAGGCCAAGTGTCTACACTCCAGAGAGTAGTAAATCCTATATTTCTGATTTTGCCCTTTGAAGTATCACGTGTTACTGGCTTACTCCTTTTCTTCTCATGCATACAACACAGCTCAGTCACTCATTGTGGCTCCCAATGAATGGTGTAGACCAAGGGATTTGCATTGTAATACATGGGCTTGGAGTCGATCCAAGTGGAATCAATAACTAGCATTCCTACCAGGCAGTGTCCTGCTGGAGAGGATGCCTCCCTTTAGTCTGTTGCAACAGTCTTTACATTATGGTTCTGTCTTTCTCTGCTGGGAGGTTCCTTTTTCTTTACTCTTTATTCTATGGCTGTCAGAAGATGCCCAGTGGACAGGCTCATGGCTGGAAGATGATGCCCAGCAGAGAAGCCTAAAGCATTTATCTCCCTTCCTCTGTCATTATCAGGGTCACCTCTATTTTCCTTCTAACATGCTTTTTCATATTTTAGCTACTTTTTTGCTGGTTGGCTTTTTAAAGTTCTTGCTTGTGGCAGGGAACTGATTATGTCCCTCTTCAGACAGAGCCTCTCTCAGTGAGACATAGACTTCTTCAGAAAGACAAGAAGGATGTGGAGCAGCACTTGGGTTCTAGATTCTTACCCATCCTCCATGCGCTGCCACTCCAAGGTCTGAGCAGAGTCCTCCTGCTCTTCTCATTTGATTTGTTATATTGAATCTTATCATATTCGTGAAAGATGCCCTTTTCTTATAACTCATGAAGCCACTCTTATTTTCTTATTTCTCTTTTCTTTTTTGTTTCCTGTTGTTGTTGTTTTTAATTCAGTTTGCGGCTTGCTTAGTGAACCATCATGAATAAAATAACATCATTTAAATAAGTGTTAAGTGGATACCATATAGCGTTGATAACTGACATTATTTAAATTCGTGTTATTCTATAGAACAGTGGATTTTCATCTGGGAAAGTTATCATTTTTGACCTACAGAGCAGCTTCAGTGGAAAGCATGAGCAAAGAAAAGGAAAAGAAATTAGCTCGAGTTTCCCTGCAGAACTGATAGGCAATAGATGTCACAGGTAGAACACATTGACATCTGAGTAAAGTCTCCTCACACAATCAGAACAAAGACAGTGGTAAAATAAATCTCGGCCTGCAGCCTCTTTCTGCTCTGGGCATTTCAGAAAGGCTCCAGTTGAAAAGGCAATATAGAAATCATGGTTTTCTTTGTGCAGAAAGTTTTTTCTTTGGTACTAAGATACTGGCAATTCTGACTTTCCTGTTTGTCAAGGCACAGACTTACAAAGAATTCTAAAGCCACTTTCAGCCATCTTGCTCCCTTAGAACAATGTAATCCACTACATAAACAAACTGAAAGAAAAAAACCACATGGTCATCTCATTAGATGCTGAAAAAGCATTCGACAAAATTCAGCATCCTTTCATGCTAAAAGTCTTGGAAAGAGCAGGAATTCAAGCACTACATAAACAAACTGAAAGAAAAAAGCCACATGGTCATCTCATTAGATGCTGAAAAAGCATTCGACAAAATTCAGCATCCTTTCATGCTAAAAGTCTTGGAAAGAGCAGGAATTCAAGGCCCATACCTAAACATAGTAAAAGCAATCTACAGCAAACCAGTAGCCAACATCAAAATAAATGGAGAGAAACTTGAAGCATTCCCACTAAAATCAGGGACTAGACAAGGCTGCCCTCTCTCTCCATGTCTTTTCAATATAGTACTTGAAGTTCTAGCAAGAGCAATTAGACAACATAAGGAAGTCAAAGGGATACAAATTGGAAAGGAAGAAGTGAAACTATCATTATTTGCAGACGATATGATAGTTTACCTAAGCGACCCAAAAAACTCCACCAGAGAACTTCTACAGCTGATAAACAACTTCAGCAAAGTGGCAGGTTATAAAATTAACTCAAGCAAGTCAGTGGCCTTCTTGTACTCAAAGGACAAGCAGGCTGAGAAAGAAATTAGGGAAATAACACCCTTCACAATAGCCACAAACAACATAAAGTATCTTGGCGTAACTCTAACCAAACAAGCGAAAGATCTGTACAACAGGAACTTCAAGTCCTTGAAGAAAGAAATCGAAGAAGACCTCAGAAGATGGAAAAATATTTCTTGCTCCTGGATTGGCAGGATCAATATAGTAAAAATGGCCATCTTGCCAAAAGCAATATACAGATTCAATGCAATCCCCATCAAAATCCCAACTCAATTCTTCATAGATCTAGAAAGAGCAATTCTCAAATTCATCTGGAGCAACAAAAAACCCAGGATAGCTAAAACTATTCTCAACAATAAAAGGACTTCTGGGGGAATCAATATCCCTGACCTCAAGCAGTACTACAGAGCAATTGTGTTAAAAACTGCATGGTATTGGTATAGCAACAGGCAAGCAGATCAATGGAACAGGATTGAAGACCCAGAAATTAACCCACAGACTTATGGTCACTTGATCTTTGATAAAGGAGCCACAACCATCCGGTGGAATAAAGATAGTCTTTTCAACAAATGGTGCTGGTTCAACTGGAGGTCAACATGCAGAAGAATGCGAATTGACCCACTCTTATCTCTTTGCACTAAGATCAACTCCAAGTGGATCAAGGACCTCCACATAAAACCAGACACACTGAAACTATTAGAAAAGAAACTTGGGAAGACCCTGGAGGACTTGGGCACAGGGGAAAAGTTCCTGAACAGAACACCAGTAGTGTACGCACTAAGATCAAGAATTGACAAATGGGACCTCATAAAATTACAAAGTTTCTGCAAAGCAAAGGACACTGTCAGAAGGACAAAACAGCAACCAACAAAGTGGGAAAAGATCTTCACCAACCCCACATCCGACAGAGGGCTAATATCCAATATATACAAAGAACTCAAGAAGTTAGACCACAAAGAACCAAATAACCCTATCAAAAAATGGGGCACAGAGCTAAACAAAGAATTTTCACCAGAAGAAATTCAGATGGCCGAGAAACACCTTAAAAGATGTTCAACATCATTAGTCATCAGGGAAATGCAAATCAAAACAACCCTGAGATTCCACCTCACACCAGTCAGAATGGCTAAGATTAAAAACTCAAGAGACAACAAGTGCTGGCGAGGATGTGGAGAAAGAGGAACACTCCTCCACTGTTGGTGGGATTGCAAAATGGTAAAACCGCTCTGGAAATCAGTTTGGCGGTTCCTCAGAAAATTGGGCATGTTCCTTCCAGAGGACCCTGGCATACCACTCCTGGGCATATACCCAGAGGATTCCCCTGCATGCAATAAGGACACATGCTCCACTATGTTTATAGCAGCCTTGTTTATAATAGCCAGAAATTGGAAGGAGCCCAAATATCCCTCAAAGGAGGAATGGATACAGAAAATGTGGTATATTTATACAATGGAATACTACTCAGCAATTAAAAATAATGAATTCATGCAATTTGTAGGTAAATGGTTAGACCTGGAAAATATCATCCTGAGTGAATTAACCCAATCACAAAAGAATGCACATGAAATGCAATCACTGATAAGTGGATATTAATGAGCCCAGAAGCACTAAATACTCAAGACACAAATAGCAAGTCAAATGATTCCCAAGAAGAAGAAAGGAGAGGACCCTGGGCATGTAAAGATTGCATCCAGTTTAGTAAAGAAACTGAGGGGGGAGGGGGAATGATTGGGGAATAGTTGGGGGGGAGAGGAACTATGGGAACTATGGTGGGTGGGAACTGGGAAAGGGGAAAGCCCTTGGAATGTAAACATAGAATATAGAAAATAAAAAAAATGCAATCCAAAAAATAAAAAATAAAAAAAAAAAAAGAAACTCTTCTACCATAAACAATGAACAGGAGTCCCAGGTTTCTGGATTGCTTTGTTGTTTCTTTGTGGTTTGAGGTACAGGAAATGTCCCAGGTCAACTTCTCTACCTCTAGATTAATTCCCATAGAGCATACAGCAAGCCTGTGATTACCAGATTCCAGAGTCAAGAAGTAGGCATCTGCTGGCTACTTACATTCTCTGTTTTCTTTCTCTGTGCTTTGTATAACCCACCAGGTAGGTAAGGAAACTACTTTTGACTATTTAACCAGTCAAGAAATAATACAAAGCGTAGTTGTTTGTCTGAGCAGAAGCTACAAAACATACTAGAGAACAAACATATTATGACAACCAGCATATCATCTGATATCAATATGCCCTGCCTCTAGCTAGCCTCTGTTCCTGGCTAGAAAACTTACTATTCTGTTCAAAAAGAAGAAACTACATTTAACAAATTCTAAGCAGGTAGTTTGTCTTCAGCCGCTGAACTGATGCATTATCTAATCTGTACACACAGAGTTCTGGTTTCATTGTGTTCTGCTAGAATCACATTCCAGGGCTTCATGGTCGATATTATGCAATGCTACTTTGCCAGTGTGTGCTCCGCCAATGTTTTTGGGAGCAAGCCTAATTATGCAAATGCATCTGATAATAGATTATTCATTTTAGTCGTGCATAACTATTTTTTTTTTTTTTTTTGTGCATGGCCCTAGTGGCTTCAACAAACTCAGTAGCAGTTCATTTCACATCCACTGAGGAGATGTGGGAGAGGACACAACTGTAAAGCAGGTCGACTGCTCGGGGTGCATCAAGCTACTTCACAGGAGGTCATATTGAGGCCAGTCCAACTATTTCTAGGGCACATGCCAGCTGTCATTGCCTATCAGCTGTTTCCAGACTCAGATACCATTTCATGGGGTGAGGGACTCAAGGCATGGAATGCACATAGGAAAGGCGTTTCCTAGAAACGGTTGTTTGGAGGTAGATAAGAAAGACACTTGCTTACTTATTTCCTCTGGATTTTCAACTGTAACATTTTTCTACTTGCACTACTTCTTCCTTGAGGGGTAATAAAAAGATGGCTGTAAGGAAAACCGTAGACAAGTGGAAAGAGATATTCTTGCGTGTTTTATTCTTCTCTTGATATGTTTAATGAAAATGATGCCATCAAAGATATAGGAAGGTATCAGCCTCAGCATTTTGTCCTTGTCTCAATGTGCAGATGTGAGTTTGAAAATTCTTTCTAGATTGTGGGATGTAAAGCCATGCTAGAAAATGTGGTGAGGTAGATCA
Organism: Apodemus agrarius; assembly: GCA_964023405.1. Lineage (NCBI taxonomy): Eukaryota > Metazoa > Chordata > Mammalia > Rodentia > Muridae > Apodemus > Apodemus agrarius. The sequence continues at coordinate 173,821,310 of OZ030005.1, forward strand.
GGTTGAGACTCAGAGACTCAGTGGGCACACACCTGAGCCTTAGGCTCAGCTCCCTGCCGGCCCCCTGACTAGGAACATGAGCCATGCTTCTCACATGAAAAGAAATGTGTCTTATGGCCACATAGGCTCAAAACAGAGTTCTCCATGCTAAGAAGGTACCTAGAGGCCCAGAGGGCTTAGCCAATAAACTCCCCACAAAAGATCTCCCTGCAAAAGATATTTAATCTCAGGCCCACACTAAGAAGTGGGGTATGGTTTTCCACATCCATTTTCCACCATGACAATAAATTAGAAGCATGAATTGTCTCTTTTGTCAAGATCCACTGTGAGAAACCTGAGGAAGACCTTTGTCTACAGAACTGCATCTTTATTATCCTGTAGAAGGCTCTCTGTGCTCCCAGCCAAGACCACCACCAAACCTACTTCTGCTAAGCTGCCCCCTTCCTGGTTAGATGCTTTCCCCAGTCTGTAGCCCCTGACTCCATCCTCTGCTCTTTTGTGACTCACAGCAGAGCCTGGATGTCCAAGAGTCAGAGAACCCCACACCCTTGCCTCATCACAGGCCTGGAAACCCTCAAAGCAGCTCCAGCTCTCCCACATATCAGGCTGCGCTTTCCCACCCATGGTGCAGTGTCTTGACTTGACCCTACAGCCAAGCACCTGGCAGTGGAGTAGGATAATCATAGTCAAACTCCCTGCTTGTGTTCCCACCTCCCCAAGAGGCCATGCCCGGCAGCAGGGCCAATATGGACCGACCCTAAATCTCACTCTGGACTAATACTGTTCTTACCAGGTCACATGTTTCTTCTCACAAGTCTTTCCTGAATATTTTCACCACAATTTAATTGTGTATCTACATCATGTCTTTTTATGGAATCAACAGTACTTACTAGGTGACTTGTTTGACTTTGTGGGATTCTTCACTTAAATCACCACACCCAATCTACATAGGTGAAGACTGTATCTTTGCTTTACATTGACAGATAATGTATACCTAATCCATGCTTGAGAAATGGTAGCCATAGAAAAACTATTTGCTGAATGAATTAGTAAATGAATAAGAAGTTGTAGTAAGATGTCAGGCATTGCATTGGCCCTACTTATCTTACTGAAAATTGAAAAGGACTCATTCTATCACACTAATATACATTGACCTCTAATTAAAGAACACAACAACATTTTTCCTAGTGTAGACTGGTGTCAAACTGATCGGCAGATGATGTGAACAGTGATCAATAGTAGCTGAAGAACTTAGTCTTTCTCATGCTAACTTACTCTGATTACTCACTCCTTCTCGTCACTGATGTGAACAGTGTTTTTTTTCTCATTTTTTCTTTATTTTCTATATTCTTTGTTTACATTCCAAAGGCTTTCCCCTTTCCCAGCCCCCCCACCATATGTCCCATAAGTCCTCTCTCCCCTAACTATTCCCTAATCAGCCCCCCCTCCATTTCTCTGTTCTGATGCTCTCCTACAAATCTGTATCCAGTCTTTTCAGGACCAGGGTCCTTTCCTTCCTTCTTCTTGGGAATCTTTGGATTTGTTAATTGTGTCTTGAGTATTCAGAGCTTTTGGGCTCATTAATATCCACTTATCAGTGATTGCATTTCATGTGTATTCTTTTGTGATTGGGTTTTTGAGGTCAGTCTATCATTGCCACTCTCTCTGCCCCCAGAGGTGGTTGTCAGTATCAGTCTCTGAGGCAAAGGGAAGAGAGAGAATGGGGGGAGGGGGTTAGAGGCCCTGTGAGTACTTACAGAAATGACAATACCCAACACTGTGACCAGTTGCCAGGAGGCAGATTAACTTTATTTCGGGTGATTCAAGGCTTATATAGTTTTGGGGAAGGGGATCAGAATATCCAGGAAGGGCAAATTTCATTGGCTGAGGGTGTACGGTTCTGAGATGCCTAATTAGCATGGGGAAGCATTCCAAGGATATCAGGTGCTATTTGATTAGGTTCTTATCAGGAGAAAGGACATTGAACCTGTATCCTAACTAAGGCTATGCAGCTTTCTACAGGTGAGTTGTATGAGGTTTTTGAACTCTGCTGACAAGGTCAGAGAATGGGGAACCCTGCCAGTGAAGGGTGCCCTTCATTTTGCATTGAGCCCAGAAGGCTATCCGGATAATGGTAGACCTCAACCTTAATTGGCAGGGCAACATATCAAAGCTGCTGCTTTAAAAAAAAGACTACTTTCAAATGTGGTTATTGAGTGAGGAATTTAGATTTTGGACCTCTTCACAAGATATCTTGTCTACCTTCTGAGGAAGAATTGGATGGTGAAGCCATTCTGAGCTAGTAGGAAGTCAGAGCTCCAAAGTCTCTGCTATATCATGTCTTCATTTCTTGGTCTTCCCTGGGGTTCAGTCTAATTAAGTGATACTAGAGCACACACACACACACACACACACACACACACAAATATACTTGCTTGCTACTGAATTCGATCTGGCGAAGTTAGTAATTTAAGTGTTTTGTTTGTTTGGGAGAATCACTAAACACCAGGGCATGTTCTCAGTTTTCCTGTTGGTATAGGTAGTCTGATTTCTAAAATTCAGAGTGCTAATGAATATCATTTATTACTGAGCCAACTTTGTTAAACATATTTTGCCTACAATTCTGATGTTAGTGATTAAAAACTAGAAGGTATAAAAATATTGCAGACCAGTAAGGAAATTATGTTTAGCAAGAACCTTGATCCCAGCAAAAGTTGTCCTATATTTTCTACCCTTTGGCTCTTACCATAGCTACATTTATACCAACTTGAAGTAGATACAGCTTTGCTACATTAAGAAGAGTCTAAGTTTGCCTAAGGCTCATTGAGAGAGGCTAATGGCATGCATCTGGTCTTACAGAATAAGGATATTTTAGAATATCTTGTGCCTTTCAATTTGAGTATAAGGTTATTGAAACAATGGTCCCCAAAGAAATAGAAATCCAGAAATCTCATTCCAGCAGGGGAAAAAGGTGCCAGCCAGAGGGGAAACTTGTCTCCCTAGAAGATATTTCATACAATTATAACAACTTCTTGGCCCACCTTACAAGACTGATCCAGACAATGATTGGTCAGTGGTAGGCAGGACAGTACCCTGACTGGCATAGTTTACATGTGCATATCCTTGGCTATTTATTTACAACTCAAATACAGTTTTCTCCCCCTTCCATCCTCCCAACCCCTCTCCCACATCCCCTCTTGACTCCCCCATCTACCTTTCCTCTGTTTTTCTTCAGAAAAGAAGAGGAAACAGCCAAGGATATCAGATAGCTATGGCATGTGACATTGTAGTCATATAGTGGGACTTTCTTGGACCTGATAGCAGTATAAATAGCAACCAAGAGGCTTCTAATAAAAATTAAAGCTTAGGCCTTTTGCTTTGCTTGGGCAGTTTCCCAGCTAGCTCATTTAACCTTTCTCTGCTGCACTGTGGTCTGCGTCTGTTTCTTCAGTGTCCGCTATTGATGCTCTCTCATCTGTTTTCTTCTTCTTTTGTCATTCCTCTCTGCCTAGAAGTACTGCCACCACTTACTGCCCAAGCTATTGACCATCAGTTCTTTATTACAATAAACCAAAAGGGAGAGAACCTCTGATACAGTTCTATATTGCCTTTAGGTGAGCAAGGACAAATATTTACAAAATAGAAAGCCAGAATTGTGTCAACACTTAGTTCTTTGCTGGTACAGAATTAATGACTGAAAACATAGAGACATGCTTTTATACAAAGTGAAGAAAAGTTACCCCAAACATAGTGAGACTAGGCACCTCCTCTACTATTAAGTCTAGTAGGAGGAAAGGACCCCAATGACATGTATCCAAGTCAAAAACAACTTCTGCTCCCATTGTTCATAGCTCCCATAAGAAGACCATGGTACACAATTGTATCATATGTGGAGAACCTAGGTCAGTCCTGTGCAGGCTACATTGTTGGTAGTTCAGATTCTGTGAGACTATTTGGGCCCAGGTTAGTTGATTCTATAACTTTTCTTGTGGTGTCCTTGACCCCTCTATTATCTATAATCCTTCCTCTTCTGCTGGATTGCCCAAGAGCCACCTGATGTTTGGTTGTGGGTATCTGCATCTGTTTCTATCAGTTTTCTGCGAAACTTCACCAAGACAATTGGTCACTAGGCACCAATCTATGTACATATCAGAATATCCTTAGGAGTCATTTTGTTATTTGTTTCTGTTCCTATTTGGCCCTGTCCTAGGTCTCTGGGATATCCAGCCTTTAGGTCCTCCTGGCTTTCCAGGCAGTATCAGGGTGAGATCCCTCTCCATGGGTCTCAACCAGGCATTGGTCGGTGATTCCCACCATTTCTGTGCTACCTTTACCCCAGAACATTTTGTAGGCAGGGCAAATTTTAGGTTGTAGGTTTTGTTGCTGGGTTGATGTTCCAATCTCTCCATTGGCAGTCTTGCCTGGTTACAAGAAATAGTCAGAGAAGGCTGCAACCTTTGTCTGAGCACTCCACCTTAGGTGGAGGGGATTATGGCTGACACAGGAATTCACACTTAAATACTGGTAGAAGAACTTCACATATGGTTGATATCAAGTTCCTGCCAGGTGGCATGGCATCTCAATAAGGCTCTCTATATCCATATTTTATATTGCTCATATAAGGACAATTAAAATTATGACTTGGCAAGATACAATAAAACTTGGGATTGGATAAAAAAATCATTTGGCTCAGCCAGTCTATTTGGAAAGGGGAGTATGAGTTTCTTCTTCTATAAGGGTTCGGGCATTGATAAATACAGAGCTAGTGGCAGGACAGGGTCCTTTGAATCAGTTGGGAAGTCAAGGATGGAATACAGTAGCCTTGAGCTGTAGAGCTTACATATCCTCTTCTGTTGGTTACATGCTGTTTCCTTCCACCCATTAACCACTCTCCACAGCCACCATGCTGGCTATGGGAATGACTTGTGATAACTCAGATTGTTTTCTGGAAGTTTCCGGGAAAAAGACAGCAGGGAAGATGAGTGTAAGTCAGCCAAGATTTGAGGCAAAGGAAGATGGGAATTAAGCTTTTCTGGATCTAATTTGCCATCTAAATGGTTCCATAACCATTTAGACTAGACTCTGCAGTTACTCATTCAATCCCAATTATACCCCAGTATTGTATCTACCGTTTTGGCTTGATAAATTTGCTGCTGTCTTTAGCTTGGATTTTTATTTCATTCAACTAAAAGTTGTGAGCTTACAACTTCAGAAGTCATGCACTGACCACATTTAGCCTATTTCGTTCCCTTCCTGCCACTGGCCATAGCATAGATCATCATTTGATAACATTCACCGTTCTCTGAAATTAACTATGTGTCGGACTTCATGTGTTTGTTGTTTATTTGAGTTTCTTATCCACCATCCTGCTAAAATGTAAGCTCCAAAATTTGTGTTTGAATGATTAATTTCCCAAACCCTGGAAGAGAAATCTACATATAACAGTTCTTTTTTTTTTTTAATCCGAAAATGTCTCCACTTATAACAGCTCTTTTTTAAAATAAATATCCACTTATGGACTCACCTCACTCACATGGGTATATGGACTAAGGAATGCTCCAAATAAAGGATCCTTGTGAGGTGATTTGAAGCTACTTACCTGTCATGATCCTCCAACTAGTGTCCTCACGTCACTAATGTCACAACTTTCTCCTTTTTCCTCTTTCAATTTTATTACTCCAGTCTCATTTCTAGAATGACAGGATTGCTGGAACACTTAGGTTCACTAAGCCCATTGAATAAAACCCTGCCTTTTAAAACTGGGAGCCCTAAGTTGATAAAGGATATTGGATTTACTTGTGATTTCACCATTCTAGGAGTATAACTTCACAAATAAGATGAAGCAAATGCTAAGAATGCACAGATGTTGGAATCAACTCTCAGAATCACACGGAATCATTTCCTGGGTTTCAGAATATCTATTCTCCTGTTGGGGTAATTACAGTTTCCCTCTCTTTATATTTACACCTCAATCTTGAGAGACTTGGGTGATTTGCTAGACACATATACAAATCACCGAAACCAATATTATAACCAGAATACAAACAAGACTTTAGAAACTATTCAGCTAGTGCCGGGCAACTTTGAATATATTTTCTTGGGGTGGCTCAGTGGCTAAAGAGCCTGGCAAGCAAGTGTGAAGACTGAAGTTTAGATCATTAGGACTCAGGGAAATGCCAGGTAGGAACTGCTGACCCCCTGCAATTCTGGTCATAGAAGACAAAGGCAGGGGTTTATCCAGCAAAAGCTGGCTAGCAAGACTAGACATTGTAGGGAGTTTGATAAAGAGATTCTGCCACAAATGAAACACTTCTTTCTTGTTATAGAACTACTCTTTTCCTGTTTCTAGTGTTATCACATATAAGTACACACACTACACAATGCACATATGCACACATGATGAATGCAAGCATGTATATACACACATGGGCACTACACACAAAACAGAAAAGGAAAAGAAACAATATAACCTCTTGATTTCATTACTTTTTAGGGAGAGGGAACAAGTGAAAAAATTTTTGTTATTAGCTTGGAACCAGGGTCTTGCTAGCCCAAACTGTCAATTCTCCTGCTTAGCCTTTCAAGTACTAGGATTACAGAAATGTGTCAGCAAGCACTTCACGATGATTTCATTTGGTTTTGACAACTTCCTTCGCACTAAGAAAGTTTCAACAAAGACACACTTCATTAACCATTCTGTGGTTTGGTTTAATTTGTTTTATCCCTCATTGCCAAGAAGAATGCTGTTCCAATTGGTCTAATGTGTTTCCACATCAGGGAGGAAATTATAGATGACTAGCAATCAATTCTAATAAAAACCCATTTTCTACCTGGTCTAAGTAACTGAAGACTTGAGTCAAATGATTCCCAAGAAGAAAGGAGAGGACCCTGGACCTGTAAAGATTGGATCCAGTTTTGTAGAGAAACCGTGGGGGGAGGGGGAATGATTGGGGAATAGTTGGGGTGGAGAGGAATTATGGGACATAGGGAGGGGGGAACTGGGAAAGGGGAAAGTCTTTGGAATGTAAACATAGAATATAGAAAATAAAAATTTTTAAAAAAAGAACAGGCTCTAATGGGGGGGTGTCACATGATTGCCTCTAATTTGCTGGGATCTGATGCCATCTTCAGTATCCTATAGGTGCCTGCACTCATGAGTCCATACCTAAACACACATATGTATGCCTAATTAAAAATTCTAAAATTAAATCTTGAAAAAGAAACTGGGGAAGACCCTTGAGGACATTGGCTCAGGGGGAAAGTTCCTGAACAGAACACCAATAGCTTATGCTCTAAGACCAAGAATAGACAAATGGGACCTCATAAAATTATAGTTTCTGTAAGGCAAAGGACACTGTGAAAAGGACAAATCGGCAACCAACAAATCGGGAAAAGATCTTCACCACCCCTACATCTGACAGAGGGCTAATATCCAATGTATACAAAGAACTCAAGAAGTTAGACCCCCAGAAAACCAAATAACCCTATCAAAAATAGGGTACAGAGCTAAACAAAGACTTTTTACCTGAAGAACATCGGATGGCTGAGAAGCACCTTAAAAAATGTTCAACATCATTAGTCATTAGAGAAATGCAAATCAAAACAACCCTGAGATTTCACCTCACACCAGTCAGAATGGCTAAGATTAAAAACTCAGGAAACAGCAGGTGTTGGCGAGGATGTGGAGGAAGAGGAACACTCCTCCACTGCTGGTGAGACTGCAAGCTGGTACAACCACTCTGGAAATCAGTTTGGCGGTTCCTCAGAAAACTGGACATGATACTTCCGGAGGACCCAACCATACCACTCCTGGGCATATACCCATAAGATTCCCCAGCATGCAATAAGGATACATGCTCCATTATTTTGATAGCAGCCTTATTTATGATAAACAGAAGCTGGAAAGAACCCATATGTCCCTCAACAGAGGAATGGATACAAAAAATGTGGAAACTATTCAGCCATTAGAAACAATGAATTCATGAAATTCTTAGAGAAATGAATGGAGCTGGAGAAGTGAGGTAACCCAGTCTCAAAAGTATACCAATGGTATGCATTCACTGATAAGTGGATATTAGCCTAGAAGCTTGGAACACCAAAGACACAATCCACATAACAGATGTCTGACAAGAAGGAAGGAGTGGATCCTGGTTCTGGAAAGGCTCAGTGCATCAGTGTAGGGGAATACCAGAATAGGGAAGTGGGAAGGGGTGGATGGGGGAACAGAGGGAGGGAAAAGGGCATGAGAGACCTTTGGGAGGTGGGGAACCAGGAAAAAGGAAATGAAATGTAAATAAAGAATATATCCAATAAAAAAAAAAGAAAAAGAAAAAAGAAGAAAGCAGCAGACTCTGGTAAGCTTAGCCTAAATCTAATTCTGTTTTCTGAGTAATACCCTAGCGTATCCATAATTATTTATTTGCTGCTCAGGTTATCTGCAGAATAACAACAGGCAACAGGTACAAAGTTTTATAAGAAAAACACATATGTGGGGTTGGTGAAGATCTTTTCCCAATTTGTTGGTTGCTGTTTTGTCCTTCTGACAGTGTCCTTTGCCTTACAGAAACTTTGTAATTTTATGAGGTCCCATTTGTCAATTCTTGATCTTAGAGCATAAGCTATTGGTTTTCTGTTCAGGAACATTCCCCCTGTGCCCATGTCCTCCAGGGTCTTCCCAAGTTTCTTTTCTATTAGTTTCAGTGTGTCTGGTTTTATGTGGAGGTCCTTGATCCACTTGGAGTTGATCTTAGTACAAGGAGATAAGAGTGGGTCAATTCACATTCTTCTGCATGTTGACCTCCAGTTGAACCAGCACCATTTGTTGAAAAGGCTATCTTTTTTCCACTTGATGGTTGTAGCTCCTTTATCAAAGATCAAGTGACCATAACTCTGTGGGTTCATTTCTGGGTCTTCAATTCTATTCCATTGATCTACTTGCCTGTCACTATACCAATACCATGCAGTTTTTAGCACAATTGCTCTGTAGTACTGTTTGAGGTCAGGGATATTGATTCCCCCAGAAGTCCTTTTATTGTTGAGAATAGTTTTAGCTATCCTGGGTTTTTTGTTAATCCAGATAAATTTGAGAATTGCTAGTTCTATATCTATGAAGAATTGATTTGGGATTTTGATGGGGATTGCATTGAATCAGTAGATTGCTTTTGGCAAGATGGTCATTTTTAGTATATTGATCCTGCCAAGAACCAAATAACCCTATCAAAAAATGGGGTACAGAGCTAAACAAAGAATTTTCATCAGAAGAAATTCGGATGGCTGAGAAGCACCTTAAGAGATGTTCAACATCACTACTCATCAGGGAAATGCAAATCAAAACAACCCTGAGATTCCACCTCACACCAGTCAGAATGGTTAAGATTAAAAACTCAAGGGACAACAGGTGCTGGCGAGGATGTGGAGAAAAAGGAACACTCCTACACTGTTGGTGGGATTGCAAGATGGTACAACCGCTCTGGAAATCAGTCTGGTGGTTCCTCAGAAAATTGGGAATGACACTTACAGAGGACCCTGTCATACCACTCCTGGGCATATACCCAGCGGAATCCCTGCATACAATAAAGACACATGCTCCACTATGTTCATAGCAGCCTTATTTATAATAGCCAGAAGTTGGAAGGAGCCCAGATGTCCCTTGAAGAAGGAATGGATACAGAAAATGTGGTATATTTATACAATGGAATACTACTCAGCAATTAAAAATAATGAATTCATTCAATTTGCAGGCAAATGGTTGGATCTGGAAAATATCATCCTAAGTGAGTTAACCCAATCACAAAAGAATACACATCAATTGCAATCACTGATAAGTGGATATAATGAGCCCAAAAGCTCTGAATATTCAAGGCACAATTAGCAAATCAAAAGATTCCCAAGAAGAAGGAAGGAAAGGACCCTGGTCCTGAAAAGACTGGATCCAGATTTGTAGGAGAGTATCAGAACAGAGAAATGGGGGGGGGGGTGGTGATTGGGGAATGGGTGGAGGGAAGAGGACTTGTGGGACATATGGTGAGGGGGGAACTGGGAAAGGGGAAAGCCTTTGGAATGTAAACAAAGAATATAGAAAATAAAGAAAAAAAAGAAAAACACAGACTACAACCAATAAATGCAAATATTTTTATACTTGTTACAAATTATAACAAATCCTCGCCAGCACCTGTAAATTATTTGTTACATTCATTTAATGTGGACTTGTTTATTATTGTTTAGTGATGAATCAAGACTGTGTTGACAATGACTTAGAGGAGTCATGGTTAGAATTCTGCAAAAAGTCTGACAATTGCCAATAGTCTGAGTTAACTCAATTGAACACAGCGCAAGAATTATGATTGATAACACCATGTCAGATCTATTGAGATATACTAGTGTTTTCTCACAAATGCATTTAAATTTTGGGCTCAATTATACATATATACTTAATTCTGTCTTTTTAAGTACAAATGAAGAGTTCTCTAAATAAATATAGACTCTTACATGTACCCTTATGACCAACATGCATATTTTCAATTATCAGGAGGTACTATTTGTGTTTGGGAACATCTTTGAACAGTCATGGTACAATTAAGGACATATTAACCTGGAAAGTTATACAAACCTGGAGGACACTGTGCTGGTAAAGTGTTATTGTAAGCCTACATTTTACAAGACTTACCTGCTTGGGGAACTAGTTTTTTGAAGTAGTCCAAAGTTTGACAAAATCAGCAGAAACATGAGATTACCTTAATGAAACATAAGGTCTTTTTCTGTAACCCAATTTATTTTGCAAATATTACTTTGAGCAGTATTTTAATGAAGCTTTTTGCTTCTAGTTTTATATTAGGACATTAAAATTTGACCTTAGGGAATAATTTAGATAAATTCATATTTTCAAGTTATCTTGTATAATATTTTAAATACTTACCACCTAGTGATTTGTGTATAACACAGGAGTGATAGCCTATTTAACAAAGCTATAAAATGCCCATTAAAAGATTCAAATCTATACAAAAATTTTAATGAGCCCTGGTTCTGTTAAAAGCCTAACAAAAATAATAGGAAACATAAGACAGACATTAGATATTTTTAAAACTAATATTTTATAAATTTCACTCAATGTAGTTCAGCATTCTATTAAAGTCTAATTGCTTTATAATTAAATACTTTATTAATAATATTTGCTTATGATTGATCTGGTACCATAGAAATCTTTTTTACTATATTCACTTTTATAAGCATCATGTAATACATGATATACACAAATATTGTATATCACTATCAGAAACTACACCAAAAGCCGGGCATGGTGGCGCATGCCTGTAATCCCAGCACTTGGGAGGCATAGGCAGGCAGATTTCTGAGTTTGAGGCCAGCTTGGTCTACAGAGTGAGTTCCAGGACAGTCAGGACTACACAGAGAAACCCTGTCTCGAAAAAAACAAAACAAAACAAAACAAAACAAAACAAAACAAAACAAAAAAAAAAGAAACTACACCAAAAAGTCTCAGCAGCATGTGAGCTGAATAAGGACAATACCAATGGCCATGCAGATGGGGAAGGGCCCATGAGGCCTCAGTCCCACAGAGAACTATAATTATGTGAGGAAAACTGAGAGCAGGAGATGTGATCCTCTCCAGGCAATACCACACCAATTGGTTGTCCGGTGCTAAGTGTTCAGCCCTGAAAACATATGTGAGAGTAATATTCTATATGGACCACACAGGCTATATATAAATGTATGTATGTGTGTTTGTACATTTGTATATATGTATACATGTACATGTATTTGTGTATATATGTATATATGTGTTTGTGTGTGTACATATATATGTATATGCATGTAATAACAACTAGTGAGAAAAGAGGCATTGAATTTGTAAGAGAGTGGGGAGTTGTATGTAGAAAGGTTTGAAGAGAGGACAGGGGTAAGAGAAATGTTTTAATTATATTATAATCTCAAAAATAAACATAAAATATAGAATAATTTCTGTGAGAATGAGAATGAACAGAAATTCTAATGACATTTCATCTTGTATGTATTAGAAATTTACTTGCATAGCATTCTTTATATTACACATAAAAGTACAAATATTTTCTAGGACAGACATCCCTCTCTCCTTCTCCTCTGAGTTGGTGCCCCCTTGGTATCCACCAACCCTGGCACTTTAAGTCTCTGAGAGGCAAGGTGCTTCCTCTCCCATTGAGGCCAGACAAAGCAGCCCAGCTAGAAGAATATATCCTACATACAGGCAACAACTTTGGGGATAGCCCTGTTCCAGTTGTTCTGGACTCACATGAAAGCCAAGCTGTACATCTGCTTAGGTCTTTATGTGTATGTTCTGTAGTTGGTGGTTCAGATTTGGCTGTGCGTGTCTGGATCTGTCTGAGTCCACTGCTGGGTTTCTGGGTGGAGCATCTCAAAAGATAGTTTACTCCTGTCTGCAAGCAAAACATGGGATGGGTCTCAAGTTGGACCAGTTATTGGTTGGCCATTCCCTCAGTCTCTGATCCCTCCCCTGTGTTTGCCTTTCTTGTAGACAGGATAAATTTTGGGTTGAAAATTTTGTGAGTGGGTTGGTGTCTCTAACTCTCCCCTGGCATGCCTGCCTGACTACCAGAGGTGGCCTTTTCAGGTTCCATAACCTTGGTATCACAGTTAACGGCACCTCATTGATTCTGGGTGCCCCCCTTATCCCAGTTTTCTGTCTCAGAGCGATGGCTAGATGGCCATGAAAATGAATAAAATCTGCAACTGACAGGGGTGAAGAGGTTTGAGCATCTCTAGGCTGAGACATTAATAAACATCTTACTTTCTACTGTCCAGAACATCAGTTAGACTTGGGTTTTAGCACACATTTCTTGTAGCTTTTACATGTTTTTAAAATTTATAAAAATATTAATTTATCTTATCTGTATCTAGCCTGCATATATACCTGCATGCCTGGTGCTGAAGAGGCCAGAGGAAGACATTGATTCTTTTGGAACTGTAGTTACAGATGGTGGTGTGTCACCATGTGAGTCCTGGGAACTGAACCAGTGTCAGTGCAAGACAAGTAGGTGCTTTTAACTACCTAGTATCTTTCCAGTCTCTTTTATGTGTTTTTTAGAAAAAGAATAATAGGGTACAGCTTGAGATCAGGGATGGTGATTCCCTCAGAAGTTCTTTTATTGTCGAGAATAGTTTTTGGTATCCTGGGTTTTTTGTTATTCCAAAGGAGTTTAGGAATTGTTCTTTCTAACTCTATGATGCATTGAGTTGGAATTTTGATGGGGATTGCTTTGGATCTGTAGATTGCTTTTGGCAAGATGGCAAGGTGGCCATTTTTACTATATTCATCCTGCCAATCCATGAGGATGAGAGATCTTTCCATCTTCTGAGATCTTCTTCGATTTCTTTCTTCAGAAACTTGAAGTTCTTGTCATAAGATCTTTCACTTGCTTAGTTAGAGTCACACCAAGATATTTTATATTATTTATGACTATCGTGAAGGGTGTTATTTCCCTAATTTTTTCTCAGCTTCTTTATCCTTTGAGAAGAGGAAGGCTACTGATTTGCTTGAGATAATTTTATATCCAGCCAATTTGCTGAAGTTGTTTATCAGGTTTATGAGTTCTCTGGTAGAATTTTTGGGGTCACTTAATTATACTATTATATCATCTGCAAATAGTGATACTTTGACATCTTCCTTTCTAATTTGAATCCCTTTTACCTCCTTTTGTTTTCTAATTGGTCTGTCTAGGACTTCGAGAACTATATTGAATAAGTAGGGAAGGAGTGTCTAGTACCTTGTCTAGTACCTGATTTTAGTGGGATTGCTTCAAGTTTCTCTCCATTTAATTTGATATTAGCTACTGTTTTTTTGTATATTGCTTTTACTATGTTTAGGTATGGGCCTTAAATTCCTGATCTTTCCAAGACTTTTATCATGAAGAGTGTTGAATTTTGTCAAAGGTTTTCTCAGCATGTAATGAGATGATCATGTGTTTTTATCCTTTGAGTTTGTTTATAAAGTGGATCACACCGATGGATTTTCCTATAATGAACAATCGTTGCATTCCAGGGATCATGATGGTTGATAGTTTTGATGTGCTCTTGGATTTGGTTTGCAAGAATTTTATTGAGTCTTTTTTTATCAATATTCATAAGGGAAATTGGTATGAAGTTCTCTTTCTTTGTTGGGTCTTCGTGTGGTTTAGTGACAAAAACTGCATGATATTGGCACAGAGACAGGCAGGAAGATCAATTGAATAGAATTGAATACACAGAAATAAACCCACACACCTATGGCCACTATATATTTGACAAAGGAGTTAAAACCATGCAGTAGGGGAAAAAAGCATTTTTAACAAATGGTGCTGGTTCAACTACAGGTCAGCATGTAGAAGAATGCAAATAGATCCATTCTTATTTCCTTGTTCAAAGCTCAAGTCCAAGGTGATCAAGGGCCTTCACATAATACCAGATATACTGAAACTAATAGAAGAGAAAGTGGGGAAGAATCTTGAATACATGGGCACAGGGGAAAAGTTGCTGAACAGAACACCAGTGGCTTATGCTCTAAGATCAAGAGTTGACAAATAGGACCTCATAAAATTGTCAAGATTCTGTAAGGCAGAGAACACTGTCAGTAGGTTGAAATGGCAACCAACAGATTGGGAAAAGATCTTTATCAATCCTACATTCGACAGAGGACTAACATCCAATATATGCAAAGAACTGAAGCAGTTACACACCAGAGAGTCAAATAACCCTATTAAGAATTGGGGTACAGAGCTAAGCAAATTTAATATTCTCAACTGGGGAATATCAAATGACCCAGAAACGCCTAAAGAATTGTTCAACATCCTTAGTCATCGAGGAAATGCAAATCAAAACAACCCTGAGATTCCACCTCACCCCAGTCAGAATGGCTAAGATCAAAAACTCAGGTGACAGTAGATGCTGGAAAGGATGTGGAGAAAGAGGAAAATTCCTCCATTGTTGGTGGGATTGCAAGCTGGTACAACCACTCTGGAAATCAGTCTGGCAGTTCCTTAGAAAATTGCACATAGTATTACCCGAGGACTCAGCTATACCATTCCTGGGCATATACCAAAAAGTGACTCCAATATATAACAAGTACACATGCTCCACTATGTTCATAGCAGCCTTATTTATAATAGCCAGAAGCTGGAAAGAACCCAGATGTCCTTCAACAGATGAATGGATATAGAAAATGTGGTACATTTACACAATGGAGTACTATTCAACAATGACTTCCTGAAATTCTTAGGCAAATGGATGAAACTAGAAAATACCATCCTGCGTGAAGTAACCCAGTCCCAAAAGATCACACATGGTATGCACTCACTGATAAATGGATATTAGCTCAAAACTCGGAATACCCAAGATGCAGTTCACAGACCATATGAGGCTCAACAAGAAGAAAGACCAAAATGTGGTTGCTTCCCTTCTTCTTAGAAGGGGTAATACTCATAGGAGAAAATACAGAGACAAAGTGTGGAGCAGAGACAGAAGAAAAGGCCATCCAGAGACTCCTCCACATGGGGATCCATTCCACATACAGTCACTAAATGCAGACACTATTGTGGGTGCCAAGAAGCATGTGTAGACAGGAGCCTGATAGCCTTCTCCTGAGAGGCTCTGTCAAAGCCTGACAAATACAGATGTGGATGTTTGCAGCTAACTATGGGACTGAGCATGGGGTTCCCAATGGAGGAGTGAAAGGACTGAAGCAGCTGAAGGGATTTGCCATCCCATAAGAAGAACAAGGATATCCACCAGCCAGAGCTCCCAGGGTCTAAAACAACAAACAAGGAATACACTTGGAGGGACCCATGGCTCCAGCAGTATGTATAGCAGAAGATATCCTTATCAGGCATCAATGGGAGAAGCGGCCCTTCATCCCATGAAGGCTAGATGCCCTAGTGTAGGTGAATGAGAGGGTGGGGAGGTGGGAGTGGGTGGGTGGGGGCATACCCTCATAGAAACAGGAGGAAGGGAGATGGGTAGGGGATTTCTTGGGGGGGGGGAATAAGAAAGGGGATAACATTTGACATGTAAATAAATAAAATATCCAATAAAAATGTGTTTATCAATCAAAGAAAGAGAGAATAATATTTTACTTTCTCTCTCTCTCTCTCTCCTCTCTCTCTCTCTCCTCTCTCTCTCTCTCTCTCTCTCTCTCTCTCTCTCTCTCTCTCTCTCTCTGTGTGTGTGTGTGTGTGTGTGTGTGTGTGTGTGTGTACTCCTCTAAAAGTCAGTCAGTGGACAACTTGCCAGAATTATTTTTTCTATTTCTACCATTTGGAGCCTAGGAATTGAACTCGGGCTGACAATTATTCCCTTGGCCCGGTAATATTGTAAAAACTGTCCCAGATCCTAGTTGCTACTCTTCATTGAGTGTGGAACTGCCCATAATCCAGTTCTGACAAAGAAATTTACCATACACATCTTGAACAAACACACAGCCTTCATTTTATATGTATTTGAGCCTTAATACAAAATTTTTATTAGTTGCATCCTTGGAAAAATATCTATAATCTTATAAAAATATTTTAAGGTAAGTCATTTAGAGGTACTTCAATTGACATGAAGCATTCTTATGCTCTCTAATTTTGCATTAAGCTTGGCTATTCAAAAAATAAATAAATTGTTTTCTTTCTAGAATTGGTTTTGGAAGGAATCCTTACCGACATCTATGTAAATACAGAACTTTATAACAACAACATTTTTATGTTATGACTCAGTGAATTGTGTTTTAAACAAATTGTGCTTTTAGTAAAGCAGTATTGATGTTTATTGCTCCAGCAAAATATAGCATGTTCAAATCATTTTCATGTTTTATGGAATCCTTTTCACAGAACCAATATACCATTGGAATAGGCTTTAAGAAGTTAACAGTACTTCAGCTACAGAGGCAGCATAGATTCATCAATTGTTTGAATAGAGAGTTAAGTCTAAATTATATTTTCAGTAATTAAGACCATCTGTCTTACTTTTAAACTTATAATTAATGTTGTTGTCTTTTGTACAAACACACAGCAAGGTTTTTGTTTTGATTTAACCTTTTGTTACCAGAATTAATATTTAGAAGCACTGGATCCTAACCATTTTACAAGGTAGGCCTAACTGAGATTAAGCTGGGATTAAGATATTGAGGAGACAGCTTGCTTTTTAAAATTTTTTATTAGATATATTCTTTATTTACACTTCAAATGTCCCCTTTCTTGGTTCCCCCCCATAACTCTCTAACCCATCCCCCCTCCCCCTGCTCACCAATCCACCCACTCCTGCTTCCCTGTCCTAGCATTCCCCTACACTGGGGGCATCAAGCCTTCTCAGGACAAAGGGCCTCTCCTCTCTTTAATGTCCAACAAGGCCACCCTCTGCTACATATGCATCTGGAGCCATGGGTTCCTCCATGTGTACTCTTTGGTTGGTGATATAGTCCCTGGGAGCTCTGAGGGTCCTGAGTGGTTCATATTGTGGTTCTTCTTATGAGGCCACAAACCCCTTCAACTCCTTGGGGATGGTGTGTTAAGGGCTAGGAAAAAGGTACAGGAGATAGATAACAATACTTGTAAATTAATACAAAAGCAAACTATGTTTTAAATTAATTATGGCAAGAATAATAAATTAAATAATATGCTTTGAAAAAACATCAAGCACTTCTGGAACAAATTGAGTTTTAGGCCAGGGATTGTCTTGGTAGCTAACATAAGAATTAATTGTTAGGTATGTATTTTAGGTTAGGAATATGTGATGATTAATGAGGACTTTTTTCTCATTGGACACTGGCTGATTGTCCTCTCATATGTTTCAGAAAGTTCAAAATCTAAGGGATACAGGGCAGTAAAAGATGTGGGTTACAAATGCTTATGCAAGCCATGGGAATTCTTGAGCTCAGGATGGGGTGTACTATGATACATTTCCATATTAAACTGTACCTTATTATAAGCTAGATACCCTTGATTCCCCTGTAAAGAGCTTGGTCATGTAGAGTCCCTCAGAGTGAGTCTCAAGGAACATTTGCCGATTATTATTCTTTTTGAGTCCATGGGAATATTATGGGGATATACCTTTTATGATATTACTGCTTCTGGTATACCGCCACTCAAGACAATTATTCCAGAGACTAATACAGAAAATGACAGATAAAAGAGTTGTATTGATTCTGTGTGCTCTTACATCACAAAAGGTTAAACTAGGATAGTACAGAGTTACAATGTTTTATATCTGCACAAAGCACAACAGAAATCTTGCAAGAAATTTACAGAGATTGAAAGCACGCAGTGTTCTAAGATTCTTGGTTTCTATTCCACAACAAAGGCAGCATCCGAGTGGATATCTGAGCCTCAGAGAGTGGAGATAATTTGCTCATAAATGTAGTTGTTTCCCTAATGGTAGTGCAAGGTGAGCAAAAGACAAATCCAAATGGCTTTCAAGCTCCAAACATGGAGACAAACACAGAAAACCTAAAGCATGCCAAGCAGTGTTCTACAGAAAACAAACAGTGCTAACACTCCACAAACCATAGTCTGAACTTTCAGGTCATGCAATCAAACAATCACTCAGCCAATGGCTCAGCGGAGCTTTTAAACTGACAGGCAGTTCAAATGATGCCCCATTACAAATTGGTGCCGAGAGTACAAAACAAACCAAGGTTCAGAGTGTGGGTTCACCAGTAGCTCTGTAAATCATAGAACTAACACCACGTGCTTTGCACAAAAAATACAAGATAGAGATCTAAAATCTCCTTTCCTTTACTAGTTCATCAACATGCTTTATAGACAGCCAATGGCCAAGGACCAGGCAACCAGTAAAAAACAAGCGGTTCTGAATTCCCCTCATCCCAACCCCAGGAATCAATGAGCCCCGGGCTTCTCTTATGGTTGTCTTCAGTCCAGTTTTCCCCAAGTGTTGACATTCATTAAAGCTGCTTCAGAATCACCTCTCTACCTCAACAGACTGAGACCAAAATTGATGAAGAATATTGTGTTGATCTTCAGTTTGGCCTAACTAGGGAGAACACAAGGTCTACTTTCCTCTCCACCTTCTCTGCAGTCATTAGAATTTTGTAGAAGAGGTGAAGCAAAATCCAGGGAACGTGCATGTGTTTATTTAATGTGTTAGCTAAATGCTTTGCCTGCCTGATGCCAAGTGTGTTCCCAGTATGCCAATGAAAGAGACAAATAATGGTTAGAAGCAGAGAAAGGATGTTTCTTTAATGTGGTCACATAACAAACAGGAATAAATCCAAAGGCCCAATGGCTCCAATTCCATCTTTGGGATACTATAGGTTTAACAAAAAGTGGAACAGAGGCAAAATGTCTGCAAAATCAAGCTGTCCTGGTCTGGCTGACCCTTGTCTCATCCTGGTTCTGGAAGATGGTCTGCAGAAGGCCTTCCTGAGACAGGCAGGCATAGGTACAGTCAGACAACCCGTGGAACCTCTCACTGGAGTGGATTAAGGGCCATCTTCTTACTAGTGGTTCAACACTTAACTTGCTCCCTCATGGGTAACTTGAGTCAGACACATCCTGCTAGGAGCAGAAATGCTAGATAATATTGGTGTTAGGTGCAAGAACGGTAATGGGCCTAACTGAATGAATGGTCATTCTCTGAATGACCTGTCAGAGAAAAACCTTTATTTACCATCTCATGCATATGTATAATTATGCATATGTTTAAGCCAACAGAATGTATATACACAGGTTATCTAAAGTTGTATGGCTATCCTCCTGTCAATCATAGTAATAATACATCCTTTCCACAGGGATGAAGCCCCTCACTTTGTCTATTTTCCTAAATAACCTTCCCTATAAGGGACTCACAGTTCTTGCACAATCTCCCATTCAGCCCCTTAGCTTGCTGTCCTGATGCTATGTTTTTCTCTTGTGAATAAAACCTTTCCTGACGATTGCTAGTATTCCGTAGTTCAATTCTTTGATTAAGTCTCCAGGAACCCAGAGCCTTCACCAGTTGGGGAAATCATTGGAAACATATTTGCAGTCCTTGTTTGAGAAGAATGATCTGTTTCCTAAAAGAATTATTCCTCTGCTCTGGGGCCATCTTCACCCTCATGGCTGATTGCCCTCATCTGAGGTTTGCTGGGCCCAGGAGAGCTGCTGTTCTGGGAATCTACAGTGATTCAAGAGCAAAGGTTGAGGACCATGACTTAAGGCCAAAGTAAGAAGCGGAAACACAAGGAAAGCTGAATGTCAGAGCTTTATCATACTTTTTAGTTACTTTGTGGGCCCAAATGAGAAGTTAATGCCTTTTAGCAAAAGCTGCTTCTACATGTGCATTCATTGGGATAAGATACAAATCACAAAAAAGACTAGCTGTGGAGCACAGTCCTCACACTCAGCTGCGGCACATTTTATGAGATTTTTCAAAAACAAATGCGGGGGGGGGTCAGATCTGTTATACTAGTCATGCTTTTTTTTTTTTTTTTTTTTTTTTTTGTTTTTTTTTTAATTTAAAAGAAATATCCCCTTAGGAATTTCTTCGGGGTACTATCTATCAAATCCCAGCTATGAAAGTCATTTTGGAACAATTTGCATTTTCCCAGTTTTGAGTAAAATCCAATACATCTTGCATCCAATGACATTTTAAGAGTTTCAAATGTGTAAATGGCTGTCATGACATCAATCATTTAAATGGAGGCCACTGTCCTGAGAGATGACTCAGAGTAAATAGCTTGAAGAGAGTAAAATAAGTTTTCCCTCAACTTGTAGCCCTTACATAAATTGACCAAACCCCACCCCAACTCCAAATACTTAGCCAAAGTATGAGGTTTCTCTTGTGTCTATAACTGAAGAACGTACTAAACTTAGAGGAACGGCCAACCAAACCAAGAACGTCTGAGAGAGAATTCCTTATGTGTCCCTAAGAACCCCAGTAGGAGTTTTCGATTCGCATTGCCTCGGTTTGCACACTTGTGAAATGAGAGAGTTGTACTTCTCATATGCTTAGTGGGTAGGTTCCAGCGGTTGAATTGGGCCATTGCACTCAACACTGCCGGCAGTACGCATTATAAATATGTTCTTGATAATAGAAAGTGGTCCTATAGCTAGCAGCACAGCAGAGAACTTGCAAGGCAGGGAGCAGGGCTGTTCATTCCTCAGCTCGGCAAGTGGTAGACGGTGGATACTTTCATCCGAGCCAGGATGTTCTACACACCAGACAGACCCACCGGGTTCTTTAGTATCTTACCAGAAACTACCTCGTGTCACATGAGCAATTCGGTCAGTTTCATTTCTCCATGTCTCTCTGTCACTGTTTCTGAAGCCCCCCTCCCCCATCCTGATGAAGCAGTGAGGAAGTCAAAGAGAATGTGGCTGTCTCATCTGTGGCCATCAGTCACAGGAAATGGGTCTCTAGCAATCACACCAAAGGATTCAATGTCTTCAGGAAATTCTCAATTCCATCTATAGACCAATAACTAATACTTCCAGATAGGATCGTAAGCCTGATTGCTCCGGCCAAAGTCACTTTTGTTGAACGTGGTACACATCTTTTCCTGTATGGTTATGTTTTTCTATGGTGGGTGATGAGTTGAGGGAATGTGAGGAAGAAACCCATATTCCTACTTGTTCCAATTCCCAGTCTTTCAGGCAATAATGTTCAGTTGCTTTACAGACCAAAATGATTCTATCTGTCATATACTCTTGTGTAGTGGTAAATAATTTAAAAAAAGAGTTCCGCTGCCCCATGCCATAGACTCTGTAAACTTCGGGGAGTCCCGTGCTCCAGCTCTGCACCCAAATACCTGGTAAAGCATGACTCTTAAACTTAAATAGTTAACTAAATATATTTATGTATATAAAACTCCCAATTACATAATGCCAATTTACAATGATAAGGTCTTATCACAATTTTCTAACCTCTCCAAAACACCAGAAATACATCTGAAGCCATCTGGATATCCGTGTCTCCCTCTCTCTCGGCTCCAGTTGTCCACTCTTCCTCTATCTCCTTCCCTCTGCCCCTCACTTCCCTTAGCTCTCGTGTCCTATAACTCCTCATAGAATTGTACTCTTATTAAACCCACATAATTTTAGCCAGTTTGAAATTCAACCCATTGGTTCAGAAATATGTTAAAACCATGAATTCCACACTGGCATCCTGAAACCATCACACGAGAAGCTGAAAATGTTCTGTCAGGGACATGCCTGAGTTCCCAGGAGGCGCAGTTCTGGGAACTCATGGGATGGGTATCGTAGCTTAGAGATGCATGAAGTAAAAGGTCATAGAATCATGGTGTGAGTGTGTATACATTTGTGAGTAGAGAGAGAATTGTGTGGGAGAAGTGGTTTCTAGCACTGAATTTAGAGGATGTGACAAAATGCACAGAAGAACATTTACTGCTCTAGCCATTATTTAAAGTGTACAATTCAGTAGAATTCAGTACATTCATTCACAGAATTTTTAAAACTGTTATCACCTTCTGTTTCCAGAACTTTTTCATCGTTCTAAACGGAGAACCATTAACCATAACAGCTTGTTTTCTCCTCTTTCCCTCAGTTCCTGGTACATTTTATTTTCTGCCTCCAAGAAGTTTCCTATTCTAGGAACCTCATAAGACTAGAATCATGCAGTGTTTGTCCTTTTGTGTCTGGCTTCTTCCACATAGCATGATGCTTCCAAGGAACATTCATAATGAAGGAGATGTCAGCATGCTGTGCCTCTTTTTATGGCTGAATAATATCACATTGCAAGTGTGTGCTGCACGTCCTGCAGACATTCATTTGTTGATGGCCACTTTGGTTATTTCCTTTTGGTTTTTGTGAACAATGGTAGATGTGTATGTCTAAATCCTTGCTTTCCATTATGTCAGAAGTAGAACCGCTGGATCATATTTAATTCTGTATTTAACCTTTTAGGGATCTCAAAACTCTATTATATAACTTCTATGCTATTTTGTACTCCCAAAAAGTGTATGATTTCCATTTTCTTTGTATTTTCATTAATTCTTGATACTTTTGGTTTTCTAAACTAAAACACCATAATGGTATCAAGTAGTATCGTCTGGTGCTGTGGTAGTTTTAATAGAGGGAAGCAAGACATGGGGGAATAACACTTGTGATGGAATGTTACTGTTGATTATAGTCACGAAGCTGAACATTCTGCATCATAGTTCTGATGCACTTTTAAGGAGCAAGTTTCTTACTTTTCTTACCTTCAGCTTGATCTAGTTTGTTCTGTTTGTTTACTTTGTTTGTTTGCTTTGTTTTTTCTACCAACACGATTAAAATGTCCAAATTAAATAAATCATCCAGGGAATATAGCCTGCAGTGCCCGGGTTATTTGAAACACATGGAGAATGGTGGGCCATATTCCTTGTGGGCTTATTCAACTTTAGTAAATGCCATATGCTACATCTTTTCTTGGAGAAGGTAAATATTTCAGCCTTTGATGGAAATATTGGCTGGTTCATTTCTTGAGCAGGTAGGAGTCTGGGTCTCATGATCTAGTATTTTAGATAAGGAGAACACAAGGGTGAGTTCTTGCTATAATATAATGCAAATTTATGCATGAGTCTATCCAAGATAATGAAAAGCTACTTCTCATTATTTTAGTGATCTTTCATTAGTTTTGGGTTTGTGTGTAAAAGGTCCCTCAAGTTATTTGAAAATACCTGGTTTTCCCTTATGCCATGCATTCAGTTGTCATGACTACGTAGAATTTGAATCCTAACATCCCAAGATGCAGTGTGACTAGTGGCATCCTTCCTCAAAGAGCCAAGCCTTTCCATTGAGATAAAGCCTGGCTGTGTCCTGATTGCCTTTCATTTTAATTAGTTTCTTATCATTTCATAACACACTGGGATGGGTCTTTTATATAAAATTGATATATTTTCAATCTAGTGATGTAGAAGAGATCTTAGAAGACAATTTGATAGGTCTCCTAATTATTACAGAAGGGAAAGATTACAGATTTGAGTACACCCCAACTGTGCTGGCTAGTCTTATGTCAACTTGACACACAAACTAGAGTTATCTGATAGAAGGGAATCTTACTTGTGAAAATGCCTCCAAAAGATCTGGCTGTAGGGCATTTTCTTAATTAGTGATTGATGTGAGAAGGCCAAGCCTACTATAGGCGGTACCATCCCTGGGCTGGTAGTCCTGGCTTCTAGAAGAAAGCAGGCTGAGCAAGCCATTTGAACGAAGCCAGTAAAGCAGCACTCCTCCATGGCCTCTACATCAGCTCCTGCCTCCAGGATCCTGCCTGTCCTGTCTGAGTTCCCGTCCAAACTTCCTTTGGTGATAAACAGTGATATGGAAGTGTGAGCTGAACAAACACTTTCCTCCCAAGCTTGCTTTGCTTTTTGGTCATGGTGTTTTGCTGTAGCAATAGAAACCCTAAGACACCAATGAAATAACTTTGCAGAGTTATTACTTTACTTTATATTAACTTTATTTAATAATTTCATGTAGCAAGTCACCTCCTTCAGTGATTTTGACTTTGTTTTTAAATGAAAAGAACAAGAGGAAATAACATAACCTGAAAATAAGGTTTTCCACAAATGGCATTTTAAAGTGGTGGTGAGGGCATTTAGATTTAATTCACTGTCAAATATTCTTGGTTAGGGCAATCTTGGCAATGCTTTTAGACCCCTTCTGGAATATGAATCTTTTTTTTAAGTGTGTGAGGGGAAGGTAGGAGGAATTGCAGGTGTATTTTCATGTACTGCTCGAATCCCCATTTAGAACATCAGTTAGAGATTTATCCATGTCAGGCCCCTCAAATATCATAAGATGGCACCTACTGCTCTTTTAGACCACCTATTGGTTATAATATATTCATATTTATGTAGCAAGAAGAGGGCACCCCAGCCAGAAGGATAGCCATTCTTTAAGTCTTCTAGATATACAACTGTTTGCTCTTCTCCAAGAGAAAACAAAGCAAGGATTTAAAATAAGAACTGAGTCACGATGAATGGGGGTTGCAAAGGCTGTGCCCTGCCTTAGGAGTAATGAGTCATGATTCTTTTACATATTCACAAGGAGGTTGTTACTCCATTTTCACCCACTGACAATAATTTTGGCTTCTATTGTCAACTGCAAAATAAGAAAATAAAAGTCCACTAATCATTTATCAAGCTTATTTTATATTTTATAACCACAACAGCTTCTACACATATTTTAACATTGGTGACTGGGAAAATTGTTCCATTATGAATTTATGGATGCAGTCTCTGAAAGCCATGCAGGAACTTCTAGTTTCCTCTGGGATTTGTGTGCACAGGTTAGGAGTCATGATCTAGTCCCATTGCAAACACAAGATGAAAAAAAAGTCATGAAAAAAGTCATGAAAAAAGTGATGAGGACCTTGCCTTGTGGTTTGATTTTATCTTTGAGAAGCAGAATTATGTGATAAATTAGAAAAGACAGTGCCTGTTGGAAAACTTTGGGTGGGGTGGGGATGGGATGACATAGATGTATCACAAATACTTTGCAGTGTGCATTTTCTATCAGCCTCTTGCCTGGCTTGATTTTATTTCCTTACTATTGAATTCTCCTGCTTCCTTCTTTTTTTTTAAATGGTTATTTTGTGTATATGAGCACACTGTTGCTCTCTTCAGACACACACCAGAAGAGGGCATTGGATCCCACTACAGATGGTTGTGAGCCACCATGTGATTGCTGGGAATTGAACTCAGGACCTCTGAAAGAGCAGACAGTGCTCTTAACCATTGAGCCCTCTCTCCAGCCCCTCCTGCTTCCTTCTAACATATCTGGATGTATTGCACATATCTTTGAAAGGTAACTTATACATTTTAATTTGTAATATAACTAGATATCAATAAAGAAAATTAAATGCCTAATGTCAAGATGTTGACAGAGGGCGGGGTATCCATTTGAGAATTTCTTGAGTAAGATCCATGGCCATTCTCTGCAAATCGTATAAGCTTCTGTTTTATTTACAAAGTTGAAGAGAGTTATGACTTAGCTAGAAAAAAATCTCAGACATGACAGGGGTTTCCAGGGTTGGGGTTTCTTTCAGCTCTGTGATTAACTAGCCACAGTTTTCTGTCCAGACATTTGAACATTCATTCTCTTTCTTTGATTATAAATGGTTAGTCACTTCAGAAAACAATGCCATGCTGCCTTACAAAGTCTCCTTCCTCTTTGAGGAAATAAGGGTGTGATGCTCTGTATATAAGACAAGGGGTAAGCAGGGCTGTGGTGACAGGGAGCTTCTGTCACCCACTCACTGAATACATCCCAACCTTTTAAATATCTGATGCTGTCTCAGTAGAGTGGCTCATATTTGTTCAGAGGCTGCTACACACACACACACACACACACACACACACACACACACACACATACACACACATACAGAGAGAGATTGCTTTAATTTTTAAATTATGTATTTATTTATTTACTTATTCGTTTTTGTGCACACCACTATGTACATATGGAAAAGGTTACAGGAAAATCTGCAGGAGTCAGTTCTTTCCCTTGACTGTTTAGGTCCCAGGGCTTCAGGTTATCAAGCTTGGCAGTGAGTGCCTTTACCAATTTAGAGAGCTTATCAGTCCTCCTTTTTATTTTTAAAAATCTTTTTTAACCCTTGCTGCCAGTGCTTGCTGTTTCAGTACTATTTGCCTCTTTTGGACAGGGTGAGTGTGCAGAATGAGATGACAGCCAGAGTTGTAAGCTGAAGAAGGGCAGAGATGAGAAACTCTTTGAGAATTCAGTGACAGCCCCCAGCACCAGGCATTCCTGCAGTTGTCTGAGAGCAGCAGTAGCTAAGAGAAGGCCTGGTGGACAATCCTGGGGCAGGGTCTGCCCTTTCTGGATTCTGATTTGAGCTGTCTGTGAATACAAAGAGCAAAATCCCAAGCAGTGACAACAGGTAATAAATAGCTTTCTTTCCCCTGCCTTCCCTCTCTTCCATCCTAGACCCATAGGCATTCAGCCTTCTTTCTGCTCCTTTGACAGCTTTTTCATTGTATTCCACCCATCACTCAAGTGCAGTTCAAATGCTAGCTCCTCTTGGAAGCCCTCTGCTTTGCCACTGGAATCTTTCTCTGCTGCATCCATGTTTTCTGTGGGCATCACCCGACAGGCTGCCTTCTGCAAGGAGCTAGGTTTGATACACATCTGGTCTGTTTTCCCTGCAGGATCCTAAGTTCACTGAGAGGAGGAACACACTTGTTTTCTGTTTTGTACCTCATTTCTACTGCCTACTGCCTAATGTAGGTGTTTATGAAACTCAGGAAATGAGTGGGCATACCCATAGTTTACTCTCCTGAGGCTGGAACACTGGCTCAAGTATAGTTACTGCATCTACTAGCTCTGATTCTTGAGATGAATTACAGGGCCCTTTAAGCTATCCTGTTCTGTTATTAGTTAAGTTTGTTTGGTTTTCTTTTTGCCTTTTATATTTTCTTAAGGTGGCTGATGTTGGCAAGCAGCAATTAAAATATAATTATGAACAGAGGTCCCAGATAAATATTTGCTGTTCAGAATTAAAGATTTATGTTTAAGAGAGAGAAAGGAGGAGAGAGAGAGAGAGAGAGAGAGAGAGAGAGAGAGAGAGAGAGAGAGAGAGGGAGAGAGAGGGGGAGAGAGGGAGGGAGAGAGAGAAAGGGAGAGAGAGCCACAATGTAAATGGAGACAGATTAAACTTTGTTGTATAGAAAGGATTTAGAAATATCTATATGTGGATATGTAAGAATTATTTAGAGACCCAGGTGTATGCTTGAGACAGAAGATTATTCACAGTGTCTTATTGGAAAGGGTCAGGTTTACCTAAATCTCAGAAGAAGCTGGATTCTATATTCTTCAGGCAGCAAAACTCATCTGTTAAATAACATCAAGTGCAGGTTGGTGACTGAGCTGTAGACTGGTAATACTCCTTATTTTAAAAATCCCTCACAATACAGAGATAGTTCTTGATGTTCAAGTTGCTGATATAAAAATGTGGTTTCTTTTTTTACCTCAAAGGGAATGGTTTATTCTGGAGTCAAAGGTGAGTGACCCTGGATCAGACACACAGAATTAACTCATATCAAATTCTGTGTACTAACACAGAAGCAATTTTATGAGGTTTTAAAAATAGTAACAGGACAAAGAAAGTGATAAATCAGGGCACTTTTCAAACACACTGGTGGAAACATTAAGTTAGGTGGGGGTCAGCACAGTAAGGGAATCAGTTCTAGGCTTCGGTAGTCACCTGGAGACACTCTTAGCCTTCAGACTGGTGGCAGTTTGTGATCTAACTGTACATATCAGAAGGACTTACCTAATAGTCACAAGCATGGGTGATAGGTCACATACAATGAATGGTTACTAGGGTGGATTGTAGATAGCCCTAAATAATTTGGCACAGATCCTGCAACATTTCCACTCCCCATAGTCATAGAAGTCCTGATCATTAGGCAATCCTCTTTGTAGAATTCTTAACACAGCTGTAGTACACACCTGCCCCAATTCTCCATTTCACAAAACAACCATATAAAATAAACTAATATGCCAATGATGGAAGGATTTGGAAATGATAAATCAAAGAGTGGGAAAAGTTTGTCAGAAAGTTACCGGCATCTAATTAATCAACATCAGTTCGCTGATCTTGAGACATATGTACTATCATATTTTAGAACCTTTAGAATCATCACACTTTAAACAATGGTGTCTTCCCATTCTTTTGGATAAACACAATGATGTAGCTCACTGAAGTGTTTACATGCATAAATTAAAAAAAAACACAAATATTAAAAATTGTAGAGTCAGCACCTTAACAAATGTTCAGAGACTGGACAGACTGTACTATTTTAAGAATTCCAAATTGTTGTGATCATCAGAGTTAGAAAAGAAGTTAGTGCTCCTGGGGTGGGGAGTGAGATGGGTGAATATTGTAAATAATCAGGTTTGAACTGGAAAACTTTTTGCAAGCATTTTTATTAACTCATACTTTTCACTTTCTGTGGATACAAAATAGCAATGCTCAGATCACAGTCTCAGACACTGACTGAGACCCAACAGGAAGCTAATCATGGAATAAGGAACGAATCGGAGGATAGGGCCACTCAGGAATAATAACACAAATCATTCTCCTGCTATACTGATGGAATGGATCCTACTGGAAAGTGGAGGAGAGTTTTGAAGCAAGGACTAAGCCTTTAATGGTAAGAGTAGAAGGTCTATGAGCATCCAAATTATAAGAAGCCTTGCTCAACCTGTTGCTTGAGTTCCACACTGGTTAAACCTAATAAGAAGGTAGAAGCCAAACAACCCATCAAGAGAATGTGCTAGTGCAAACATTTGATGACAACATTTTTTCACTCTTTTAAAATATATTGAGGATGGCCTTATCTGGCATCAATGGGAGGGAAGGCCCTTGGTCTTGTGAAGGCTTAATGCTTCACAAGTGTTGAGAAATGCTAGGGCCGGTGAGGCAGGAGTGGGTGGGTGGGTGGGGGAGCCCCCTCATAGAAGCAGTGAGGGGTAGGGGGAGATGGGATAGGGGTTTATGGATAGAAAACAGGGAAGGGGGATAACATTTGAAATGTAAATAAATAAGATAACCATAAAAAATGCATTGAGGAACCTGGCGAGGTGTTTTAGCAGGCAAACATGCTTGCTGAGCAACCGTGGTGACTGGAGTTCAGGTCCCTGGTGCCAATCACAGTATGTAGGAAGTGGAGACAGGATCCCACGAAAAGCCAGTTGGCTACATAAGCCGAGTTCTGAGGCTTTGGCTTCAAGTGAGCGACCCTTCCTTTGCATACAAAGTGGAGAATGATCAAGAAAGATACCCGACATCATTCTCTGACCTCTGCATGTATGTACACACATATAGACACATATTCTCACACACAGGCATTGTATAAATGAATATGACCACAAGCATTTATATAGCATATACATATTTTAAAAATTATTGATGACCCCAAGAATTTTTTGAGTGACAGCTCCCTTTGATGTTGGTCATGCTGTGAATAAGGTCTAAAAAATTAGAAGTTATTAATCCAAATAAAATAATTAAAAACCTGTAGTGTCAGAGTCTGGAATGATGGATGGTACACGCCTTTAATCGCAGCACTCAGGAGGTAGTGGTAAGCAAGCAATCCCTGTGTGTCTGAAGCTACCCTCCCCTACATGCTAAGTTCCAGGCTCTCTAGGTTTCATAGTAAGACCCTGTCTCTAAACAAAATCAAAACAGTAATACACACAAAAATATCCCTAAGCAACAAAAATCCAGAGAGTGGTGATAAAAATGGCATTCCTCGAAGGAAAAAATAGACATTCAAAGATTAAGAGGTAGCACTTCATTTTCTCATATTTCAAAATTGCCTTAATACAAGATTACTAAACTCTTATATTAATTTTCATCTAAATGTTGTGATATGTTGTTTTGTCTGAGGAATAGAATAAACTCTAGCTTTGTGCAGAAAGATAAATGAGACTATATAAGATCATAAGTAAGTACCTTTTAAGCTACTTATAGACACTTTTTCTTTTTAAAGATTTATTATTAAATGTAGGTACACTGTAGTTGTCTTCAGACACCAGAAGAGGGCATCAGATCTCATTACGGCTGGTTGTGAGCCACAATGTGTTTGCTGGGATTTGAACTCATGACCTTCAGAAGAACAGTCGGTGTTCTTAATCGCTGAGCCATCTCTCTAGCCCTAGACACTTTTTTTTTTAAATGTGCTAATATTCAATGACGGGTTCCTTAAAGGTTACTGGACTGGTTAGGTATTTATGTTTTTTTTTTTTTTTTTTTTTTTTTTTTTTTTGGCTCAGACAGGGTCAAATTCTTATTAATAATTAATGCAGTCTTCCCAGCCCAGTGTGTGTGGGGGACTGCCAATCGTGGGCAGATGGTCTTCGGCTGAATAAGAAAATAAGCTGTGTAAGTCACAAGGAGCCACCCAGGAAGCAGAGATGCTCCATGCTTTACTCTCCAGTTGCTCCCTCCAAATTCCTGCCTTGATCTTCTGTCTTGATTTCTCAGCTATGGCTTGTGCTCTGGGCGTTGTAAGAAGAAATAAACTCTTTGCCCCTCAGGTTGATTTTGGCCAAGTTTCATCAGAGAAACAGAAAGCAACCATGCTAGTTAGGATACTACGCAATTTGAAATTGCATCCATATATATTTTGTAGTTTATTCATTAATCGTTTTTCTATCACCGTCACAAATACCTGAAATAAATCAACTTATAAAAAGGAGGTTAATTTTGGCTCATGGTTTCAGGACATCATTTCTGGGCTTACGGCTTCTGACTCTATGACAATGCAACATAGCACGGTAGGAAACTGCTGACTTCATGGTCAGGGAGAAAAGTGAGAGAGGCACATGACCTCTTATCCCAATATACCCTTTAAAGGCACACCTCCATTGGTCTAACTTCTTGTCATTAGGCCCTGCCTTGGAATGGTTCAATCCTCCTAATAGTATCGGGAAGGTTTGGGACTAAACATTCAACACATACTTTTTGGTGACATCAAATCTAGATGTCAAAACTTCAAGTTTTGATAATCTTGAAGATATTAGTTTAATGAATTATGCAGTTCTACCAAATATTGACATACTGGCAGTGTAAAAATCCCATTCATAAATGAAATTTCTCAAAAAATCCTGCTGCTTGTTTAAAAACATAAATTGTATCATTGGCAATAAATTCTGTCAGCTGTTTTCCTTGAAGTAACAGACTCATGTTATTTTTTGATAAAAGATCTGCCAAATCCTCATTCTCTATAATCATAATTTGTGTATTGATCTTCTTTCCAAATGTTAGTCCATGAGAAAATCAGGTAGTTCAGCATTCAGCTTAAAGGAATAGCAGTAGGTGCTTTTGGGGAGGCAAATATCTTATTTTTTGAATGTGGCAGAAATGCTTCCTGGACACACACATTATATTGCCTGAAGTAGCAAAAAGACATGAATTCAGAGGATGACGCTAGTCTTTCTGCTCAACCATGGACATTAATAAACTGACATTGATTTTTCTCTCTCCTCTTCTTCCCATTTAGTTTGGTAAGTAAAGAATGCAATGACTGTAATTTTACTTGGTGACAGCCATACTGCCCTGAATATAATACCCCATCTTGTCTATAACTCCATTTAGTCCCATTGCTTTAATGCCTGCTGAGACCACAGCAGGGCTCAACTTTGCTTTTGTACATACTGTCATTTAAGAGGTGGTGTGGATTTGAATTCCTTGTGTATGCCTAAGATCCAAGGAGTGACCTAAGAATTAGGAGTATAGCCCTTTCAGGTCAGCCCCATGGGTCAGACACAGTATGGAGATAGATGAATGGGTTAGAAAAAAAATCAACAGAACAAAATGCGAACCCATGTTTCATCTTAATATAGTTATCTAATTTAAGGAGAATTCATCATAGTAGGGGTATATCTCCCCCCCTTTTTAGTAAATAATAGGTATAGTTTTCATTTTTTAATGGATTCTTTAAATCATAGGTTCCACAGTGAATGATAGGGAGAATAGAAGAGTCACACATCAGAGGGGCTGAATACATCTGATTTCAATGCAGAGTGTGTTTCTAGTATGACCAGGAAGGCTTAGGACTTAGAGCCTAAAATCCAGCTCTCTGTGTACGTCTATTGATTGTCAAAGAAAATCTTGGTTACATAAATGTCTATTGTTAATAAGTTTCCTTTTTAATAGATGTAGTCACCTTTTAAACTTGTGAATGAACAAATAAATGTGAACAAAAGAATAAAAATGTAATACCACCATCTTGGAGCGGGTAACCGAGCAAGGTACAGTGGGCACCAGAGGGAAGGATTTCCCAGGGTATAGCCTGCCTGGGTGCCTTCTGCACCAGGGAGCTGGGCAGCATTACAGCTGCCTGGGTAGGCTGTAGAACGTCTGTCTGACCTGCAGGAGGGCCTGTAGATAGACGGAGACCCAAGGACTGGAATCCGCATCATCTTGGACCCTGCAGCCCAACCTGGGGGGTGAGGGGGGAGCTCCGGATCCAGAGAGAGCCCGCGGTGAGACAGAGCTCCCCGGTCTGACACTATCCTGGGGAGAACATCTCAACCAGACTGAGCCCTGCCGACTGGGAGAGCCACTGCCTAGACTTCAGCAGCCCAGTCAGGAAGCCCCTGGCCTGCAGGGAATCCTGTGGTTAGACAGAGCCCTGAGACAGGCCACCATCTTGGAGATAGTAGACTAACCAGGCAAACCAGGGGGAGACCACTGGAGGCCAGTTAAGTATCCAGAGGCAAGCAGGGAGAAAACTTGAATCCAGCCCAGCAGAGCTGAGGAGGTAATTCGGAGCCCAGTGGTCGAAACGTTCCAGTTTCTGCCTCAGGAGCACAGACGCCCTCTGAGACAGCAGCACCAAATGCCAGGCTCTCGGGAGCTTTAAACACCAACCAGTAAAAACAAGACCAACTAAGTCCAGAAATAAACAAATGGCAAAAGGCAAATGTAGGAACATTACTAGCAGAAATCAAGGCAATATAGCAGTATCCAAACCCAGTTCCCCGACAGCAGAAAGCCCTGGATACCCCAACACACCAGAAAATCAAGATACAGATATAAAATCATTGGTGAGGATGCTGATAGCAGAACACATGGATAAATCTCTTAAATAAATACAGGAGAAAATTGATCAAAAGTTAGAAGCCCTTACAAGGCAAACACAAAAATCACTTAAAGAAACTCAAGAGAATATGGATCAAAAAAAACAGAAGCCAATAACAGGGAAATACAAAAATCACTTAAAGAAATACAGGAGAACCTGGGTCAGCAAGTAGTAGTCATGAAAGAGGAAACACAAAAATCTCTTAAAAAATTACATGAAATCACAAACAAGCAAGTGAAAGATCTGAGCAAAACCATCCAGGATCTAAAAACAGAAGTAGCAAAAAACTAAGAAATCTCAAAGGGAGACAACTTTGTTGATAAAAAACCTTGGGAAGAAATCAGGGGCCATAGATGCAAGTAACAACAATAGAATACAAGAGATAGAAGAAAGAATCTCAAATGCTGAAGATACCATAGGAACCATGGACTCAACAATCAAAGATAATGCAAAATGCAAAAAGCTTGTAACCCATAACATCCAGGAAATCCAGGACACAATGAGAAGACCAAACCTAAGGATTATAGGTATAGATGAGAGAGAGGATTTACAACTTAAAGGGCCAGCAAATATCTTCTTCAAAATTATGGAAGAAAACTTCCCCAACCTAAACAGAGAGATGCCCATGAATATACAAGAATCCTACAGAACTCCAAACAGACTGGACCAGAACAGAAATACCTCCCGTCACATAATAATCAAAACCTCAAATGTAGTAAAGAAAGAAAGAATATTAAAGGTAGTAAGAGAAAAAGCCAAGTAACATATGGAAGACCTATCAGAATTATACCAGACTTCTCACCAGAGACCATGAAAGCTAGAAGATCCTGGGCAGATATCATGCAGACTCTAAGAGAACACAAATTTCAGCCAAAACTACTATACCCAGCAAAACTCACAATCGCCATAGATGGAGAAACCAAGGTATTCCATGACAAAACCAAATTTGCACGATATCTTTCCACAAACCCAGCCCTACAAAGGATAATAGGGGAAAAACACCAACACAAGGAGGAAAGCTACACCCCAGTAGAAGCAAGATAGAAACCTCCTCTCATCAAAAACAAAAGAAGATAGCCACTCAAATATAAAAAATAATTTCAAAAGTGTCAGGAAGTAATAGTTACTATTCCTTAATATCTCTTAACATCAATGGACTCAATTCTCCAATAAAAAGACATAGACTAACAGACTGGATACGGACACAGGAACCTACAATTTGCTGCATACAGGAAACACATCTCAGTGTCAGACAAACACTACCTTAGAGTAAAAGGCTGGAAGACAATTTTACAAGCAAATGGTCTCAGGAAACAAGCCGGAGTAGCCACTCTAATATCAGATAAAATTGACTTTCAACCTATAGTTATCAAAACAGACACTGAAGGTCACTACTTGCTGGTCAAAGGGAAAATCCACTAACAACTCTCAATATTGAACATCTATGCTCCAAATGCAAGGGCACCCTCATTCGTGATAGAAACTTTACTAAAGCTTAAAGCAGACATGGCACTTAACACAATAATTGTGGGTGACTTCAACACTCCACTATCCTCAATGGACAGATCAGGAAACCAGAAATTAAACAGGGACGCAGTGAAACTAATTGAAGCTTTGGACCAATTGGATTTCATATATATATATATATATATATATATATATATATATATATAACATTTCATCCTAAAGCAAAAGAATATACCTTTTTCTCAGCACCACACGGTACCTTCTCCAAAATCGATCATATAATTGGTCACAAGACAGATGTCAACAAATACAAGAAGATCAAACTAATCCCTTGCCTCATATCAGATCACTATGGAGTAAAAGTGGTCTTCAATAGCAAGAAAAACAACAAAAAGCCCACATACACATGGAAACTGAACACTACTCTATTCAATGACACCTTGGTCAAGGAAGAATAAAGAAAGAAATCAAAGACTTTTTAGAATTCAATGAAAATGAAGGTACAACCTACCCAAATCTATGGGACACAATGAAAGCAGTGCTAAGAGGAAAACTCATAGCCCTGAGTGCCTCTAAAAAGAAACAGGAGAGAGCATACACTAACAGCTTAAAGGCACACCTGAAAGCCCTGGAACAAAAAACAAGCTAATTCACCCAGGAGGAGTAGAAGACAGGAAATCGTCAAACTAAGGGCTGAAATCAATCAAATAGAAACAAAGAGAACCATACAAAGAATCAATAAAACCAGGAGCTGGTTCTTTGAGAAAATCTACAATATAGATAAACCCTTAGCCAGACTAACCAAAGGGCACAGAGACAGTATTCAAATTAATAAAATTAGAAATGAAAAGGGGGATATAACAACAGAGACTGAGGAAATTCAAAAGATCATCAGATCCTACTACATAAGTCTATACTCAGCACAACTGGAGAATCTGGAGGAAATGGACAATTTCCTAGACAGATACCAAATACCAAAATTAAATCAGGATCATTTAGATCAGATAAACAGTCCCATAACCTCTAGGGAAATAGAAGGATTATAGAAAGCCTCCCAACCAAAAAAAGTATGGGACCAGATGGTTTTAGTGCAGAATTCTATCAGGCCTTCAAAGAAGACCTAATACCAATACTCTTCAAACTATTCCACAAAATTGAAACAGAAGGGACAATGCCCAACTCATTCTATGAAGCCACAATTACGCTGATACCAAAACCACACAAAGATACAACAAAGAAAGAGAACTACAGGCCAATTTCCCTTATGAATATCGATGCAAAAATACTAAATAAAATTCTTGTCAACCGAATCCAAGAGCACATTAAAATGATCATTCACCATGATCCAGTAGGCTTCATCCCTGGGATGCAGGGATGGTTCAATATACGAAAATCCATCAATGTAATCCACTACATGAATAAACTAAAAGAAAAAACCACATGGTCAGGTCATCTCATTAGATGTAGAAAAAGCATTTGACAAAATTCAGCATCCTTTCATGTTAAAAGTCCGGGAAAGAACAGGAATTCAAGGCTCATACCTAAATATAGTAAAAGCAATATACAGCAAACCAGTAGCCAACATCAAACTAAATGGAGAGAAACTTGAAGTAATCCCACTGAAATCAGGGACTAGACAAGGCTGCCCTCTCTTTCCATATCTTTTCAATATAGTACTTGAAGTTCTAGCGAGAGCAATTAGACAACATAAGGAAGTCAAAGGGATACAAATTGGAAAGGAAGAAGTCAATCCATCATTATTTGCAGATGATATGATAGTATATGTAAGTGACCCAAAAAACTCCACTGGAGAACTCCTACAACCTATAAACAACTTCAGCCAGGTGGCTGGTTATAAAATCAACTCAAGCAAATCAATAGCCTTCTTGTACTCAAAGGACAAGCAGGCCGAGAAAGAAGTTAGGGAAGTAACACCCTTCACAATAGCCACAAACAATGTAAAGTATCTTGGCATGACTAAGCACACAAGTGAAAGATCTGTATGAGAGGAACTTTAAGTCTTTTAAGAAAGAAATCGAAGAAGACGTAAGGAAATGGAAAAATATTTAATGCTCTTGGACTGGCAGGACCAATATAGTAAAAATGGCCATCTTGCCAAAAGCAATCTACAGATTCAATGCAATCCCCATCAAAATCCCAACTCAATTCTTCATAGATCTAGAACGAGCAATTCTCAAATTTCTTTGGAGTAACAAAAAAACCCAGGATAGCTAAAACTATTCTCAACAATGAAAGGACTTCTGGGGGAATCAATATCCCCAACCTCAAGCAGTACTACAGAGCAATTGTGTTAAAAAATGCATGGTATTGGTACAGTGACAGGCAAGTAGATCAATGGAATAGAATTGAAGATCCAGAAATGAATCTTCAGAGTTACGGTCACTTGATCTTTGATAAAGGAGCCACAACCATCCAGTGGAAAAAAGATAGCCTTTTCAACAAATGGTGCTGGTTCAACTGGAGGTTAGCATGAAGAAGAATGTGAATTGATCCACTCTTATCTCCTTGCACTAAGATCAACTCCAAGTGGATCTAGGACCTCCACATAAAACCAGACACACTGAAACTAATAGAAAAGAAACTTGGGAAGATCCTGGAGGACATGGGCACAGGGGAAAAGTTCCTGAACAGAACCCCAATAGCTCATGCTCTAAGATTAAGAATTGACAAATGGGACCTCTTAAAATTACAAAGTTTCTGTAAGGCAAAAGACACTGTCAGAAAGACAAAACAGCAACCAACAAATTGGGAAAAGATCTTCACCAACCCCACATCTGACAGAGGGCTAATATCCAATATATACAAAAAACTCAAGAAGTTAGACCGCAAAGTACCAAATAACCCTATTAAAAAAATGGGGCACATAGCTAAACAAGGAATTTTCACCAGAAGAAATTCAGATGGCTGAGAAGCACCTTAAGAGATGTTCAACATCATTAGTCACCAGGGAAATGCAAATCAAAACAACCCTGAGATTCCACCTCACACCAGTCAGAATGGCTAAGATTAAAAACTCAAGAGACAGCAGGTACTTGCGAGGATGTGGAGAAAGAGGATTACTCCTCCATTGTTGGTGGGATTGCAAGATGGTACAACTGCTCTGGAAATCAGTCTGGGGGTTCCTCAGAAAATTGGGCATGACACTTCCAGAGGACCCTGTCATACCACTTCTGGGCATATACCTAGAGAATTCCCCTGCATGCAATAAAGATACATGCTCCACTATGTTCATAGCAGCCTTATTTATAATAGCCAGAAGCTGGAAAGAACCCAGATGTCCCTCAACGAAGGAATGGATACAGAAAATGTGGTATATTTATACAATGGAATACTACTCAGCAATTAAAAATAATGAATTCATGCAATTTGTAGGCAAATGGCTGGATCTGGAAAACATCATCCTCAGTGAATTAACCCAATCCCAAAAGAATACACATGAAATGCAATCACTGATAAGTGGATATTAATGAGGTCAGAAGCTCTGAATACTCAAGACACAATTGGCTAAGCAAAAGATTCCCAAGAAAAGGGATGGAGAGGACCCTGGTCCGGAAAAGACTAAATCCGGTTTTGTAGGAGAGTACCAGAACAGAGAAATGGTGGGGAGGGGGGTGATTGGGGAATGCAGGGGGGGCGAGAAGAGGACTTATGGGACATATGGTGGGGCGACTGGAAAAGGGAAAGCCTTTGGCATGTAAACAAAGAATATAGAAAATAATAAAAAAAATGTAATACCATAGATTTCATCATGCCTCCTTCAGGGTACCTTGCTTCTAATTCTCATTGGATTGTTTTGAACTCAATATTGGCAGGGCAGATTTACTTTCTTCATCCCTTAGTTATTTCTTCCCACTTCTGCGCTCATGCTGCCTGCGCTTACACACCTAGCAAAGGCACAGCATGCCGGTGTCTTCTGGTCCTCTTCTGCATCTGTCCAATCATCTTCCTTCTACTTTCCTGCGTCAAGGTATGGCCAGCATCATCTGCAAACTTCAATTGCTTGGGCTTATGTTTTCAAAGAAAATGGTTATTTAGAAGTTGTTCTTCATTTGGAGGGGATTAGGGCTTCAGCAGAATTGGACTTTCTTATTTGCTTCTATAAATTTTTTAACAGGCCCAGCTGGTATTAAATTCTGTGGAGAACACAATATAATTCAACTAATCCTGTTTACTTCACATTGTTTTACAGAGCTGAGACTAGCAATAAATCCTTTTAAGTGTAAGTCAGAAGAGACATTAGCAATTTTTTGTAACAAAATATATCTTATTACATGATTTGACTGAAATAAATTAGAATGGAAGTATTACATTTAAATTTTTGTTTCCTCCCTACAGTCCACAACTGATCTCCTGTCATCATTTCACTGTCTGTCTGTCTGTCTGTCTGTCTGTCTGCCTGTCTGCCTGCCAACATGCATGCCTGGCTGTCTGACCATCAATCCATGCATCTGCTTAAATCTGAGTGTCTTGCAATAATAGTGATGTGGAACATGCACTCTTACTCCAAATCTCCAGTCACAGACATTTTGAGAAAGGTAACATGAGTAGTATATCCATAGCACACAGAATTTTGGAGGAAATCACTTAGGGGACCTCCTAAGACGTGTGTTCTTCTATTCAAATAATAAGTTAGTAGAAGAATTGGTCATTAAGTGCAAAATCGGAATAACTGTTAATTCAAAGGTCTTGAGTTTATTCATTTAGCATGAATTATACCCATAGTCTTAAAAATAACTCTAAACAAATATAGTGTCAATGTAATTCACAAAAAATAAGTTACTTTAGATAAGTTGCCCTAAAAATTGTCTTCTTTTAGACCATAGTAATCTTAATTCTAGGTTCTCTACCCTTCAAAGATGTAGGCAAACTGTCAATGGTGGTTTAATATCATGGTACAGCCTTGATAGGCACATGTTGTTCAGCACAAGGAGATAACAAAGATAAAAATCTGGACACACAAATTAGAACATTAGAGATTGGAATGATTAGGAATAATGCTATGAGAAAAATTATCAAGAGCTGCAAAGTGTCCACTTTATCAAAATGAATCAATAAGTAGGAGATAAGGATAATAATGAGGCTTAGTTATAAAGGCTTGGATTCACTATAGGTACCTCCTGGATTTCTTGATTTGAAAAAATAGAATTAAAATGGAAATTGATATAAAAAGATTTATTTATGTTGGTCAAATCAGGAGGAGAACAAAGTTTACACACACACACACACACACACACACACACACACACACCATTTGTTGTGATCTTAAAATTTATGTAAATAAAACCAAGAAACAAAGAGGTACATACATACATAAATTTAATTGTGAAACAAATGGGTTATTCTTTCTCTGAGGAAAGGGACATTGGCTCCAGGTTGTCTCTAAAAGACTTTTCCCATTTAAATCCTGGTAGACAAAAGTGAGGTCTTAATGATTCTGTTTTTAATATTCAAAACATTGCATATATTTAACATGCAAAGGCCATATCTAATTTTGAATGCAATAAGAGATCTTTTGTGAACCAATTATGAGAAACATACCTCATAAATAAGAATTCAGGTTGTCCCAAATAGACTATTCCAATGTAGGCATGACTTCATGAAGATCTTATAGCCACAGGATAAAGGCACTAATGAAGGCATTTTTCTAACACATTGTTGGAAACATCAGATAGATGGATTATAACAAAGAGAGGACATCTTTTTCATTGGTTACAGATGCTGTGTGATGATATTCTTAGATTTGGACTGATTATTGTCACTCATATAATAAGTTATATGAGATGTAGAGAGAGGGGGTAGAGAGAGATTAATTTATTCAATGTGGCCACACTAGAAATAGGAAGATAAGGGGTCTAGTGATCCTACATTTGCTTTGGGGATACTGACAGGGACTTCAGTTTTTAAAATTAAGGCAAGCAGTTGGAGGAATGCTTAAACATGTAGCACTGGTAAAAAAAAATGTAGTATCATTTATCTTTGTCTCAAGTTTTGATGATAAATAGTGGTCCAACATGTGCTGAAATGGTTCATAGGAGATGATTCCTTCTGGTCCAGGATACACACTCCCCTTGTGAGTAACTGTCCTTTCTTGGGGCTTTGAAGGGAAGCAAGTCAGCTTCAGGAAGTTTTATTCTCTCTAGAATCTAAGATGACTTAAGGTTAAGGACATGGACTTACCTCTGTGTCTATAGTTTAAAGGAGAATAAGTACTATTAGACTGACTGTTCTTGAGTGATTAACATGCTGGCCCAGAGAAGCAAGCAACTGTCCCAAGTAAAGACATAGACAGAAATGGAATGTAGAGATGACAGGCATTTATTCCACTTTCTAGCTTTCTTGTGGGCCCAAGCAGGGAGTCACTGCCTTTTTCTTTTCCTAAGAATATTCCACTTTGGGGTCCTCACATATCCCCATTTCTCTATCCACACAAAGTTAGAGTTTTCTTCCACTATGGTAACACTATTTTTTTAGATTCATAACTGAATTATTGTTGGTGTTTTTATGGTATCTGTTTTCTCATATTGCAATTGAGTTCTTTGAGGACCAAAACTTTAACTTATTCATCTTTCCATAGCCACTGTTAGCCATAAAATTCCAGCCAATATATTAGACTCAAAGAATGGGTGAGAAAGTAGTTGCAGGAATCTAGTTTTCTTCATGTGAAGAGATTCTATAGGACAGAATAGTTTATTGTCAAGAATAACCATGCGTCTGAAATGATGGTGATAAAAAGCAAGAAATAAAAATGGTGTTATTCTTTCTGCTATTGAATATAAAACTAGGAAGAAAGCAAAGATTTTTTCTTCTTGTAGAAGTCAGTTTGATAAAGTGCATGATTTAAGCTTTTTGTGACATTTTTATGAATATGCTCTCATTACTCAATCTCACCAGATAACTCTTTGTTTTCACTACAGGTGCAGCTAACATCTGCAAAGAGCTGACAACATTTTGGACACATGGAAATCTTGCATGGGATTGAAGTAACTACACCAAGTACTGGTGAGCAGCCAGGACTCAGTAAGACTGCAGCATCATTTCCTACTGCAGAAAGACTGAATAAGTTTTAATACTCTAGATAAAATACAATGTGACTTTAGTACCTTGTGAGTAAAAAAGAATTTTCCTGCAAACCCTACCCCTATTTTATCCATATCCAATAATTTCTCTAATTTATGATGCTGGTTAGCATACATGCATGATGTAGGGAAAAGATGCTTTAGAATGGCAGGATCAAGGACCTCCTAGAAGCTCATCTGGTAAAACACGTTGAGTTAAAAATGTTATTTATGCTTTGAGTGCATACCATGAGTGTTGAGTGCATACCATGAGCGTTCTTTTGTGATTGGGTTACCTCAATCAGG
This sequence comes from Apodemus agrarius, assembly GCA_964023405.1. Lineage (NCBI taxonomy): Eukaryota > Metazoa > Chordata > Mammalia > Rodentia > Muridae > Apodemus > Apodemus agrarius. Next base: position 173,863,736 of record OZ030005.1, read on the forward strand.
ATGATATTCTCCAGTTCCACCCATTTGTCTAAGAATTTAATGAATTCATTGTTTTTAGTGGCTGAATAGTACTCCATTGTGAATATATACCACATTTTCTGTATCCTTTCCTCCATTGAGGGACTTCTGGGTTCTTTCCAGCTTCTGACTATTATAAATAGGGCTGCAATGAACATAGTGGAGCATGTGTCCTTATTAATACTGGAGAATCCTCTGGGTATATGCCTAGGAATGGTATAGCAGGGTCATGCCCAGTTTTCTGAGGAACTGCCCAATGGACTTCCAGAGTGGTTGTACCAGCTTGCAACCCCACCAGCAGAGGAGTGTTCCTCTTTCTCCACAACCTCTCCAGCACCTGCTGTCTCCTCAATTTTTTTTTTCTTAGCCATTCTGACCTGTGTGAGGTGAAATCTCAGGGTTGTTTTGATTTGCATTTCCCTGATGACTAATGATGTTGAACATTTCTTTAGGTGCTTCTCAGCCAGTCAATATTCCTCAGGTAAAAATTCTTTGTTTAGCTCTGTACCCCATTTTTAATAGGGTTATTTGGTTCTCTGGAGTCTAACTTCTTGAGTTCTTTGTATATATTGGATATTAGCCCTCTGTCAGATATAGGGTTGGCAAAGATCTTTTCCCAATTTGGTGGTAGCTAAAGTATCCTTTGCCTTACAGAAACTTTGTAATTTTATGAGGTCCCATTTGTCAATGCTTGATCTTAGGGCGTAGGCTATTGGTGTTCTGTTAAGGAAAATTCCCCCTGTGCCCATATGTTCAAGGCTCTTCCCCAATTTCATTTCTATTAGTTTCAGTGTGTCTGGTTTTATGTGTAGATTTTTGATCCACTTGGACTTGAGCTTAGTAGAAGGGGATAAGAATGGATCAATTTGCATTCTTCTGCATGCTAGCTGCCAGTTGAACCAGCACCATTTGTTGAAAGGCTATCTTTTTCCCACTGGATGTATTTAGCTACTTTGTTAAAGATCAAGTGACCATAGGTGTGTGGGTTCATTTCTGGGTCTTCAATTCTATTCCATTGATCTACCTGCCTGTCACTCACTGATAAGTGGATATTAGCCTAGAGGCTTGAAATACCCAAGACACAATTCCCATATCAAATGATGCCCAAGAAGGAGGAAGAACAAAGTATTGAATCCTTAGGTCCTATGTAGAAAGGGAAAAAATACCCACAGAAGGAGATACAAAGACAAAAGGTTGAGCAGAGTCTGAGGGAAAGACCATCCAGAGACTTCCCCACACATGGATGCATCTTATATACAGTTACAAAACCCAGACACTATTGTGGATGCCCACAAGTATTGACTGACCAGAGCCAGATATAGCTATCACCTGGGAGGCTCTCCTAATGCATGACAAACACAGAGGGTGACACTCTCAGCTAGCCAGTGAACTGAGCACAGGGTCTCCTATGGGGGAGCTAGAGAAAGGACCCAAGCAGAACCACAGGAAGAACAACAATATGAGTGAACCAGTACTCCCAGAGCTCCCAGGGACAAAACCATCAACCAAAGAGTACCCATGGCTCCAGACACATTGGCAGCAGAGGATGGTCTTGCTAGACACCAAAGGGAGGAGAGGCCCTTAGTCCTGGAAAAACTTGATGCTGTAGTGTAGAGGAATACCAGGACAGAGAAGCGGGGGTGGGTTGATTGGGGAAGGGGAGATGGCTTATGGGATTTTCGGCAGAGGGGGAACCAGGAAAGGGGACAACATTTCAAATGTAAATAAAGAATATACCTAATTAAAAAATGTTATGCTTTGCTCCTGAAGTTGGTGGGTTTAAGCTGGCCCTTCTTCATTCGTAGAGGCTGATGTGACAACAAAAATATAACTGCAAATTAAGTACCAAATAATGTTTAAGGCTCCTGAGGGTGTCAGAGGCAGAATGAGGAATTAGTTGAAATGGGTTTGTCGAGGAAATCAGCATGATACATTAGAAAGGGAGCCATGAGGTGCCTTGTGTATCTTCTGTGTCATGTCCCATCTTTGTCTTGCTCTTGAGACAGAATCAATACCTGCTGCCAGGATGTGTTCAACAATCCCAGGTTTTATCATGGACCTTTTGGTTCACCTTGTTGTGTGTTTGTGACATCTCTGTTCCAGGTTTCCTTCTTGTTTTGCTCTAGGTCCAAATCATAGCAATGTGCTCAAAAATGGGATAAATCAGCAGATTTATTGTTATGTCATGGACTCCCAAGGAAACTCTTAGGTTTCCTGCTGCTACTGACACTTTTTAAAGGAAAGTATGGCAAATTAGGTATGGTGGAAAAGATATTTAATTTAGGGAACCATTTCCTATTTCAGTATTGAGTGACTACTTATTCAGCATCTTCTGTGTGCCAGGCATCATTCTAGGATATGGATCTACAGAACTACTCTTATGCTATTGATGGTCAAAAGCGGAGGTTGCCATGAAACAAAATAATTAATATAGAACTCATGTTCACTAGAGACTTTTGAGGAAACAAAAACAACAACAACAATAACAAAAAGACCTTTATAGAAAAATAGAATTTCATTTGGTCTTAAGTGACTGTGCCTTCAGTGAGTAGCAGTTAGAGGCATTACAACAGAAAGGGAGAACTATGACTGGGTAAAAATTCTAATTTAGGAAGCAAGGGAGAAGATTTATAGCCAAATGTTGACAGTGCCTGGTTTAAGGGGTTTATTTTCTTCCAATAAGATCCTGCAACATCCTCCACTGTAGAATTGTGGGCTACCATCCTTGGGTCCCCAGAATCTGAAGACTGTTCCCTTTTTTCAGAACAAATGGGAAAGATTTTTCTGTTTGCAACCTTCATCCATATTTACATTAGTGTTCATTTTTAATATAATTTTCTTCCTACATGTGCTCCAAATTTGGCCTCACTTCATGACTCAAGAGAATACAGTATTCAATGAACTAATTCCTAGGAGGTTTCTCAGTCTGAATCAGACAGCACAGATTTCTTCCACTTCCACCCTGTTCATTTCTCCCTTACTCCTTCTCTGAATGAAGCTTTGTACAAAAATGAGGAAAAAAATGTTTGAGAATCTAATGGCATAAAGCACTCCAAATTATATCACTTCTGAAGTGATTTCTGCTTCCCACTGAAGCACTGGGAAAGACTTTAAATAGTATTTGCTTTCTTCCCCTTTTATTAAACATAAATTCTTTTCTCATACAAAATAATCTGAATACAACTTCCCCTCTCTACTCCTCCCAGTTCCTCCTCAACTCCCTTCTCATCTGGATCCACTCTCTTCTCATCTCTCACTAGAAAGAAACAAGTTTCCAAGAGATAACAACAAAACATAAAAGAACAATATATAATGAGACAAAACCAATATCGTCATATCAAAGTTAGACAAAACAGGTAAACAGAAAAATAATAGAGCCCAAAAGAAGGCATGAGTCAGAGACCCACTCATTTACACATCCAGGTGTCTCATAAAATACATATTCATATCTCATAAAGATATGGATAAATGCAGAGAACTGGGAACAGACCTGTGTGAGATCTGTGATTGTTGCTTTCCTCTCTGTGAATTCTTAGGAACTTTTCTCAGTTTGGTTAGAGCTCCTTGTTCTCATGAAGTTCTTCATCTACTCTGTCTCCCTCATTCTTTCTGCCTCTTTTTCTGCAGGGTACTCTGAGCTCTGAAGGGAGCATTTGATGAACACAGAGGTGTATGATCCAAGGTATCTTTCTGGCTATGGGGTCTCTGTATTTGTTCCCATATGCTACAGAAGACTCTCTGATGATGGCTGTAAGGCACTGATCTATGATTATAGCACAGTATCATTAGGAGTATTTTTATTATTACTCATTATTTTTAAGCCACTAGTATATGGTTTTATCCTGAGCCTCTAGACAATTCAGTCTCTGGTTCTTGGCCACTCAATCAGTCAAGTATGGGTTCCATCTCTTGGAGTGGACCTTAAGTCAAATGAGACATTGATTGGTTACTCCCACAAAGTTTGTGCCACCATTACCCTAGCATACTTTGCATTCAGGGCAAGTTGTTGATCAAAACATGTTGAGGTTGGGATAGTGTTTATATTTCCCTTTTGGTAACCTCAGAGTTCCTTTCTATGTCATCAACACTACAACACAGGGGAGAATAATGTTCTTTGTAGGTACCAGCTTGATCTCTCCATGTTCAATGTGTTGTATGGGTTTTGTCTTCCTACATATGCTCCAAATTTGGCCTCACTTCATGACTTAAGAGAATACAGTATTCAATGAACTAATTCCTAGGAGGTTTCTCAGTCTGAATCAGACAGCACAGATTTCTTCCACTTCCACCCTGTTCATTTCTCCCTTACTTCTTCTCTGAATGAAGCTTTGTGCAAAAATGAGGAAAAAAAATGTTTGAGAATCTAATGGCATAAAGCACTCCAAATTATATCACTTTTGGAGTGATTTCTGCTTCCCACTGAAGCACTGGGAAAGACTTTAGATAGTAGGAGCATTAAGGCTTTGCTGTCAGTTTTTGAAGAACAACCTGTTATCTTGTCAACAGCTAGGGTTGTTGTGAATTTTCCTGGGATGGTTTTGGCCAACAACTCAATTAGATGAAACACAATTGGAAGCTTCATTTGGTGGTTACAAGAGATGGCCAGTTGGTGGTGTTATGTCTCCCTCAATATTTGGAGACTTCATTAGGATCACCTTCATATGTTGTAGAAGGTGTCAACTGTATTTGACTTCTATACTGTCCTTCAAATACCCTTTAATTACAGAGGTCTCTGCCCACATTCCCTGACTCAATCTCATCTCGCCTTTCTCTTTTCATAAGATCTTCCAATTCTCATCCTTCCCATTGTGCCCCTGCCTCCAGTCAACTTACAAAATGCATTTTATTTCCCCTCACAGGGAGATTCATTTGTCCTCCTGAGCCCTTTCCTCTATGCCTAAGCTCTCTGGATATATTGATTTTAGCTTGATTATCATTTTTAAAGGCTAAAATCTAGATATAAGTGAATACCTATCATATTTATTTTTTAGGGTCTGGACTACCTTACTCAGGGTGTTACCTTATAGTTCCATCCATTTCCCTGACAATTTCATGTCATTTTTTAAACAGTTGAGTGATACTTAATTACATTAAATGTACCCCATTTTCTTTTCCTTTTTGATTTTAAGGTTTATTATTATTATTATCACTATTATTATTATTTAATCTGATTTTTACAGTCCAGTCTCTATTCCCCTTCCAGTCGGCCCTACGACAGTTCCTCATCTCATTCTTCCTCCTCCATCTCCAAGAGGTTGCCCCCACAACACCACCAGGCTTCCCTGCTTCCTTGGACTTCAAGTCTTTCGAGGGTTAGGAGCATCTTCTCTTGCTGAGGTCAGACCTGGCAGTCCTCTGCTGCATACACATCAGGGGCTCCATATCATCTAGTGTATGCTGCCGCGTTGGTGGATCAATGTCTGAGAGAACTTGGGGGTCCAGGTTAGTTGAGACTGCCGGTCTTCCACCCTCCTCCTGAGCTTCTTCGAGCCGTTCCCTAATTTAACCACAGGGGCTGGGCTTCTGTCCATTGGTTGGGTATAAGTATCTGCCTCTGACTCCATCAGCTGCTTGTTGGGTCTCTCAGAGGGCACCCATGCTAGACTCCTGTCTGTAAGCACACCATAGCCTCAGTAATAGTCTCAAGATTTGAAGCTTATCCTTGAGCTGGTTTCCAATTTGTGCCTGTCCCTGGATCCCCGTCTCTTCTCCATTTTTGTCCCTGCAGTTCTTCTAGTCAGGAACAATTCTGGGTCAGAGATTTTAATTATAGGATGGCAACCCAATCCCTCCTTTTAATGTACTGTCTTTCTACTGGAGGTGGACTCTACAAGCATTTTATTGGAGGTTCCTTCTTTGTATCCTGAGAGCCACCTCCCAGGTCTCTGGTACATTCTAGAGGGGCCCCCTATCCCCTACCTCCCAAGATTACCTGTTTCTATTCATTCTGCTGGCCCTCAGTGCTTTACTCCTGTTCCCCCAAAACAAGATCATACTCTCCTTTTCTCCTCCCTGTTTCCTTGCCCACCCAGGTTGCTTTTCTCTCTGACCTCTGTGATTGCTTTCTTCTTCCTCCCAAGTGGGAATGAAGAATCCTCATTTGGGCCCTTCGGCTTGTTAACCCTTCATGATTTCTGTGGATTGTATCCTGGGTATTCTGTACATTTTTTGACTAATATCCACTTACTAGTGAGTATATAGCATGCATGTCCTTTTAAGTCTGAGTTCCCTCACTCAGAGGCACGTGTTCCACTATGCTCATAGTGACCTTATTTGTGATAACCAGAAGCTGGAAACAACCCAGATGTCCCACAATGGAAGAATGGTTTCAGAAAATATGGTTCATTTACACAATGGAATACCATTCAGCTATTAAGAACGAGTACATCATGAGTTTTGCAGACAAATGGATGGAACTAGAAAACATAATTTTATTTTTTAAGTTTTTTATTACTAGAAGTGTATGATGTGTGTATGATTTTTTTCAATTAATTATTCTCTTATGCAATATATCCCAACTGCAGCCCCACTCTCTTCATCCCCTCCTCCCAATTCCCTATCACCACCTCCCCTCTCCCTCATATCTACATCCCTTCAGAAAAGAGCAGGCTTTCCAGTGATATAAATGGAACTCAGCATAACAAGATTCAATAAGAATAGGCATATATACTCTCATATCAAGTGTGCATGGGGCAACCAAGTAGAAGGAAAAAAAGTTCCACCATCAAGCAAATGAGTCAGACATACAGCCATTCCCATTGTTAAGTGTCCTACAAAAACCCAGTTAAAGGACCACAGTATGTATGCAGAGGGCCTGATGCAGACCCACGAAGGCTGCATGGTTGCTTCATCAGTCTCTGTGAGCCCTGCCTAGCTGATTCTGTAAACTGTGCTCTTCTGGTATTCTTGACTCCTTCCCCTCTTCTAGAGTTTCCTGAGCTCCACCTAATGTTTGGCTGTGGGTGTCTATCTGCTCCCCTCAGTTGCTGGGTGATGCCCCTCTAATGACCATTGCTTTAGGCACCAATACTATGAGAATAGCAGAATATCATTAGGAATAATTTTATTGGAATTTTCTGTTCTGCTTGTTTTGTGTAACAGGGCTTTTCTATCCAGCTTCTTTTTCCCAGAATAACAACTCTGATACTTAATTATTTATGAATAAATGTCTAGGCCATAAGCTTTGGCTCATTCCCCCACTAGCTTGTAACTTACGTAACCCATTTATTCTAGTCTATGTCTGCTGTATGGCTATTAACCTTTTTCAGATTCATGTGTCCATCTCCTCTGAGCCCAGAGAGAAATCTCCCCATTCTTGCTCTTTCTCAGGATCCTATCTTTTTCTGCCAGATGACCCACCTTGTATTTCTTCCCTCAGCTAATAGGCCATCAACTTTTTATTGACAGGTGATGATTCCACACCGTACATAAGAGATTCTCTATAGGTTTGTTGTGGTTGTCAGTCATGTCTGGTTCTACTCTAGGTCTCAAAGACATCCAGGTTCTGGATCATGGTCATCTAAGCAGTGTTAGGTATATACTCTCTCATGGTGTAGGCCTCAGGTTAGAGCTGTCAGGTTGACCACTGCCACAAGCTACCATTGTCCCAGAGTGTCTTGCAGGTAGGGCAGTTTGTTCATAGATTTCATGGCTGTGTTAGTATAGTAGCAGTCTCACCATTGGGCTCCTTGCCTGATTATGGGAGATGACTCTTGGTCAGGCTCCATATCCTCCATTACTATGAGTCTTCTCTAGGGTCAGCCTGATAAGTTCTAGGAAGTTTCCACTGTACTAGACTTAATTATTACCCACTAAATGCCCATCTAATTCAGTAATTTCTCCCCATACTCTCTCCTTCCATCCCTCTCTTCCCTGCTGGTTCTATTCCTACCTCCACCACCAACCTTACACCCCTAAAATTTAATCTATTTAACCCTCCCATGGAGATCCATATATTCCACCCCATGCCCCCATACCTCTCCTCTTTAGCTAACTTTTCTAAATCTGTGAATTTTAATGTGTTTATCCTTTACATGAGAGCTAGTATCTACTTATAAGTGAGTAGAGAAGATGGCTCCCTTTCTGGCAGGGTTACCTCACTGAGGATGATGTTTGTCTAGTTCTATACATTTGCCTTCAGATTTCAGGGTGTCATTTTTTCCTAATAGCTGAGTAATACTCTACTGTGTAAATATGCCACATTTCCCTATCTACTTTTTGGTCAAGGGACATCTAGGTTATTTTTGGTTTCTGGCTATTATAAATAACTGCTATGTACCTAGTTTCCCAATTTTCTCAGAAACAACATATTTTTCCATGGTAACTGTACAAGTTTATACTTCCACAAGCAATGGAGGAGTGTTCCCATTGCTCCTCTCCTTGCCAGCACGAGCTGTCACTTGTGTTGTTGATCTTAGCCATTCTGACAGATGTGAGATGGAATTTCAGAGTGGTATTGATTTGTATTTCCCTGATAGCTAAGGATGTTGAACATTTCAGTAAGTGCTTCTCATGCATTTCAGATTCCCATATTGAGAATTTCTTTAGGTCTATACCCCATTGCTTAATTGGATTGTTTGTTGATGTCTAGTCTCTCGAGTTCTGTGTATATTTTGTATATTAGCTCTTTATTGTATATGGAGTTCAATGTTTGTATATTAATGAATAAAAGCATTTGCACACCACAATCTGCAAGTGAAAGTCTAAGAACAATTTTCAGAAGCTGCTTGTCTCCCACTGTGAATCTGAGGCTAGAACTCAGGTGGTCAGCTTGTTTATCAAATGCTTTTACCATCTTCTTGACTTAATTTTATTCTTCCTAGTAGCTGAATAAACACTGCTTGTGTATGAATACCTCATTTTCTATACCCATTCACAGACTGATTGACACCTAGATTGAGTGTGTGACTTGGCTATATTTGAACAATGCTTTGATAAACATTGGCTTATATATGCTGACTTTGATACCTATCAGTAAACAAACCAAGTGTGGTACCACTGCATAACGTTGTAGCCCTATTTTTATCGTTTTGAACAACCAGCACGCTCATTTTTGTAGTGGCTTTGCTTATTCACATTGCTACCAACATTGTATAATCCAGTGTCCAACCTTGATAACATCTGCTTTTTGTATTTTCCTGATGATAGCAATTCTGACTTGAGTGAGCTGGAATCTCAATGTAGTTTTGATTTACATTTTCCTTCTGGCTAAAGATGCTGGACATTTTTTATACAATAATTCATCATTCATATTATCTTGGAAACATCTGCTCCACTCTTCTGTACACTTCTTGGATACATTATTCCATTTCTTTCCAGTGTTAACTGTTTGGAGCTATTTGTATAGTCTGGACTCTGTCAAATGATTAGCTTGCAGTGATTTCCTCTGATTCTATAGCTGTCTTCTCACTATGTTGATTGTATCCTTCAGTGTGCAGAAGCTTTAGTTTGATGTGATCCTTTTTGTCATTTCTTCATATTGTTTCCTGAATGGACTGAGGTCCTATTCAGGAAACTATTGCCTTTGCTTGTGTCTTAAAGTGTTTTCCCTGTTTTCTTTCTGTAGTTTCTAAGTTTCATGTGTCATAATAAGATCTTTGATATTTTTATTTAATATAATCTTCATTTACATTTCAAATGCTAAAGTATTTCCCAGTTTCCCCCTTTCCTGAGAAAATCCTCCCACCCCCTGCCTCCAAGTATATGCCCCTCCACCCAACCCACTCCCCCTCCCCCCTCCCCCTTTGATTTCCCTTTCTTGGGGCATCTATTGAGCCTTCATAGGACCAAGGACCTCTCACTCACTGATGCCTGACAAGGCATTCCTCTGCCGCATATTTGGCTGGAACCGTGTGTACCCCTGGATTGATGGTTTAGTCCCTGGGAGTCCTGGGCATCTGAATGTTATCTATCTTTGATAGATTTTTTAAAAAATTCATTCCTATGCATGGTGATAGATAGGGATCTAGTTTCTTTCTTTTATACATGTATACTCAGGTTTCATAGTATCACTTGTAAAATCTATATTTTCTCTAGAATGGGGCTTTGGCACCTCTGCTGGGAGTCAGATGGCATAAATATGTCAATTTTTTTTTCTGAATATTCTATTCTTTATTTATGTGTTTATACCAAAGCCTCTTCTGCTTCTATTACTATAGATTTGTAACAATATATTTTGAAGTCATGTATTATTGTACCCCCAACATTGGTATTCAATTTTACTTCCAAACACATTTTAATTTATGGCTTTTTAATTTATTCATGTAAATAATATCATTCATAATTTTGAGGGAACTACATGAAATCTGTAGATTACATCTAAAAATATAGCCATTTTCACATTATTGATTTACTTATCTATGTATATGGGAAATCCTCACATAATTCAGTGTCTGTGTTCTTCAGTTTCTTTTGTTGCTATATCATAATTTTTATTATAGAGGGGTTTCCAATTTTTTGAATAAGTCTACTCTGATGTGTTTTATGAAGACATCATTATGGGGAATTTTTATTTCTTTCCCAGAAAGTTTATGATTAATGCATGAAAAAGCTAGTAGAATATATATGTTAACTTGCCATCCTGTTGCTTTGATGAATTTCTCAGTCAGATTAAAAATTTTACTGGGTTATTTAATATCTTTTAGTATAGAATAATATAATATGCTAATTGGAATAATTTTTTATTTTCCTTTTTTTGTGTATATTTTGCTATGGCTACAATTTCAAGTACTATATTGAATAAGAGGGATAAGTATTTTAAAGAAAATATTTTCAGGATCTTCCGGTTTCATTGTAATATTGGATATGAGTATGTCATGTAAATTTCATTATGTTGTCATTATTTTATTTCTGGTTTATCTCCTAAGGTGATTCATCCCTCCTCCATGGTCTCTTTCTTTTTAATCTCAGCTATGTACTGATATGGATTATAGCTTGCTGCTCATGACTTAATAAGTAAAATGTACATATACAAGGCTACATAATATATTTGTCTCTCTAGATCTGAATTACCTCACTTGGGATGATTTTTCGAGTCCCATCCATTTGCTTGTGAAATTCATGATTTAATTTTTAAAGGCCAAGTAATATTCATTATGTAACAAGGTATAAACACACCACATTGTCTTTATTCATTTATCCATTGACAGACATCTAGATTGTTTCATTTCTGGCTATATAAATGAAGTAACAATGGACACTTTTGAACAAATGTCTCTGTAATAGGATAAAAAGTCCTTTTCATTTATATTTAAGAGTAGTATAGTTTGATTTTTTATTAGATTTTTTTATTTACATTTCAAATGTTATCCCCTTTCCGCTTTTCCCCTCTGAAAAAACTCTATCCTGTCCCCTCTCCAACCAACCACCCACTCCTGCTTTCCTGTCCTGACATTCTCTTCCGCTGGGGGATAGAATCTTCACAGGACGAAGGGCCTCTCCTCCCACTGATGACTGACATACAAGGTCATCCTCTCCTACTATACAGCTGTAGTCATGCATCCCTCCATGTATTCTCTTTGGTTCCTGGTTTAATCCCTGCAAGCTCTGGGGTACTGGATGGTTCATATTGTTGTTCCTCCTAAGGGGCTGCAAACCTCTTCAGCTCCTTGGGTCCTTTCTCTAGCTCCTAGATTAGGGACCCTGTGCTCAGTCCAATGGTTGGCTGAGAGCATCAAACTCTGTATTTGTCAGGCAGTGGTAGAGCCTTTCAGGAGACAGCTATATCATGCTCCTGTCAGCAAGCACTTGTTGGCATCCACAGTAGTGTATGGGTTTGGTGACTGTATATTGCTGGTGGGATTGCAAGCTGATACAACTACTCTGGAAATCAGTTTGGTGGTTTCTCAGAAAATTGGACATACTACCTGAGGACCCAGATATACTTATCCTGGGCATAACCCAGAAGATGCTCCAACATGTAATAAAGACACATGTTCCACTATATTCATAGCAGCCATATTTATAATAGCCATAAACTGGAAAGATCCCAAATGTCCCTCAACAGAGGAATGGATACAGAAAATGTGGGACATTTACACAATGGAGTACTCAGCTATTAAAAACAATGAATTCATGATATTCTTAGGCAAATGGATAGAACTAGAAAATATCATTCTGAGTGAGGTAACTCAATCACAAAAGAACACACTCTGTATGCACTCACTGATAAGTGGATATTAGCCCAGAATCTTGGAATACCCAAGATAAAATTCAGAGAACACATCAAGCTCAAGAAGAAGGAAGAAGTGTGGATACTTCGGTTCTTCTTAAAAGGGAGAACAGAATACCATGGGAGGAGATACAGAGACAAAGTGTGGAGCAGAGACTGAAGGAAAAGGTATCCAGTAACTGCCCACCTGGGAATCCATCCTATATACAGCTACCAAACCCAGACACTATGGTGGAATAGTTGGATCTTGAGGTAGATTGACTCCAATCTTCCTGCAGAGACGCCACACTTATTTCCTTAATGGCTTTAAAATTTACACTTTTATCAGCAATAGATGAGAGTTCCCCTCTTTTCACATCTTTGCTGTGAGCTGTCACTTGTATTATTTATTGATCTAACCATTCTGACAGGTGTAAGATGGAACTGCAAAAGAGTTTTGATTTTTATTACTTTGATGACTAAGAATGTTGAGAATTTGCTTAAATGTATCTCAGCCATTTGAGTTTTCTCTTTTGAGAATTCTGTTTATATATGTTTCCCATTATTTAATTGATTTATTTTTAAAAATGTATTTTGTATATTAGCCCTCTATTAGATAGGTAGTTGACAAAACCCTTTTCCATTTTGTAGCCTCTTTGATTTGGACAAATGATGATGTCTTTTGCTGTAAAGATGCTCTTTAGTTTTATAAGGTATGATTAATAAATTCTTGTTCTTATTGCCTATGTTAAAGTTGTTCTGTTGAGAAAATCTGTTCTTATGCTAATGAGTCCAAAATTATTCCCACTTTCTCTTCTATAAAATTCAGTGTATATTTCTGGCTTCTTTATAAAAAATAAAAGATCAGGTATTGCTAGTTGTGGGGGTTTATTCCTGGGCATTCAGCTCTATTCCATTGATCAAAATGTCTGTTTTTATGCCAATACCACATGATTTTTATTACTATAGCTCTATAGTATAACCTGAGATCAGGAATGGTGAGACATCCCACATTACTTTTATTGTTTAGGGTTGTTTTTGATGTCCTGTTTTTGTCTTTTTTTACCTTTTATATTTTCATGTGAAATTGAGAATTTTCTTTACAAGAGCTCTTCGCTGGCTACAGCATTTGGAAGGGCAGGCCCTGCATCTTATCTGGGCAGCCAAGGGCTTGAAAGTAGGCAAGCTGACCCTTGCTGGCTGCAGCAGTTGGGAGAGTGGCCCTGTATCTTATCTGAGCAGCACAGTAGGGCTATCCTTGTTGGTGTGGGCATAAGACAGTTGTCTCAAGGTGTGAGCACTGGAGAGATGGCCCTATCCATTGCTTGGGCAAAGCAGGAGAACTAGCTCTAGTAGGGTAGGCACAGAAGAGCTAGCAGAATGACCAAGTTATCTACCAGCCAGGCTGAGATCCAGGACTTTGAGTTGGCCAACCCCAACATCTACCTCATCTATGAATGACTGAAGTACACTGATGCACGGTGACTACAGGTTATCCAAGAGGAGTCCCCATGAGGAACCAGTAGTGATAATGTAGCATAATCCAGAGGGCTCTAACCTTTGGATTATGCAATGAACTTTCATACATAAAGCTGTTTTCTTTTGTGGGAAGGTTGCAAAGGTGGAGGTCAGATGTGGAGGGACTGGGATATGAGTGGGATTGGGATGCATGATGTGAACTTCACAAAATATCAATAAAAAGTTTTTCAAGAAGTTCTGTGAAGGACTGTGTTGGAAATTTGGTGTGGAGTGTTGGAAATTTGGTGAGGATTGCATGGAACCTGTAGATTGCTTTTGGTGAAATGACCAGTTTTACTATGTTAGTCCTACATAGTCAAGTCTATGAGGATGGGGGAATTTTTCTATCTTCATATACCTTCTTTAACTTATTTTCTTCAAAGACTTGAAGATTTATTGTATAGATCTTTCAATTACTTGATTAGAGTTACTCCAAGGTATTTTATATTATTTTGGGCTGTTGTGAAAAGTATTGCTTTCCTGATTTCTTTTCCAGATTGCTATTTATATATAGAATGGTTTCTGAATTTTGTGAGTTTATATACCTGAATAAAAAGCTCTGCTACTTTTATGAGAGTTTTTATCAACTGTAAGACTTCCCTTGTGGTACTTTTAGGGTCACTTGTGTATACTATCATATCATCTGTAAATAGAAGTACTTTGACTTCTTTCCAATTTGTTTTGCCTTTATCTTTAGTTGCCTTATCGATCTAACTAAAACCTCAAGTACTGTACTAAATATAAATGCAGAGAGTGGATAATGTCTTGTTTCTGATTTTGTACAATTTCCTTGAGTTTTTGTCCATTTAAGTTTATATTGGCTACGGGCTTGCTGATCCATAATTTCTCTAGGACTCCTAAAGGGATGTTGGGTTTTGTCAAAGTTCTTTTCTGCACCTAATGAGATGATCACTTGCTTTTGATATTACAGTTTATATTGTGGAATACATTTTGCTATATTTGTTTACAATGTCTCTATCTCTGACATGGTGGCTGACTCTTTTGATTTTTTTTTGGACTATTCGAATATTTCATTGGGAATTTTTGCATCCTCTATTTGTAAGGAAATTTGGCCTGCAATGCTCTAACTTTGTTTGATCTTTATGAGGTTTAAGTATTAGAGTAAATGTGCTATCACAAAAGAATTTGGCAATGTTCCTCTTGTTCTTACTTTGTGGAATAATTAGAGGAGTATTGGGTTTACTCTCATTTGAATATCTGGTAGAATGCTGAACTAAAACCATATGACTGGACTTCCATTTTGGTTGGGAGACTGCTCTTTGTATCTAGGTGTTATAGGTCAGTTTAAATTCCTTATCTGATCTTGACATCACTTTGGCGGGTGCTATATGTCAAGAAAATTATCCATTTCTTGAGACTTTTCACTTTTATATAGTATACACATTTGAAGTATGTTCTTATGACTCTCTGAATGCCTTCAATGTCTATTGTTATATGCCCCTTTTCATCTCAACTGTTATTAATTCAAATATGCTACCTCCATTTGTTAGTTAATTTGCTTAAAGACTTGTCAATCTTATGAATTTCTCAAGGAACTGTTTTTCCAATGGTTCTTTATATTGTGTGTTTGTTTATTTAACTGAAGCCCAGAGTTTTATTATTTCTTACCATTGACTCCATTTGGATGTGATTCCTTCTTTTTATTCTAGAGTTTTCATCTTTTTATTCTAGAGCTTTCAGAGTAATATTAAATTACTCTTATGAGATCTCTTCTTCCTCCTTTGCTTCCTTCTCTGCTTCCTCCTCCACTTCCTCCTCCTCTTCTTTTTCTTTTTGTTCTGGTTTCTTGTTTTTGTTCTTCCTTTCTTCCCCTCCCCATTCCTCCTCATCTTTTTCTTCTCCTCTTTCTCCTTCTCTTTCTCCTCCTCTTTCTCTTCCTCCTTCTTCTTTCCTCCTCCCCTTTCTTCTCCTCCTCTTCCTCCTCCTCCTCCTCCTCCTCCTCCTCCTCCTCCTCCTCCTTCTTCTTCATCACTGTAGTTTCTTAAGGCCACCTTTATTGTGTTTCACAAATTTGTGTAAGCCATGTTCTAATTTCCTTTCAATTGTTGAAATGTTTTAATTTCTCTCTTGATCCATTCTGCATTCAGTAATGAGGTTTTTAGTTTCCACAATAAATAATTTTTCCAATATTTTTTGTATTTAATATGCAGCTTTAGTCTGTGGTGGTCTGGTAGAATGTAGGGTGTTCATTCTATATGTTCTTTTGTGTTTGGATCAAATATTCAGAAAATATCCATTAGGTTCATTTGAGTTATGATTTCATTTAACCCCTTAGTTTGCTGCTTAGTGTTTGACTGGATGACCTGTCTATGGAAAAAAGTGGGTATTGCAGTTACCTACTATCACTATATGAGGTTCTTAAATCACTTATGTGATTTAAGCTGTATTAGTGTTTCTTTTATGAACTTGATGTCCTTGTGTTTGGTGTATATAATTGCAATATCCTCTTGCTGGACTTTTTTCTGTGAGTATATATTGACCTTTGCTGTCTATTCTAATTTGTTTTGGTTTGAAATCTATTTTGCATGACATTAAAATGATTATGCCAATTTGTTTCTTGGGTCTATTTGCTTGGAATATATTTTCCCATGATTTTACTCTAAAGTTATGTTTCTCCTTGATATTAGAGTATATTTCTTTTGGTGAAGTAGAAGACTGGATACTGTTTTTGTATTTACTCTGTTAATCTGTGTCTTCTTATTGGGAAATATATACCATTGGAGTTGAAAGTTATCAATGGACAGTGTTTATTATTCCATTATTTTGTAGTTGTGGTATGGTTTTTTTCTTTAAATTTTCTGTCAGATATCATTTATTTTGCATATTTTCTTAGATGTGGTTGTCTTCTTCAGGTTGGTGTTTTTCTCTTAGTGCTTTCTAGGCAACAGAATTAAATATAGATGCTGCTTACATTTGGTTTTATCATGAAATGTCTTTTTTCTTCTTATATTGTGATTGAAAGTCTTGCTGGTTATAGTATTCTGGTCTGGCATCTCTGATCCCTTAGAGTTAGTTGAACATCTATACCGGTCCTTTTGGGTTTTAGAGTCTCCACTGAAAAATAAGGGTTATTCTAATAAGTCTGCCTTTATATGTTATTTGGTCTTTTCCCTTGAAGCTTCTAATATTCTTTCTTCATTCTGCATATTTAGTGTTTGATTATTGTGTGATGTAGGTGTGGTGGTGTGAGTTAAGAATGGACACTGTCAGCTCATATATTGAATACTTAGTCACCAGGGAGTAACACTATTTTAAAGGACTAGAAAGATTAGGAGGTGTGGTATGGAGGAAGCATGTCAAAGTGTGTTGGGGTGGGCTTTGAGGTTTCAAAAGTCCATACCAGGACCAGGCTCTATTCCGGATGCCTATGGATCACGGTGTATCTCTCAGCTACTGCTCCAAAGCCTGCCTTCATGTTACCATGCTACTCGCAATGATGATCATGGATTAAACCTCTGAAACTGTAAGCAAACACCCATTTAAATGCTTTTCTTTACAAAAGTTGTTGTGACAGTGGTGTCTCTTTACAGCTGTAGAATACTGACTAAAGCAGTGGGGATTTTTTTTTCCTGTCAACTCCTAATATCAAAGAACACATCCTAACCAAAACACCCTGTGGCTTTACTCAGGATCTCAGAAACATTCTGTACCAGGCAACCCAAAGCCATCACACTCTCCAAAGAACCAGAAAACAAAATATGATAAATAAACAAACAAACAATCGAACACCCATTCAACAGTGTTAAGAACAGATGTAATCACCTAGAATTACAATCATTCAAATACAGATGCAGAGGCACCAGCATAAAAACAAATGAATAACATATACTCTATATGGAGCCCAGCAACCCTACATAAGGCCATGGGAAATGAAATGGGATTAAAGCACAAGACAAAGCCTTCAAAATAGTATTCACAAATAATCTGCAGGTCTCTAAAGAGGGAATAAGTAAATCCATTAGAGAATACTATCAAAATGCAAACTAACAGCGTAATGAAATGAAGAAAATGCTTCAAAGACAAACATGGAAATAGAACCAATAAAGAAAGCCCAAACTGAGAGAAACCAGAAAAGAAAAAAATAGAAATTTGAGTAGGAACCTCAAAGGTAAGATTCACCAAGCACATTCAATAGATGAAAGAGATAATTTTAGGCATTGAATACATGATAGAAGAAATGGATACCTCAGTCAAAGAAAATGTTAAATCTAAACAACAACTAATACAAGGACAAATGACCCAGTTAATCTGGGACACTATGTAATGAGCAAATCTAGGGACAGTAGCAATATACAAAGGAGAAGAAACTCAGGTCAAAGGCATAGAAAATATTTTCAACAAAATTATAGGAGGAACGTTTTCTTAAGAAGATTCTTATTGAGGGCCATGATACATACAAAACATCAAATAAACGGGACAACTCTGAAACTTTTAAGCAGGGAGTTATTTAAGCTCAATGTTAAAGTTTTAATGGCTTGTTGAATTAATAATATTTAGTTATTTCCTAATTATCTACAAGCCCTTATTCTTTTTTACCTTGATATAATATAATGGGGAAGCTTTCTACCTGAGTACTATACATAACTTATTCTTAAGATTTCTGTTAAATTGTCTTGAAAGACCTTCTACATTTACTGAATTTCTCACTTATGTGCTATATTGTCTTCCTTAGAATATTTAGTTGTTTTCTGATATTCTTGCAGGATTTAGAAATCTTGCAAAATAAGATTCCTCTGCTATAGGTTTCAAGAAATTGAAAAGCTTTTGTATAATAGAAGAAACAATCATTCTCCAGAGATAAAATATGAAGAAATCTGATGGGTGAAATATGGAGAGTCTATTAGAGCATTAAAATAAATAGCCCAAGACCTCAACCATTTAATATCAAGTAGGGAAATAAACTGAACATAGTTCTCAAGAGAAGAAATACATATGTTCACTAGACATGAAAAAATGTTCAACATTCTTAGCAAAGAAATGCAAGAAGAAATATATATATTTCACCTCACCCCAGGCAGAATGGCTACCATCAAGGAAATGAATAACAAAAAATGTTGATTAGGATGTGGGTGAAGAATATTTAAGCACTGCTGATAGGAACTCAAAACTGCTTTCCTCATTATGTATGGAGAAGCTAAAAAAAATTATGATGCAACTATGCCACTCCTGAGTATGCAAGGAAAGGCGTATAGCATATCATATATTAGTTGGTCATTCCTGTTTAGTACAAATTTATTCATACTAGAGTAGTTATGAAACTGCTAATATTCCTATCAACAGACAAATAAAGAAAATTTTAACCCCCACATATGTGCATGAAGATCTAGATGAAATTTACATGAAATAAATTAGATCTACAAATATAAATATTACAACTTCTCTCATCATGGAATCTAGAAATGTTTATATATTATGCTAGACATGTGATGACATGAAAGTTGGAGGACTACATAGGTGGGGGAAAGGATAAGGGAATTGAAACAGGGAACAAAAGTGTAATTAAATAAGAAAGACAAATATACATATGCATATATATATATATATATATATATATATATACTAACTGTATACTATGTCCATATATACACATATATACATACTGTATAAATGTACTGTATATTTATAGCTGTATATATGAGATATATAACACACACATATATATATATACATATATGTATATATAGACAGTATATATATATATGCATACATGTATAACATTCTAAACTTAAACTGTATCCTGTACCTTTTTTTTTTTTTACCATCAACCCACTTTTTTGCTTTCTTTAAATTTTCTTCACTGTTTCTCTCTTTGCTATCTCCTTATCTGGGTTTATACAGTAGTTTTACAATCTTGCCTCCCCTCTTAGACCTTTCTTCATATTTTATTACATTCATGGTACATGAACTTTGATTGACAGTCTGGAAAATATTAGATCATGCAACTGAAAGATATGTGAGCCTCTATGTTAAGAAGAGAGAATTCTCAGTTTTGATTTCTCACAGAACTCTTTGTCATCTTTCCTGTGAACAAATTGTTTTTACAGCAGTGGAATATAAATAAACAGGCTTGTGACAAGAATTCAGAACAATTGGTTTTGCTAGTTATTCATGTGTATGTTAACATATTGAGTGTCATAAGTGAGAATGGCAATTGAATATCTT
The DNA here is from genome assembly GCA_964023405.1 of Apodemus agrarius. Classification (NCBI taxonomy): domain Eukaryota; kingdom Metazoa; phylum Chordata; class Mammalia; order Rodentia; family Muridae; genus Apodemus; species Apodemus agrarius. The sequence continues at coordinate 173,883,603 of OZ030005.1, forward strand.
CCAATCAATGGTTATTAAGCTCTCTTCTGTGATGGGCTGAACCTACGTATGATGAATGAAATTGGTACTATCATATACTAGCTAAAATTATCATCTTTGACTTAGAGTATTCTAAGTGGAATGATGGCTCTGAGCCATGATCAGTTTTGGAATTTTTAGAAAATTATTTAATCCCCGAGGCAAAAATTTTAATGTCAAAAATTGTTACTAAGCTTGTAGTCTTCTGAGAATAAGGGATGCGTGTAAAGAAAACATAGTGGCTTTAAAAGACATCTGATATCTATGTATCAAAACAAGGGATGTATGTCTCTTCGTTGCATATTTAGGCAGTACTTCATGACTGCCTTGATAAACAGAATGCAGCAAAGAGACACTACATAGGCTTTTGTGCCACCTACTGCCTGCCTTTCTTAGAAAAGCCACTCTGGTAGTATTTGGCTCCTAAGTAAGTACTCTGATTCAAGTTAATAATTTGGTCCCATAGAGAGGAAGGAGAAGAAACAAAGATCATCTGAGCTGCAGTTGAGTCTCTCCAAATTTTTAATTTTCTACCCCATGTATAATGTGAATATATAATGTGAATACAAAAGTGTTAACTATGATCCCAGGCCTGTCCATTGTCAGTCTGACATTGTGAATGAAATTTCAAGAATGTACCCACCTGAACCAAGCAAAACTAATAATCTTGAGTTACGATGACAACGATGACAATAATGGTGATGGTGATGATGATAAATTATTTTCCCACAGGCCACCATTTTTGCATATATAGTAACTCAAAACTCGAACAGTGGTTTCATGACCAAAAGTAACTTGGGGAGAAAACTTTACTTCATCTTACATTTATATGATACATCATGAGGGAAAGTCAGGACAGGAACTCAAGGAAAGAACCTGGAGGCAGAAACTGAAGCAGAGATCATGGAGGAGTGCTTTGTATTGGTTCACACATTTTCTTCTTTCTTCTCTTTCTTTTTATTTTGCTATTTGAACCAGAATGTTTTTAAAAATTAAAATACTACATCATTCTCCTCCTCTGTCACTTACTCTTGCCCCCTGGGAACTCCCTCTAAAATTAATGAACTATTTTTATTTAATTATTATTGCTAATTATTATTATATATGAGTAAGTATATAAATACAACTTGCTGAATTCATTTAGTATTGCTTGTATGAATACGTTTTATCAGCCTACTTTTTTATACATCCAAGACAACCTCATTAGGACTGGCACCACCCACAGTTAGTTGTACACTGCCACATTGATCTTTATTCAAACAAATCATCTACAGGCTTGAGTACAGACCAACCTGAGGTAGGCATGTTTTCAGTCAAAGTTCCATTTTCTCAGATGACTCTAGCTTGTTTCAAGTTGACATAAAAACTAGCAAGCACATCTAGGTTAACATCTAAGGATGATTTTAAGTATCTCATCGATTAAACTTATTTTATCTGATAACACTGTTATTGCCATGTTTTATGTACTGAACTATTAACTTACAGGCATGATGAGTGTGCCATCTGGCTTTATTTTTATGTAAAATATACTTCTCAGACCTAGTAATAGAATGTAATTCTTCTGATATGAGCCTGGTTTGGTTGATTCCTAGTTGGTGCACTCATGCCTATGCAATTAGTGTTGGCTCACAAAAGGCCTGGAGTCCATGACCATCCTCTTGCTTCTACCTCAAAGAATATTAGGATGGCTGGATCATGTCTTCTTTGGTTCTCTAAAAAGCTTATCTGGACTTCTTTCTGTGCTGTTGGCAGCATTCCAAAACAATGAATGAAGGATTAAAGGACTCCAGAGGCTTCATCTTCAGACTGATATAATGTCATTTCTGCTTAATTTTTTTTTCACCAGAACAAGTTACAAGGCTTCCCAGACTCCAGAGATCATTTTCAAGGGTGAGTAAATTGTGTTTGTCTCATAGAAAAAAATTCTTGCAAAGGGTCAGTGTACAAGGTGTGAAAGTTAATCTCCATTGTTTACTACATCTGGAGTCACCCAGGAGATATATGACTGGGGTTGTCTTCAAGAAATCTGGGGGAACAATTCATTCCATGAATGTAGATTGAACTTCTCATGGAATGCAGTTCTAACTGAACAAAATAGTCTTGAAGAAGGAAGCTTACTTCATCTGTCTTTGCCTCTTGACTGTGGACACAAAATGACTAGCTGCTTCAGGTTACTGTTATCGAAGTCAAAAGTCACACTTACCTCCATATCTTTCCAACCATCCAAGGATGTACCCTAAAATTGAGGCAAAACAAGCTCTTATTTCTTTAAGCTTCTTATGTCCAGGCATTTCGTCAGAGCAATAAGAAAACATACAAGAGGAGAGTTTCCTGGAATCATTTTATAGTAATAGTATTATAGACTATAGTGTGGTGGGGGGTACCTGGTGGGCCCAAGCCAAGGTATTCCCCTGAAAAATCACATCACACAACAGATCTGATATAAGGGTGTTTATTTGGGGGAGGGGGAGAATGGACCTTAAGAAGGGTAGAGACAACCAAGTGGACATGTAGACAGGCAGACAGATGGGATCAGTTGTGAGGGCAAAGAAGAGGATAGGGCAAAGAGAAAGACAGAAAAGAGGAGTGAGAAACTGGCCTGGAAAACACACACACACACACACACACACACACACACACACACACACACACAGAGAGAGAGAGAGAGAGAGAGAGAGAGAGAGAGAGAGAGAGTGAGAAAGAGAGAGAGAGAGAGAGAGAGAGAGAGAGAGAGAGAGAGAGAGAGAGAGAGAACTGAGATAGTGAGCAGTCTATGGTGCTGGGTTCCTCCTGGGAGGAGCCTAGTGGAGTAGCCTGTAAGCTAACAAATAAACTATCTTAGGACTTGCCCATTTTTAATACAGATCAGTGTCAAAGACAGAATATGGATTCAGGGAATAGGACTCCAGAGAGTATATTCTTTACTTCTCTCACTAGTGCTTCTGAGTGTGTAGTAGATATCATGTACTATTAGTAAAAGAATACACTAGAAGATGGCTGACCTCTATAACAACCTAGACCCTCAAGGTGCCATAGCATATCATGTAGCTAACTTGAATCTTTGATTTGTAATTTGTGGGTGTTTGCTCTTGGATAAATGACTTGGCTTCTTGACTCTTAAGTACCTTACAATGAATAATCTTTATAGTAATTGAGTAAAATACAGAAGTTACTACCATATTTGCTATGCCAGCATATTATGTAAAATAACATAATAAATTGAATAATTTATGGGCACATTCTTAAAGAGTATATTATCTTAATGAAGATGGTAGTACTGTTTTACATGTGTTAAGTGGTTAGGAAATGCATAACTATTAAAGCATATGTGATAGAGTCAGCTTGTAAATCTGGAAGTCAGAAGCTGCCGTGATAGATTTAAAGATGGAGAGTAATTTGAAAACAGCTGAATGTTCTAACACTGAAAATGGTTGAATATCAATAAAAAACATGACAAACTAAGAAGGATTAGAGGTGGATGAAATGCACATTTCCTGGGTTCTGGAAGTTTCCAAACAGTTTGTTTCAGCTGAATATAGTTCTGTCTGTCTACTTTTTCTTAAGAGGAAAAAAAATCAAATTAAATGTTCAGCATGTTCAAATTGTTTACTAATATACCAATCATTTTGTACCAACACTATCTTTTCAAAATGTAAAATGGATTATTATCATTCATCTAGTCCTTATTACCACTCAATAAGTATCAACTCATTAATCCTTTTTAATGAAGTTTCATTTAATAAACAGATGTGTTTAATTGGATGATATTGATGGATATGAGGAGAGGATGTGTGAGTTTCCAGGGATCTAGGAAAGGGAAGAACAGTGAAAAGAGTTGCCAGTGCATTTTTCAACAATGGCCAGCCAATCCATGTGTCTTACCTACTTGGCAAGAAAAAAATCAACTGGGAAATGAAGAGGTCAGGTCTCAATGACACTGGTTACTGAGGTCTGCCAACTTACTCCTCTTGCTCTGTCTAACACTCTGGTCATCTTGCGAACCTGTACTTGTGATTTACCTCATGCCATCAGGAGGCTGCATTCTCCTGCTGACACAAACAGTCTGAACTGCATGGCCATTACATTTCTTAGTGTAAATGGCAAAATTGGCACTCTCCTTTGGATATTGGTCTCTTGTAAGTTTCCAGGGTTTAATGAAATGCAAACATACTGACACATTCCATTTTGTGGAACTGCAAACAGAGGAGCAGATGCTAGAGGATCATGACCTGCAAAGAGCCTGTGCCCTGCTGTGCCTGGTGGCTGCCACCCCAATAACACATGTACTCACCCTCTAATTTGAAGTGCTGGCTCATAAATGAATTATATCTGGACATTTGCATGGGGCCAGATCTAAGGCAGGGTTTTGCCAAGGTTCATTTTCTTGTAGCCTTGGACCAATGTTTCCTTCTATCCCTGCTTTTAGTTTGGGAATTGAAATCTACGTAACAAATATCTTCTAAACCTAGCCTTCAATCATAGCATCTATACTAATAACAAACTGGGCTTTGAATTGATGATTTTGAATAACTTGGCAGCCATGAAAACTGATTTTTCTCTTCCTCCAGGATATAAATTAGTTTAGAAAGAAAACGATTATGATACTCAGATTTCTATTTATTCACTGTGAACAAAGTCTGAGCTAACAAAACCATATAGATTGGTGTCTTTAAAAGAGAACCTGGAGGCAGATTGACTTTCAATGGTAAGATTTTGCCTCATTGTAATACTATCTGACATCTAAGCTGATGAATGTGTCTGAAGCAAACTTAAGTTTGCAGGTAGGTGTTTTGTAGGCTTCACCAATGACCAAGCACAAATACAAATACAACAAAACAGAGGTATCTATATTTGTTGTAGTTAAAAAGCAAAAATAATTGGTCAGTAAGGAAAATTATCACCAGCATTATGAACTGAATTCTTTAAAAATTGCAAACCTCAATACTAGCAATATCTGTGATTTCATAATATTTAGACTCATTTAATTACAGTTTGCTTCTTTCTAGGTTAAAACTCTAGTACCTTATGATTGCATGCATATTTGTGGCCTTTAGCTATTCTCTCAATAATTTTCTTAGGAGGTAATTATTTGTTGAACAGAGATTTATTAAATACATTATTTGAATTTCACGTACTGCACCTCATTTACATATACAGAAATCACATGTTAGTTGGCTTCTTAGCGCTTGAAGTATGGTTGAGGAACAATACAAATAAATGAATACTTGTACATTTCATTAATTTTTCAGTCAATAAACCTATAAAGCTAAGTTGAACTTCCAGGACTCATCCCTGACCCTAAGCATGCAAGAATGAACTCAAGAGACAAGGTTCTTGCTGAGGAGAAGAGTCCATTATAATGCAGGAAACAGTGGATAAAGAAACAAGAAAATTTCAGATGACTATGAGGGCCAAGATGAATTTAGAGCAGAGTGAATATGTGTGGACAGGGTAGAGAGGGCAGTGCTCAAGTGCGAGGATTATTACTGAGTGCATTGTTAAAGCTGCGGTTATTAGGGGTGGCTTTTCTGAATGGGATACATCTGTGCTGTGATAAAAATACCAGGAAATGGTCAGCTGTGGGGATCAGAATGATTTTTTTTAAAGTGGTGAACAACAGTTAGAAAAGCTCTAGGAAACAAACTAGTTTGGTCTGCTACAGGCATCAAGTCATGAAACACAGGATCAAAGATGTCCATGGACAGATAACATAGGGTCAAACATGTGTACAGACTGAGAACAAAGGGTCAACAATGTCAAAGAGACCTCAACACCATAAAAAAGCATTACTCTTTCATCTTAAAAGTGCTCAGAGCCGGGCATGGTGGCGCATGCCTGTAATCCCAGCACTCCAGAGGCAGAGGCAGGCGGATTTCTGAGTTCGAGGCCAGCCTGATCTACAGAGTGAGTTCCAGGACAGCCAGGACTACACAGAGAAACCCTGTCTCAAAAAACCAAAAAAAAAAAAAGTGCTCAGAATTAGTAGTGAGTGTTAAACACTGAAGTATCCTGATTCAAGTTTTTAATACATTACTCAGGTAATCTGTGCTTGGAACTACATAGAAATAGGTTAACAAGTAACTTTTACTAGAATCCAGAGGGTAAGCTGTGGCGATGAGAACAATCTTATCCATAGAGAAAGTTGTAATTCACTTGGTGTGTTTTTTAAAACCAGGACAGTGCAGATATAAGTGTTGGAAGGGCCATTGGACTAACACACATGAGACCAGGGCGTCAGAGGACAGAGCCCATGCTTTGAAGGATAGATGGTATGGTCATACCTGTGAAATTCTTTTGCTTAGCTCAAAGAATCATGCATTCTTATTCAAGTTAGTGTTATTTGAAGTGGAAACTTAAAGGTTCGTTCGAAGGTCAGTTGTGTTAGATGGTGTTTTGCTGGGGCAAATGTGAAGGAATGTTTCTCTGCAGTGGACACAGGTGAAAGGGTGTTTTGATAAAGCAAGCATGTGAAAGGTTGAATGATGATGGATTCTTTGATAACGACATGCACGTACTGGCCCACCTTACACTGCATGGTTGAACTTTATTTGTCAGGATTCCATAGAGAGGATTGCATCAAAAACCTTCTCATGAACTTCCTGTGGCTTCGTGCCACTTTGTCAGACTCAGGAAATTGGCAGAGTGATGTCAGCTGATCCAGACTCACATGGAGTTTTGCTAAGACAGACTCATATGCAGAGGCACTCAACACACCATGCCAGGCACTTGACTTAGCTTGGCTTGGCTTGTTGGTGACGTAGGCTTACATTTTTCTCAATCTTACTTTTAATAATGGTTCTTAAATGCTTTAACATGCCTTCTAGCCTACCACTCACCAGAGTAGTGAAAAAGAAAGGATACGGGAGGGGGAGTGGACCTGTTTAGAAATTGTTCTTTGAAGCAAATTCCAGGAAGTCAGCATTTTAGTTCACAGGATTCGACAGCAGCAGCTCGAGCCACTTGTGAACACTTCATGAAAACACCAGCAGTCCGGTTCTGTAGAGTCAAGATAGTAAATAGGAATCACCAGCAGTGGCACAACCTAGTAGATGCTAGGCCTCTATTGATTCTGCACAAGTCAGCAGCAGGACCACCAGGAATGCCGGGAGAAGTTCTTGGCTGTGGCTCTTTCAGCGAAGGTTCAAGACCAAGAAGTGTAGCAACGCTAGATATGCACTTCAGTTATTTTTTCTCAGTTAGACGTTATTAATAGAATCAGTACACTTGCTGATTAATCTGTTAGGAATGGCTTAGAAAAGCCAGTCCTGAGGAAGATATTTTCAGACCTGCCAAGTTTATTTTTATTGTCCTTTTCATCTTGTGCCACTGTTCTCCTTCTTCCTTGTTTTGAACTGGTTTGCTAATCTTGAACATCCACACATCTACTACCATGTTTAGCAATTTATAGTATTACCAAATATACTCTATAAAACAATGTTTTGAAACACCTATGATATGTATGGTCTGAAATGTGACTAAGACTATTACTATCTTCTTGGTGAAAATCTAATGCAGAGTGTTCATTTCTTAACTACAGTTCTATCTTCTTAGTTGGTTTTTCTTGCAAATTAAAATGATTTCTGATGAAGATATTGGAGTCACGTTTTGTTTTATCAGTTCTCATTTTCAACTCCTTAGTTCTATGAACTAAGCCAAACAGCGAAGAGTCATGTGCCCTCTATTAGTCTCTACATGTCTGCAAAATACTCTAGGTATCTGAATTTTAATAGAATGAATTGTTATCAGCAGTGTTGAAGCTAAAAGATATACAGGGATCTGTGAGATCATGCACATATTTATAACAGTAAGAAGATCCCTGACGGTTAGTGTGGTCAGTTTCATAGACTTTCCAATCACATTGCAGGTAAGCTTCTGGCATGCCTATAGAGATATCTTGATTGTGCTAATTGAATTGGAAAGACCTGCTCACTGTGGGTGGCAACATTCTCTGGCTGAGATGCTGGGCTGTACGTGCAGAGAAAGCAAGCTGAGCAATGGCGTGCATTCACTGCTTTCTGCTTGCTGATTGTAGATGCAATATAACCAGTTGCTTCCAGTCCTGCTGTCCTGACCTTCTCTACACGCTCCAAACATGTAACAGAGACAATAGGAGTAGCTCAAAAGAGAGAATGAATGAATACTAAATTGGGAGCTTAGGTATACCCAGTGGCAATAGAATGGTGAACTCATTAAGACATTCAGTCGAAGTCCCCACCTGTCAGAGTTCCAGGTGGACCAAAATATTTGCTCCTGTGAAGTTTCCAAGAAAAAACCAAATAATAAAAATGCATATCTTTGTTACATCTACTGCCTTTGTTCACAGGATCCAGCAGAAACTTACAAGGGAAATGAAAAAGTCTGATTTTCCTATCCATTTTTTTTTAAAAAAAATAGAGAGACCTCTGGCTTCTGTATGCAAACACATGAATATATACACACACTTTTGCATACACACAGATACACAAAAACATATATCAAAATGTATGTAGGAAAAGAGACTGTTTTTGTTTGAGTTCTATCTGCATTGCTCAACAGACTGTTATGCTACCTTGAAGTTAGGGCTCAGATAATTTTCATTTTCTGCTTCTGAGACTATAATATTTCAGTTTTTTTCATATAGAAACAACTACCAATAGCCGCTATTCAGTTACAAAATAAGCCATTAGGCTTCTTTTTTTAAGACATCAGAATAATTTATAACAGTTATATGACTCTTAAATATACACTATGTCTTCTGAAGCTAAAATAATATGCACTAAAGCAGTTTTAAAAATCTGTTTGTAACATTAAACATGATAGAAGTAGAAAAATTTTTTTATGAAGTCCTTGATGAAAGGAAATTATGACAAGTTCCTTATTAGACAGAAACCATTTCATATCCAAGGGAGAATATGCAGCATAACTGTGGCTTCATAGAATGAAGTGGGTAGTGTTCCTTCTGTATCCTTTTTGTGGAATAGTTTGAAGAGTATTGGTATTAGGTCTTCTTTGAAAGTCTGATAGAATTCTGCACAAAACTCATCTGGTCCTAAGATTTTTTTTGTTGGTAGACTTTTAATGACTGCTTCTATTTCTTTAGGGGTTATGGCTGTTATCCTGATTTAACTTAGGTCTTTGGTATCAGTCTATAAAATTGTCCATTTCAACCAAATTTTTCAGTTTTGTTGAATATAGACTTTTGTAGTAAATCAATGTTTTTTTTTAATTTCCCCAGTTTCTATTGTTACATCTCCCTTTTCATTTCTGAATTTGATTATTTTGGATACTGTCTTTGTACCCTCTGGTTAGTCTCACTAAGGGTTTATCTAGTTGATTTTCTCAAAGAACTAACTCCTGTTTTTGTTGATTCTTTGTATAGTTGCTTTTGTTTCTACTTGGCTGATTTCAGTCCTGAGTTTGATTATTTCCTGCCTGCTATTCCTCTCGTGTGTCTTTGCTTCTTTTTGTTCTAGAGCTTTTAGGTGTGCTGTTAAGCTGCTGTATATGCTCTCTACAGTTTCTTTTTGGAGGCATTCAGAATGATGACTTTTTCTCTTAGCACTGCTTTCATTCTGTTCCACAAGTTTGGGTATGTTGTGCCTTCATTTTCATTAAATTCTAAAGTATTTAATTTTTTTCTTTATTTCTTCCTTGACCAAATTATCATTGGTCAACGATCATTGGGCGTTGTTCAGCTTCCGTTCATACGTGGGCTATTTTGTTGCTACTGAAGACTAGCCTTAGTCCATAGCTATCTGATAGGAATCATGGGATTATTTGAATCTTCTTGTATCTGTTGAGCCCTGTTTTGTGACCAATTGTATGTTCAGTTTTGGAAAACGTACCATGAGGTGCTGATAAGAAGGTATATTCTTTTGTTTTAGGATGAAATGTTCTATAGGTATCTATTAAATCCACTTGGTCCATAACTTCTGTTAGTTTCACTGTGTCTCTGTTTAGTTTGTGTTTCGCTGATCTGTCCATTGCTGAGAGTGGGACATTGAAGTCTCCCACTATTATTGTGTGAGGTGCTATGTGTGCTTTGAGCTTTAGTAAAGTTTCTTTTATGAATTTGAGTGCCCTTACATTTGGAGCATCAGATATTCAGAATTGAGAGGTTTTTTTTAAATAGATTTTTCCTTTGATGAATATGAAGTATCCTTCCTTATTGTTTTTTGAAATATTTTGGTTGGAAGTTTATTTTATTTGATATTACAAGGGGTACTCAAATTTGTTTTGGAGGCTGTTTGCTTGGAAAATTGTTTTCCAGCCCTTTACTTTGAGGTAGTGTCTATCTTTGACACTGAGGTGCTTTTCCTGTATACAGCAAAATGCTGGATCCTGTATACTTATCCAGTCAGTCAATGTCTTTTTATTGGGGGATTGAGTCCATTGATGTTAAGAGATATTAAAGAATAGTGATTGTTGCTTCCTGTTATTTTTGATTTTTACATTAGTGTGGCTATCTTCTTTTGGTTTTGTTAAAAGAATGTTGCTTTCTTTTTTCCCCTAGAATATAGTTTTCCTCCTTGTGTTGTCATTTTCCATCTATTATCCTTTTTAGGGCTGGATTTGTAGAAAGATATTTTGTAAATTTGGTTTTGTCATAGAATATCTTGGTTTCTCCATCAATGGTAATTAAGAGGTTTGCTGGGTATAATACCCTGACCTGGCATTTGTCTTCTCTTAGGGTCTGTGTGAGATTTTCCCAGGATCTTTAAGCTTTCATAGTCTCTGGTGAGAAGTCTGGTATAATTCTTATCGGTCTGCCTTTATATCTTACTTGACATTTTCCCTTACTGCTTTTAATATGCTGTCTCTGTTTAGTGCATTATGTGTTTTGACTATTCTGTTATGGGAGGAATTTCTTTTCTAGTCCAATCTTTTTGAAGTTCTGTAGTCTTTTGTATGTCCATGGTCATCTCTTTCTTTAGGTTAGGGATGTTTTCTTCTATACTTATGTTGAAGATATTTACTGGCCCTTTAAGTTGGGAATCTTCTCTCTCTTCTATACCTGTTATCCTTAGGTTTGTCTTTTCATTGTGTCCTGGATTTCTTGGATGTTTTGGGTTAGGAGCTTTTTGAATTTTGCATTTTCTTTGACTGTTATTTCAATGCTTTCTATGGTATCTTCTGCATGTGAGATTCTTTCTTCTATCTCTTGTACTCTGTTGCTGATGCTTGTGTCTATGACTCCTGATCTCTTTCCTAGGTTTTCAATATCCAGGGTTGTCTCCCTTTGTGATTTCTTTATTGTTTCTATTTCCATTTTAGATCCTGGATGGTTTTATTCAATTCTTTCACCTATTTGGTTGTGCTTTCCTCTAATTCTTTAAGGGATTTTTGTGTTTCCTCTTTAAGGGCTTCTGCCTGTTTACCTTTGTTCTCCTGTAATTCTTTAAGAGAGTTTTTATGTCCTTTTTAAAGTGCTTTATCATCATCATAGATGTGATTTTAAACTGGAATCTTGCTTTTCTGGTGTGTTGGGGTATCCAGGGCTCACTGTGGTGGGAGAATTGTGTTTGATCATGCCAAGTAGCCTTGGTTCCTCTTGCTTATATTCTTGTCCTTCCCTTTCACCATCTGGTTATCTCTGGTGTTAGCTGGTCTTGCTGTCTCTCAATGTGGCTTGTTCCTCCTGCACGCCTATGTGTCAGTACTCCTGGAAGACCAGTTCTCTCTGGGAGGAATTTGGGCTGGAGAGCTGTGATGTATGGTCAGATCCAGGGTCCATATGGAAACTGAAAGGATACTGTCTCAGGCTGTTCCTTGGTTCCTGTGCCCTGATGGCTCTGGGCAAGTCTATGTTGAGCCAGGAATTTGAGCAGTAGTGGTGGTATTACTTGTGCTCAGAAGTGTGTCAGTACTCCTGGGAGACCAGCTCTCTCCATGCAGTAATTGGTTGGGAGTGCTGTGGGACAGCACTGGTGCAGATGGAACCTGAAAGGATCAAGTTTCCTATCCGAAACATATAGTTTCCCATTCCCACTGTGGATATTTTGATATTATGGGAAGAGCTTTGAGCACATGGGCACAGGGGGAAATTTCCTGAACAGAACACCAAGAGCCTTATGCTCTGACATCAAGAATTGAAATGGGACCTCATAAAGTTATGAAGCTTCTGTAAGGCAAAGGACAATGTTAATAGGACAAAATGGCAACCAACAGTTTGGGGAAAATCTTTACCAATCCTACATCTGATAGAGGACTAAGATCCAATATATGCAAAGAACTCAGGAAGTTAGACTCCAAAGAACCAAATAACTCTATTAAAAATGGGGTACAGAGCTAAATGAAGAATTCTCATTGAGAACAATGAATGGCTGAGAAGCACCTAAAGAAATATTCAACATCCTTAGTCATCAGGGAAATGCAGATCAAAACAACACTGATATTTCACCTCACACTAGTCAGAATGACTAAGATCAAAAACTCAGGTGACTGCAGGTGTTGGCAAGGATATGGAGAAAGAGGAACACTACTCCATTGGTGGTAGGATTGCAAGCTGGTACAACCACTCTGGAAATCACTTTGGCAGTTCCTCAGAAAATTGGGAATAGTACTACCTGAGGACCCAACTATACCACTCCTGGGCATATGCCCAGAAAATGCTCCAACAAGTAATAAGGACACATGCTCTACTATGTTTATAGTAGCCTTACTTACAATAGCCAGAAGCTGGAAAGAACTCAGATATCCTTCAACAGAGAATGGATACAGAAAATGGTACATTTACACAATGGTGTACTACTCAACTATTAAAAACAATGACTTCATGAAATTTTTAGGCAAATGGATGGAACTAGAAAATATCATGCTGAGTGAAGTAACCCAATCCCAAAAGAACACACATGGTATGTACTCACTGATAAGTGGATATTAGCCCAGAAGCTTGGAATACCCAAGATATAATTCATAGACCACATGAAGCTCAAAATAAGGAAGACCAAAGGGTGGATGTTTTGGTCCTTCTTAGAAGGGAGAACAAAATGCACATGGGAGGAGATACGGAGAGAAAATGTGTAGCAGAGACTGAAGGAAAGGCCATCCAGAGACTGTACCACCTGGGGATCCATCCCATATACAGTTACTAAACCCAGACACTATTGTGGATGCCAACAAGTGCTTGCTGACAGGAACCTGATATAGCTTTCTCCTGAGAGGCTCTGCCAGTGCCTGACAAATACAGAGGTTGATTCCTTCAGCCAACTATTGAACTGAGCACAGGGTCCCCAATGGAGGAGGTAAAGAAAGGACCCAAGTAGCTGAAGGGGTTTGCAGCCCCATAATAGGAACAACAATATGAATCAACCAGCACCCCCAGAGCTCCCATGAACTTTACCACCATCCAAAGAGTACACATAGAGGGACCCATGGCTCCAGCCGCATGGGTAGTAGAGGATGACCTGGGTGGACATAAATGAGAGGAGAGGCCCTTGAACCTGCAAAGGTTTGTTGCCCCAGTATAGTGGAATGCCAGGACAGGGAAGCAGGGTATGTGGGCTAGTGAGCAGGGTGGGGGATGGGTTTTTAGAGGGGAAACATGGAAAGGGGATAACAGTTGAAATGTAAATAAAGAAAATGTCTAATTACAAAAAGAAAGAAATAAAGAAGAAACTTAATGTACTAGCTGTTCTCAAATGTACAATGATTTTTTAATACTCTGATTTTCTAGCTTTTTCCTATATAATAGAATCAAGGACCAGCCTATCCCAGGAGAAGGAGCTTTGGATATGACAAATGAGGACCTCCTTATTCCCAAGTTTTCTTTCTACAAGCTTAAACACCACCTGAAAATTCACCAATACAATGTACATTGTAGGTGACAAGCACCTTCACCTAATCAGCCATCTCACTGGCCCAAGAAAGTGAAACCACCATTTTAAGTTCTACCTATTTTAAAATGCTTTTTAAAGACTTATTATTATTTTATATGTATGGTTGCCTGCATTTATATATGTACACCACAGGTAAGCCTTTTGACAACAGAGGCCCAAGGAAGAAATTCAGATACCCTGGAAGTAGTGTTATAGATGTCTGAAAGCCATTATGTGTGTGCTAAGAACAAAACCTAAGTCTTCTGCAAGAGAAACAAGTTCTCTTAAATTCCTAGACATCTCTCCAGCCCCACTAAAATGGTTTTGATCACTCCAAAATATCACAATTAATTATTTTTAATAAAAACCCTTTGAAGAATATTTGTAACAATATGTGGATATGCAATCACATAATTTTTTTTCATTTATAATTTTAAGTGTTTTCTTTTTTTTTTTAATTTTATTTTCTATATTCTATGTTTACATTCCAAAGGCTTTCCCCTTTCCCAGTTCCCACCCACCATAGTTCCCATAGTTCCTCTCCCCCCCATCTGTTCCCCAATAATTCCCCCTCCCCCCTCGGTTTCTTTACTAAACTGGAAGCAATCTTTACAGGCCCAGGGTCCTCTCCTTTCTTCTTCTTGGGAATCATTTGACTTGCTATTTGTGTCTTGAGTATTTAGGGCTTCTGGGCTCATTAATATCCAATTATCAGTGATTGCATTTCAGGTGCATTCTTTTGTGATTGGGTTAATTCACTCAGGATGATATTTTCCAGGTCTAACCATTTACCTACAAATTGCATGAATTCATTATTTTTAATTGCTGAGTAGTATTCCATTGTATAAATATACCACATTTTCTGTATCCATTCCTCCTTTGAGGGATATTTGGGCTGCTTCCAATTTCTGGCTATTATAAACAAGGCTGCTATAAACATAGTGGAGCATGTGTCCTTATTGCATGCAGGGGAATCCTCTGGGTATATGCCCAGGAGTGGTATGCCAGGGTCCTCTGGAAGTAACATGCCCAATTTTCTGAGGAACCGCCAAACTGATTTCCAGAGCGGTTTTACCATTTTGCAATCCCACCAACAGTGGAGGAGTGTTCCTCTTTCTCCACATCCTCGCCAGCACTTGTTGTCTCTTGAGTTTTTAATCTTAGCCATTCTGACTGGTGTGAGGTGGAATCTCAGGGTTGTTTTGATTTGCATTTCCCTGATGACTAATGATGTTGAACATCTTTTAAGGTGTTTCTCGGCCATCCGAATTTCTTCTGGTGAAAATTCTTTGTTTAGCTCTGTGCCCCATTTTTTGATAGGGTTAATTTTTTATTCTCTCAAGTAGAGAATTTTCATCCATTAATTAATTTATTAATTTACGTTACATCCCAATATCTGATCCCCCTATCCTACCATCTCCTCTCCCCATACTTTCTTCTTCCATTCCTGTTCCCCTTGTCCTCTATGAAGGGGAGGATCCCCTGGGTATTATCCCACCCTGGCTCATTAAGTCTCTTGAGGACTAGGCATATCTTCTCCCAGTGAAGCCAGACAAAGCAGCCCAGTTAAGGGGAACAGGATCCATAGACAGGAAACTGATTCAGGGACAGCCCCTGCTCCAGTTGTTGCTGTACCTCTACGAAGAGCAAGCTGCTCTTCTGCTACATATATGCAGGGGGCTAGGTCCAGCCCCTTCTTGCTCTTTGGTTGGTGATTCAGTGCCTCCAATGTTCCAGGTTAGTTGACTCTGTTGATCTCCCTGTGGAGTCCCTGTCTTCTTTGGGTCCATCAGTCCTTTCTCCAACTCTTCCACAAGAGTCACCTGCCAAGCTCCACCTAGTGTTTGACTGTCTCTGCCTGTTTCCATTGGCTGCTGGGTAGAGCCTCTCAGAGGACAATTATTCTGGGATCCTCTCTGCATTATACATCTTAAAAGCACAGAGACTATTAGTTTCTGTTTACTGATGATGTCTATGAGATCTATAATATGAACAATATAAATAGATTCTGAATAAAAAAATGTGTGTTAGAAACAACGCAGGAATGGATGGTCTTGGTAAAAGTGTATTTGAGTGATTCATATCCGGGAATACTTAATAGAAAGGACATATCTGAGATGACTTGTGCTTTGTTCTCCATGGAGATCATATGAGTCTTGAAGTCCCTTATTTTCGGGAAGAGAATTTCTGTAGAATATTCTCACTGACAGCCTTGAAAATGTATCCATGCTTTTGACTCCCTAATCACACTGCTGTATGCTGCATCTTCATCATTTCAGCCATATGTTCTTACTGTGCTAGTCACAAATCCAGGGGATAACAAGGACAAAATGGCATCATTAGAACACAAGCTCCAGCTTTGAAAACAAATGGTGTGTTGGCTTAGTGATCCATGGGGGTTCAGCTGTGGAGTTGCTTTAGGATCCTGGATGAATGCCTAAAATCTATGCACTAAGACATGTGAGCTTTTGGGTGTAGAGTTGTGCTCCCCAACCTTCTGAGCAACATTTATTAACCTACAGCATTGTTCAAGAGACAGACAAGATGCTTTTAATGATTTTTTTCCAGCAGGACAGAACATCTATTGATCATTTGGAAGTCTATTGAGAAAAATTATCAAATAGTCAATTGTTGCTTAAGTATCAGCGAGTTAAATCCATTACTAATCTGGTTTCACTCATTTGACAAAAGAACGTTTCAAGTTCATGATCTTTTAGATCACCCTAGACAAGGAATAAATAAAACTGGCCTCCCCTGAAGCAGGTAAGGTTTTATATGTAAGACAAAATAATTTTCTACCAAGAAAATGCCTACTGCTAAGTTTGAATCATAATAAAGTAGACTGCTAGAGCAGGAAGATCAATGATAATCCAGTTAAGTAAAATTAATCCCTGTAAAATGAAGAATGAGTGCAATTTTATGGAGGTAGTAAGTCCGCTTATACTGTCTCTATAGGCACCATTTTGGTATTGTAATAGACAGTCTATTCAGTGCCTGAAAAAAAATGACACTTAAAAAACAAGCTCAAAATCCAAACCAGCAAGTAACTAGCAAGGATAATTGTCAGAAGCCTGGTTCTCTGATCTCTCTCTCTCTCTCTCTCTCTCTCTCTCTCTCTCTCTCTCTCTCTCTCTTTCTCTCTCTCTCTCTGCATCACTGGAAGGCAGCTGCATGGGGGGAAGCACTTGGTGATTTGCTTCATAATGATAGCAGATGGGGCCTGTGAAAGCTAACGGCGATGTATGGGATCAATACTACTGACAGAACAAAATTTAAATAGCTGGGGCAGGCCAGAATGCCCAGCGAGAAACTCTGAACTCTTCTAATTCTTAAGTGTACTACGGATAAACAGACAGACAGATATTTGGACATTTGGACATTAATTACTAATGACAGCAGCAGGGAATTAAGTAAGATTAATTGTTCCTTTCTCTTTTGCCTGGAAGACTCTCCTTTTACTAGCTAGGTGAAAGGCAGGCTTGGAGCAATTAACTTTTATTGAATCTGGAAAAGAAAGTCACACTTGTAGAGGCAAAACCTCCTACATAAGCAAATATGCATTAACAAGCACATCCATACACACATTTAAACACACATCCATACACACATCCATACTCACATCCATACACACATTTATACACACATCCATACACACATCCATACTCACATCCATACCCACATCCATACACACATCCATACACACATTTATACACAAATTTAAACACACATTCATACACACATTTATACACAAATTCATACACACATTCACATTGTTTAATCACCTTACATACACACACACACACACACACACACACACACACACTTATACTTACAAATGCATGTATATTTGGTGGATGGAGCAAATAACCCCCAACTGTTATTGCTTAGAAGAAGAAACACTTCTACCTTTTTTATTGAGTATAAAAAAAACTCAGTCCTTGTCAATAAGAAGAAACCTGTCACTAAGAAAAAAGCTGGTTACATTCATTTGTCTGCAAAATTCATGATGTCCTCGATTTTAATAGCTGAGTAGTATTCCATTGTGTAAATGAACCCACATTTTCTGTGTCCATTCTTCAGTTGAGGAGCATCTGGGTTGTTTTCAGCTTCTGTCTATTACAAATAAGGCTGCTATGAACATAGTGGAGGATGTGTTCTTGTCTGGCCTCAGTGGGAAAAGATGTGATTAATCATGTAGAAACTTAATGCCCCAGGGAAGGGGGGTGCTCACAGAATGAGGCAAGAATGGGTAGGTGGGGAAGCACCCTCTCAGAAGCTAAGAGGAGAGGAGTGGCATGAAGAGCTTGTGGAGGGGGAAACCAGGAAGGGGAGCAACATTTGGAATGTAAATAAATAAAATAATTAATAAAAATAAATATCAAAGAAAAGAAAAACTGTCTCGTGGTAAGAAGTTGGCCTACTCTTTCTGTTTTAATCTGCTTCTATTCTGTGTCTTAACCTTGTTTGCTTTCTATTTTTAATAGATATTTTATTTATATTGAAAATGTTATCCCCTTTCCTTGATTCCCCTCCGAGAAAACCCCCTACCCTATTCCCCCACCCCTACTCACCAACCCACCCAGTCCCACTTCCCTGTCCTCGGATTCCCCTGCACTGGGACAATGAGCTTTCACAGGTCCAAGGGTCTCTCCTCTCATTGATGTCCAACCAGGCCTTCCTCTGCTACATATGCAGCTGGAGTCGTGGGTCCTTCCATGTATTCTCTTTGATTGGTGGTTTAGTCCCTGGGAGCTCTGTGGATACTGGTTGGTTCATACTGTTGTTCCTCCTATGAGGCTGCAAACTCCTTCAGCACCTTGAGGCATTTCTCTAGCTCCTCCACTGAGGATTCTGTGCTCAGTTCAATGGTTGGCTGAAAGCATTCACCTCTGTATGTCTCAGGTACTAGCAAAGCCTCTCAGGAGATAGCATTATCAGGTTCCTGTCAGCAAACACTTGGCATTCACAATAGTGTCTGGGTTTGTTAACTGTGTGTGAGAGGGATCCCCAGGTAAGGCAGTCTCTGGATGGCTTTTTCTTCAGTCTGTGCTCCACAATTTGTCTCTGTATCTCCTCCCATGTGTATTTTGTTCCCCCTTCTGAGAAGGAGAAGCATTCACACTTTGATCTTCCTTTTTGGGGAGTTTCATGAGATCTGTGGATTATATCTTGGGTATTCCAAGCTTCTAGGCTAATATCCAATTGCACACCATGTGTATTTTTTTGTGATTTGGTTACTTCACTCAGCATGATGTTTTCTAGTTCCATCCATTTGCCCAAGAAAATAGAAACAGAAGGAATATTACCCAATTCATTCTATGAAGCCACAATTACACTGATAACAAAACCACACAAAGATCCATCTAAGAAAGAGAACTTCAGACCAATTTCTCTTATGAACATCGAAGCAAAAATACTCAATAAAATTCTTGCTAACCGAATCCAAGAATACATCAAAATTATCATTCACCATGATCAAGTTGGCTTCATCCCAGGGATGCAGGGATGGTTCAATATATGGAAATCCATCAATGTAATCCACTACATATACAAACTCAAAGAAAAAAACCACATGGTCATCTCATTGGATGCTAAAAAAGCATTTGACAAAATTCGGCATCCTTTCATGCTAAAAGTCTTGGAAAGAACAGGAATTCAAGGCCCATACCTAAACATAGTAAAAGCAATATACAGTAAACCGGTAGCCAACATCAAACTAAATTGAGAGAAACTTGAAGCAATCCCACTAAAATCAGGAGATAGACAAGGCTTCCCCCTCTCACCATATCTTTTCAATATAGTACTTGAAGTACTAGCTAGAGCAATTCGACAACATAAGGAAGTCCAAAGGATTCAAATTGGAAAGGAAGAAGTCAAACTATCACTATTTGCAGATGATATGATAGTATACTTAAGTGACCGAAAAAAACTCCACCAGAGAACTCCTACAGCTGATAAACAACTTCAGTAAAGTGGCTGGTTATAAAATGAACTCAGGCAAAGCAGTAGCCTTCCTATACTCAAAGGATAAGCAGGCTGTGAAAGAAATTAGGGAAATTACTCCCTTCACAATAGCCACAAACAATATAAAATATCTTTGTGTAACTCTAACCAAGCAGGTAAAAGATTTGTATGACAAGAACTTTAGGTCTCTGAAGAAGGAAATGAAAGAAGACCTCAGAAAATGGAAAAATTTTCCATGCTCATGGGTTGGCAGGATTAATATAATTAAAATGGCAATCTTGCCAAAAGCAATATACAGATTCAACGCAATCCCCCCCAAAATCCCCACTCATTTCTTCATAGAGTTAGAAAGAGCAATTCTCAAATTCATTTGGAATAACAAAAAACCCAAGATAGCTAAAACTATTATCAACAGTAAAAGAACTTCTGGGGGAATCAGTATTCCTGACCTCAAGCAATACTACAGAGCAGTAGTATTAAAAACTCCATGGTATTGGTACAGTGACAGGGAGGTGGATCAATGGAATAGGATTGAAGACCCAGAATTGAATCCACACATCTATGTCCACTTGATCTTTGACAAAGGAGCTGAAAATATCCAGTGGAAAAAAGATAGCCTTTTCAACAAATGGTGCTGGCTCAACTGGAGGTCAGCATAGAGAAGAATGAGAATTGACCCACTCTTACTCCTTGTACTAAGCTCATGTCCAAGTGGATCAAGGACCTCCACACAAAACCAGACACACTACAACTAATAGAAAAGAAACTGGGGAAGACTCTTGAGGACACGGGCTCAGGGGGAAAGTTCCTGAACAGAACACCAATAGCTTATGCTCTAAGATCAAGAATAGACAAATGGGACCTCATAAAATTACAAAGTTTCTGTAAGGCAAAAAACACTGTCAAAAGGACAAATCGGCAACCAACAAATTGGGAAAAGATCTTCACTAATCTGACATTTGACAGAGGGCTTATATCCAATATATACAAAGAACTCAAGAAGTTAAACCCCAGAAAACCAAATAACCCTATCCAAAAAATGGGGTACAGAGCTAAACAAAGACTTTCACCTGAAGAAATTTGGATGGCTGAGAAGCACCTTAAGAAATGTTCATCATTAGTCATCAGGGAAATGCAAATTAAAACAACCCTGAGATTTCACCTCATACCAGTCAGAATGGCTAAGATTAAAAACTCAGGAAACAGCGGGTGTTGCCTAGGATGTAGTGAAAGAGGAACACTCCTCCACTGCTGGTGGGATTCCAAACTGGTACAACCACTCTGGAAATCAGTCTGGCAGTTCCTCAGAAAACTGTCATGATACTTCTGGAGGACCCTGCCATACCACTCCTGGGCATATACTCAGAAGATTCCCCAGCATGTAACAAGGATACATGCTCCACTATGTTCATAGCAACCTTATTTATAATAGCCAGAAGCTGGAAAGAACCCAGATATCCCTCAACAGAGGAATGGATACAATAATGGGATATATATACACAATGGAGTACTATTCAGCCATTAGAAGAAATGAATTCATGAAATTCTTAGACAAATGGATGGAGCTGAAGAAAATCATACTAAGTGAGGTAAACCAGTCTCAAAAGAATACCCATGGCATGTATTCACTGATAAGTGGATATTAGCCTAGAATCTTGGGAGACCAAAGACACAATCCACATACCAAATGATGTCTGAGAAGAAGGAAGGAGTGGACCCTGTATCTGGAAAGGCTAATGCATCACTGTAGGGGAATACCAGAACAGGGAAGTGGGAAGGGGAGGAGGGGGGAACAGGGGAAGGGAAAATGGGAGCCAGGAAAAGGGAAATGAAATGTAAATAAAGAATATATCCAAGAAAAAAATAAAGAAAGAAATATTCTGGAGATTTCAACGATATAAGAAGAACAACAGTATCAATTAACCTGAACTCTTGACCTCCCAAGGACTAAACCACCAATCAAAGGGTATATATGGATGGGTCCATAGTTACTTCTACATTTGTAACAAAGGACTGACTCATCTGAGGTCAGTCTACGTTGGATAGGAGGTGCTTGGTTCTATAGAGGCTTGATAGAAAAGAGGGTTGCTAGAGGTGTAAGGTAGGAGTAGGTGGGTGGATGGGGGAGCACTCTTTTAGAGGCAAAGGGTGGAGGATCACCCTCATAGAAGTAAAGGGGAGGGAGAAGGGTGGGAGGGCTCATGGAGGGAAGGGGGATAATATTTGAAAAGTAAACAAATAAAATGATTAATAACAAAGATATAAATATTCACCTAAAAATAATTTCATTAAGTCATTGTTTTTGATAGCTCCATTGTGTAAATGTACCACATTTTCTGTATCCATTCCTCTGTTGAAGGATATCTGGGTTCTTTCCAGTTCCTGGCTATTATAAATAAGGCTGCTATAAACATAGTGGAGCATGTGTCTTTATTACATGTTGGAACATCTTCTGTGTATATGCCCAGGAATGGTATAGCTGGGTCCTCAGGTAGTACTATGTCTGATTTTCTGAGAAACCACCAGACTGATTTCCAGAGTGGTTGTACTAGGTTGCAATCCCACCAGCATTGGAGAACTGTTCCTCTTTCTCTACATCCTCGCCAGCATCACCTATGGTCACTTGATCTTTGACAAAGGAGCTAAAACCATCCAGGCATGGTGCTTCAACTGGTATTTAGCATGTAGGAGAATGCAAATTGATCCATTCTTATCTCCTTGTACAAACCTCAAATCCAAGTTGATCAAGGACCTCTGCATAAAACCATATACACTGAAACTAATTGAAAAGAAAGTGGGGAAGAGCCTTGAGCTCATGGGCACAGGGAAAATTTCCTGAACAGAACACCAATAGCTTATGCTCTAAGATCAAGAATTGACAAATGGGATCTCATAAAATTACAAAGCTTCTGTAAGGCAAAGGATACTGTCAATAGGACAAAACAGCAACCAACAGATTGGGAAAAGATCTTTACCAATCCTACATCTGATAGAGGACTAATATCCAATATAAACAAAGAACTCAAGAAGTTAGACTCCAGAGAACCAAATAACCCTATTAAAAATGGGGTACAGATTTTGCTCTATTTTCTTATTGTCATGGTTCCTAGCACTTGTACTGTTTCAGGATACATGTGACCACATGATTTTCTAAGCATTTTTTTTCAAAAGTTCACAACAAGTTCAAACTTAAATTCAAATTATAAATTCAATATGGAGCTACAACAGAGTTGTTTACATGTGTTTCCATTAAGATTAGTTGTCTAAGTAAACATTCATTATCTGTTACTAGTTTTACAGGTTCAATAAGAGTTTATAACAATAACTCTTAAGTCTAAAGTTAGGACAGTTTTGTCAAGAGGCAAATCATCTGCCCAGTGTCTCATTAGTTTTGAAGGTTTTTTATAGATAAACATGACAATATTTTACTTTTTGTTCTTATACCTACAATAAATTGTTCATTATCAGTTTATGACCTTAGTTATCAGAAAACAGTTTTATAACTAGCCCAGTAAGAATGTTTTCCTTGTTCATACATATGTTTCTTGCTTGCTTTCTATCTTAGTGCAATTAGCCCATTGAACATGAAGGTTTACAGAGCCCTAAGTGCAGCTTTCATATTACAGAGGGCTCAAAATTACTTGTATAAATTTGGGAATTCTGTAGAATCATTATTAGGAATTAAACCATAAATGTGTCTATGTAGCATAACTGCAACACAGTGCATCTTTGCTGACTTGCAGAAAATCTGCCCAATATTGTGGGCTAATGCCCATGGATCATTATATTAATTTAATTATAACAGGTAGGACATATTAGCTGCAATTTCTTGCAATTCAGAATTATCCATCGCAGACCACACGATACAATATGTCATCTCCTGAAAGTCACTTGTATGCATTTAGCCTTTCCTAGATGGCTACTGACAGTTAATATTCCATTTGTGAATGTCATTTCATTCACATTGTCTTAAAAGTTCATGGGTCAAGATGAAAGTCTGTGGCTAAAGCTATAATTCCTGTTAGTTCATACAAATTGCTTCATTTGTGAAGGAACTTCAGTTTCTAGTGTGTCTGTGTAATGTTAATATTAAATTTTCTACAGTATATTTATGTTGTAGATAACTTTTAATTAGTTTTTATTTTGTCTTTGTCAAAATACTACTTATGCTTCCTGTTTATGTCTTAACATCTTCAAGCTGTTACAGTATAGAATTTATTCACCCTTTACAAAAAAATTACAGTAGCCAGTTGATTGATTCATGTATTGAACATAAAAGTTCTTTTCTCATTCATCTTCCTGACCTACTTCTATTACTCCATGTGTTGTAGCTACAGTGAAAAACCTCAAGAATATAATACTCTTCAGAACATAAGATGAATTTAGCTAACAAGCTTGGAGGTTCAAGGGACAATGCATTGGCATCATATAGCTTTGCTAAGGGTGCTTTTGGCTGTGTTATACTATGGAGATAATATCCATGTGAAGAATTAATTATATAGCCAAAAAAGCAGGAGAACACTTGTATAACAAGATTATGAGGACAGCTTCTATGGGACCATTATTTCCATCCAAGGACAGAATTATTATTAACCTAAAGAGCTTATACTAGGTCCCTCTTGCTAAAGGCTGCATTATCCCAGATATGATCATGTTGGAGACCAACACATAAACTTTTAGGGGCCAACAATATTCTAAAAGTAGCAATATTTTGTCCCTTAGATTCAACTAAAATTTTTAAACTTACTGTTTATCGTCAGTGCAGAAATTCATAATTGTCTAAAGGCTTCGCCTCAATGGCAAAATAAAGTAATCTTGAAACCCAGAGCAAAAAAAAAAAATCAGGAAAATATTTTAGTAATTCCAAGATAGTTGGGAAGTACATAAGATTTGGTGTTTATTTTCTAGATAATCATTTAAAATTATATTTCAAATATCAAGTATTTTACTTGGCCTTTGTAAAAGCTTTAAAGCAGTTGTAAAATTTATTGTATTCTTATTTTTGTTTAAGTATATATTTTTCATATACATAAGCATGTAACTAAAGTCACTGTATACAGAGATTGTATATAGTATCAGTTTTATATTAAGAGAATATGATATGTCATTTTGTAATCCTTTGTTCAACAAATATATTTTATGCATAATATGTGTTCTGCTAGATGCAAGTTTTACATATATGATATAGCCAAACTTTTGTGAATTTATGTAAAGTGTACATAACCTTATCAGAAATGCTTCCTTCCAGAGAGGCTCGAAGTTATGACGTTGATTCTTCAGTGTATCTAGATCTCTGCTAGAAATAAGTATTTCATCTCTTTTCTTTCAACATTCTTGGTTGCTTATAGAGTGTTAATTCAATGTTGGTAGTAAGCTTGCTTATTGAGTATTCATCCTGAATACAAAAATAGTGGATTTTTGGAAGCTAGAGATAGCTACTGTGCGCATGTAATCTAGTGTTGCTGTAGCTCCTACTGCTGTCTGTCAGAGATGTACTATCCTTCAATAGGACTAGGTGAGTGATAAAAATGTTCTACTGTTTGTACACAGGCTTTCTTCATAGGAGACTTAGCCATCCCCTGCCTACAGGAGTAACCGTGGACCATGGGCATAAAGCCCTCCTTCTGTGCTATTCTGGTGACCTCTCTCTTGGTGCCATTGTTGCTCCAAAACCACCAGCTACTTGGCTATGTAGTCACAGAAGTTCCTACTACTTTCTCTGTAACCCCTTTCTTGGTCAAATAATCATATTTTTTGTAATTCTCCTGTGCCAACTTCTATGGAGTCTACTCCCTCCCAGCAGGTGGCTCTAATCCCCCTTTGGTCAAATTCTTTCTCTGCCTACCACCAATCTAGGCTTGCTAGATGATTTATAGTAATTTTAGTGGATCTAGAAGGGGGATGGAGGACTGATATGCAAATGACCCAGTCTCTGGACACAGAATGCATCTCTGGTTTCACAGTCAGGTAGGAATTACCCCATACTGCACGTTGCCCATTTATCATACAGATTATAGCAAAGACTTATTCTGTTGTGATATATAATAACAAGTCATTTTTTTCTCTCTTTGAAGTTAGGCTCAAGTTTAACACTACGTGTTACATGTTTCATAGCAAACTTCTTGTGAAACAGAAACTCAACATTGACTTTTGAATCTGGAAGCTATAATACAACAGTTGTCTGCAGCTGGAGACAAACGGTCCTCAGTTCCACCTTCCCAATGTGTGACCTCCTCCACCATTAACTTTTCCTCTTCAGCCCTGCATATGGACTCCACACCCTGGTCAGCATTCTCATCCTTCCATGTCTTTTATACTATAGAATTAATCATGAGATAACTATAGACCTTGGAATTTTGTATTTTCAGATTTCCTTCTTTTGCAACATTTATAGATTTTTACACAGCAGGGAAGAGAACCACTTTCAGTGTAAAATGAAGCTCTATGAATGTCTGTGTTCCTGTGTCTTCTAGTAATGCAGCAGATAGAAATAATGTGCAGAATACAATGGACTCTAATACCAGATTCACTTGTTCAATAGGAGAAATGTAAAATAAAGAGAAAGTTTAATCTGTAACCTTTGTT
Organism: Apodemus agrarius; assembly: GCA_964023405.1. NCBI lineage: Eukaryota > Metazoa > Chordata > Mammalia > Rodentia > Muridae > Apodemus > Apodemus agrarius. Next base: position 173,909,966 of record OZ030005.1, read on the forward strand.
ACCAACTTCATTATCAACAACAGAACAAGTACTTGAAAGGAGGAAAAGAATGCTAAGATGTAAGGTCTTCTTTTTAGTAGTTACCCAAACATTTCCACTTAACATAGGACAGTGATAATTCTGTCTCTGTCACTTTCTCTGAACAATGATGACGATGAAGATGATAGAATCATGCTATTTCCTTCAAATTTATGTTTTAACTTAAAAGTGCACAAAAATTTTGCATTATAAAGTTATTACTTACTTTTCTATTACTATGACAAAACATCACGAACAAAAGCAACTTATAGAAGAGTTTATTCTGCTACCATTCCATAGGTCTAGAGACTATCATCATAGAGAAGTCATGGCTTGGCAGCAGGAGCAGGAAGCTGGCTGATCACATTTTTAAAAGATATTTTATTCATTTACATTTCAAATGTTATCCACTTTCCAAGCTTCCCCTCCAGAAACCCCCTATCCAATCCTCCCTCCCCCTGCTTCTATGAGGGTGCTCACCATTATTCACATATAGGAAGCAGAGAGGGACATCAGGGAGTGAGGCAAAGCTATCACTCCTCAAAGCTCACCCCAGTGATATACTTCATCTAGTAAGACTCCATCTTTTAAGGATTCCATAACCTTCCCAAACAATACCACCAACTTGGGACTAAGTGCTCAAATCCATGAGCTTATGGAGGTGCATGTCTCATTCAAATGATCACAGTAATTTAGAATGTATCTTTCTTTTAATAAAATTTGTTTGCAAACATAATTAGTTTTAGTAGAATCTGAACTTTAGGATAAGAATTGGTACTTTACTTTCTTTACTGAAGATGGTTTATGGTATAAATAGGTACCTGCCTTTCACACTGTGATATATTCTCATGGAATTCCATACTCATCTAGACACAGGCATGTGATATATTGTCACTGATTTATGATAAAAAAGAAACTTGCTCATAACACTTAGGAACAGTTTGATAAAGAAACTCTATACCATGCTTGGAAACATTATGCTGAATTACTGGTATGCACATGAGAGAAATAATTTATCCTGAAACATTTGTATCTTCCTGTCTCTTTCTTGGCTGCCATGAGGTGGATGGGGAGCATCTCCTGATATTGCCCCCATGATATCCTCTTCTACCCAAGTTCATGCAATGACTCTACCAACCATAGATATAATTTTTGATACTACAAGCCAAAATAAAACTTTCCTCGTTTAAATTTTTTGCAGGTTTTTGATATAGTGGTAAAAATCTGACCAACACAATAGCAAATAGTAAATACTATATAGAGTCAGCATTTTAATAGAATTAAGAAGTAACTATAAATTTCAGTATAAAATGCCTGAGATGATCAGGATTAAAAATATCACTTTTAAAATTTGAAGTTTTCCTACGAAACATACAAAATAGAATCCCACATATATTAACAGAAATTCATCATGGCAGAGGATGTCCCATTCTTTATGTATTTGTCATATTCTAAATTAGTCACTGTAGTGGTATTTAGCATAAACACACTCTACATTTGTCTTGGCATTTTGAGTGGAAAAGGTCTCACTAAATTTGACTTTAAACAAATGTCTATGGTTCTAATTACACAGAGATTTATTAATCAATCATTGATAGGTACTGGACATATAATCGTTATCACTAAAAGATGCCATATGGTCATGAAGGCCTTAATGAATGATTGAATATCATGGGTGTAGAAATCATTATGCTATAACAACATCTAAATTCATTAAGAATTTTTGTTGTAAAAGATCACTACTGATAAGTAATTTTCTAAATGTCAATTTACATAAATTATCCAGGTCATATGTCAAAATTATTATGCTTACATATTAATTAAACATGAGTTTTCATGGTAAGGTAACCTAACACAAAAGGTAATTATTTTTATGTCTTTAACTGGGTGAGGCAAGTCTTAGAACTATACATTTTCTGGGTCTCAGATGACCATTTTAATCACAAATTCAGAGTGTCCGTATTTTACTAGACCTTCAAACACTGACTCTGTCAATACTGAAGTCTTTGATGGTACAGAGTCTTATAGGGCATTAATTCAGACTGCTATAAATATAAAGATGCATTGGATGGTTTATTAGATATAGAAGTTTACTAATTGTAGATCTAGGGCCTAGATATTCAGTATTAGGGTACCAGAAGGATCCAGTGTTCATGAGGGTCATTTTCCAAGTTCAGATAGCCATATTCTTATATCTTTATATGGTTGAAAAGGGGAAGGAGTTCTCTGGTATTAATTTTTGAAAGCCCTAATTCAAAACATTTTGCTGTTGATAAATTATTCTCAACACAACTCCTCCCTTCAAATCTCTTTCCACATTCATTCATTTTCATTTTGTTTTATTTTGTTTTTTGACCCACTAAATTTAGCTAGGTCTGTCTTTGTAACCACAGGTTTGGAACTACCTATTGGAACCTGGTGGGTTGATCAATGGGTAAGCAACTGAAAGAATTAGCTATTAACTCCCCCTCTTCCAGAATCTCCCAGTAACCAAAATTATAGATGGGGATATTAGAAGCCTATAATCTCTTCCCAGTTCATGAGAAACTGTAGATACGGGCAGTCATATGCATGCCCAGTGCAGGAAAATAAATTTGCTGTGGATTCATAATGGCATTGGTTGTTCCGTGTCCTGAAGATGTCATTTCACACCCGTGTGATCTTCCAGGTCTTCTAGTTTTTCTATCCCATCTTATTCAATGTTCCCTAAGCCTTACAGGAACTTTCATGAATATTTTATCCAGGGCTAAGATTATTCACTGTCACTGATTCTCAAACCTTAATCAGGTGTGAATCTTCATATTCCCTGTCATTCACAAGGAATAAAAGGGGTCATTCTTGTTAAGGCTAAGAGTAGAATTGATTTATGAGTATAACCATATATTTTAAAAAGGAAGCTTAATGTTATGCTAATTCAGTTAAACAACAGTAGTAAGTTCTCTACCCTAGAACTATGACTTCCCCAGTTAAGTGTTTTTTTGTCAGGTTTGTGGTACAAGTACGGATTTTCTCATTTGAAACAGATCTGAAATCCAGTAAGAGAGTAGTTGTACTAGCTGTTTTTTGTGTTGATGTGACACAAGCTGGAGTTATTACAGAGAAAGGAGCTTTAGGTAAGGAAATGCCTCCATGAGATTCAGCTATAAGGCATTTTCTCAATTAGTGATCAAGGCGGGAGGGCCCCTTGTAGGTGGTATAATCTCTGGATTCTATAAGAAGCAAGCTGAGCAAGCCAGGGAAAGCAAGCCAGTAAGTAACATCTCCCCATGGCCTCTGCATCAGCTCCTGCTTCCTGACTAGCTTGAATTCCAGTCCTGACTTCATTTGGTGATGAACAGCTGTGTGGAAGTGTAAGCAGAATAAACCCTTTCCTCCCCAACTTACTTCTTGGTCATGATGTTTGTGCAGGAATAGAAACCCTGACTTAGGCAGTAGTCAATTGTTTTCTATACGGTCATGCCACTATTACACAGGTGGGCTCATTTTACCCACTCAGGTTGGTATTGTAGTTAGTATAGTACACAGTAAAATAAAGTCATTGATGCCTTTTATTCAAGAACTTCTTAGTGCCTTCTAGCTAACACAAAATCTAGCTAACATGGAGAAAGCTTTCAGTTTACTTTCCCTTAGGATTTTTTATGTCTTTTAACCAACCTATGTGTTGTCTTCAGCAGTAGTGTCTTATCATTTAGCTTTGGTGGTCAACCAAGAGGAGTGGTAAGAATCTGTATTGGTTAGGGACCTCTGGAACCTTGCTCTCCAAAATCTCATATTGGAAGTATTTCAAATCTGGCACCCTTGAATCAGTCAATTGTTCTTTTCTTTTCTTTTCTTTTCTTTTCTTTTCTTTTCTTTTCTTTTCTTTTCTTTTCTTTTCTTTCCTTTCCTTTCCTTTCCTTTTCTTTTCTTCTCTTCTTTTCTCTTTTCTTTTCTTTTCTCTTTTCTTCCTTCCTTCTTTCCTTCTTTCCTTCCTCCCTTTCTTCCTTCATCTTCCTCATTCTCCTCCTCCTCCTCCTCCTCTACCTCTTCTTATAGTAATCCAGGCCTTCTAGGTGCAGCAATAAACAGGTATGCAATATATCTACCTCCTAATTATTTTTAGTAGTTTATTTTAATGGAGTTACAATAGAACAGATTTTCAAATGGACTTTTCACATGCTCTTCATTTTGGTTAGCCCTCCTGCTCAGTTTCTTGTTTCTCTCCTCTCTTCCATGATTAAATCTTTCCACCCTCAGAATTCCCTTCATACCTCCTTTGCACCCATGTTATACTATTCCCCTCAATGAACTCTCAATGCTTTCTTTTTAATTTCTTGGCTTTCAGAGGTACTTCAAGCCAAACATTCAAGGTTAGGATTCATATATGAAAGACAATATGAAACATGATTCTCTGGGTTAAAATACTTTTATAGCCGCATAGTTTCAGATTTTCGCTTATTTTCAGCTGATATAATTCTGTTCATTTGATTATATGTTCATCATTTGAGGGAAATGTAGCCAGATTCCATTTCCTAGCTATGACAAATAAAGCAACAATGAGCATGAATATAAAAAAAATTCTCTCTATATTGGGATAGAGTTTTCTGGGAGTATGTGCCAAAGAAATAATATATTAGGGTTACTGTAGCTCTGTTTCAAGATTTTTATATTTATTATTTTTGACACCTTAAGATTGCTTTCCAAATATGCTAAAGAAGCATACACTTCCACCAACAATAAATAAGGAGTCTTCTTTCCCTGAATCTACTCCAATATCTGTTGCCATTTTTACTCTTGATGGCTGTGTTGTATGGGTAAAACAGATGCCGATACAATCGTTGGGCTGAGGTTGGGGACATCTATGGAAGAGTTAGGGGAAGGATTGAAAGAGCTGAAGGGGATGGCCACCTTATAAGAAGAAAAACAGAATCAACTAAACTGGACCACTGGAGCTCCTAGAGACTAAGCCACCAACCAAAGAACATACACAAATGGACTGTGCCCCTCAGCACATTTGTAGCAGAAGACTGCCTTGTCTGGCATCAGTAGGTGAGAATGTGCCTAATCCTGTAGAGACTTGAAGCCCCAGGGAAGGAAGATGCAGGATGGTGGGGTGGTGGGGTGGTGGTAGTGTATATATGAGGTGGGGGTCAGGGATGGTTGAGGGATGAAGGATGCAGGGGTGGGGGAATACCCTCTCAGAGGCAAAGGGGAATGGGTAAAGAACTCTTGGAGGAGGGACCTGGAAGGGGGCAGCATTTGCAATGTAAATAAATAAAAGAAAAATGTAGTTTTATGAAATTCAATTTGTTGAGAGTTGGTATTACTTCTCTCATTATATTTTGAAAGTTTTTATACTATGCACACATGTTGAAATATACATCCTGATTTTTTTCCCTAGACATTTCAGGCTGTCATGTCTCATTTTAAAGTCTTTGATACATTCAGGGTTCAGATTTATGTAGGTCTTGAAATAAGGATCTAGTTTCATTCTTCTCAATCTTTATTTACTTTTTATACGTTATTTTATTTATTTACATTTCAAATGTCCCCTACCAGGTCTTTTCTCTACAAACCCCCATCCCATCCCAAGTCCTCTTTGCCTCTATGAGGGTGCTCCTCCACCTACCCAGTCACTCCCACCTCACTGCTCTAGTATCCCCCATACACTGGGGTATCAAGCCTCCACAAGACCCAGGGCCTCCCCTTCTTTTGATGCATAAGGCAATCCTTTGCTAGCTTTGATATATATATGTAGCTTTAGCCGTAGATCCCTCCATGTATTCTCTTTGGTTAATGGTTCAGTCCCTGGAAGCTCTGCATGGTCCTGTTAGTTGATATTGTTGTTCTTCCTATGGGGTTACAATCCCCTTGAGCTCCTTTATTCCTTCCCGTTACTCTTCCATTGAGGTTTCTGGGCTCAGTGTGATGGTTGGCTATAAGTACTGCATCTGTATTAGTCATGTGCTGGCACAACCTCTCAGGGGACAGCTATACCAGGCTCCTAAGATAGTAAAAATGGCCAACTTACCTAAAGCAATCTACACATTATTGAATCCCTATCAAAATTCCAAATCAATTTTTCACAGAGATAGAAAGAGCAATTTTCAGTGGAATAACAAAAAGCCCAGGATAGCAAAAACTATTCTCAAAAATAAAAGAACTTCTGGGGGAATCATCATCCGTGACCTCAAGATGTATTATAAAGCAATAGTGATAAAAAACTGCATGGTATTGGTACAGAGACAGACAGGTAAATCAGTGGAAGGAACTGAAGGTCTAGTAATAAACCCACACACCTATGGTCACTTGATCTCTGACAAAGAAGCTGAAACCATGCAGTAGAAAAAAAGGGCAGCTTTTTCAACAAATGGTACTTGTTTCAACTAGTGGTTGGCATGTAGAAGAATGCAAACTGATCAATTTTTATCTCCTCGTACAAAGCCCAAGTCCAAGCAGATCAAGGACCTCCACATAAAACCAGACACACTGAATCTAATAGAAGAGAAAGTGGGAAAGACCCTCGAACACATTAGCATAGCAGAAAATTTTCTGAAAAGAACACCAATGGCTCAGGCTCTAAGATCAACAACTGACAAGTTGTACAGAAAATATGGTACACTTATACAATGGAGTACTACTCAGATATTAAAAGCAATTGCTTCATAAAATTCACAGGCAAATGGATGGGACCAAGTCTACATTTAAGAATCTTAGTGCTGTTTGTCAATGTCATTTATTCCAATTCATGTTTTAGGCATCTTTGCCAAAAATTAGGTAGCTATAGTTATATAGATTGAAAGCTGGATTCTCTATTTATTCCACTGATTTGTTATTTTCCAACAGTATCATGTTTTTAAGGTGATACCTCTCACTAATATTCCTTTTGCTCAAGATTTCTTTGACTAAATTTGAGTAAAAGCTCAATTAATGTTAGAAATTATAAATCTCTGTACCAAATAATGCCTTTAAATCTTCTTTTATCATCTCAAACTGTAAGGAAAAAGTTTATATGTAACAACACCTAGTATCATCAGGGCCTCTTCAATTGTGTGTGTGCGTGTGTGTGTGTGTGTGTGTGTACTGTATTTAAACCTTAATTTTGCATAACCTTTAAATTTACATAGTAGCACATTTCCATAGCAAAGTCTACCCAATGAGGCTGCTAAACCAAAAAACCCAGACCAATTTGCTTATTGGTTAGATCTAAAAATGCTGAAATTTCCATTGCTAAAATTTCATGTTTTCCTTACTTAATCTTTTCAGAAATTAAGAACTCCAGTAATATACTCACAGTCATGGAATTTGGATAGTTAGGTACATTGTGAACTCAATAACTACTTAAATGTGGAAGACTGTGGCTTTTCTACATGTAATACAATTCTCTATAAACCATATGGGATCAAAGGCAATCCTGAGATTACATTCACCACTGACATCTTGAGTATCTCCCTTCTTATCTCATAAAAACCACAATAGAATTTGATCTCTTACACAGATTCCTGGGTACTCTGTCCAAATTCAGACCCACATGTATCTCTGCATCAGGACCTTCTGCCTAGCATAACCTGTCAATTTAACTTGATTATCCCATTTAATTCTTATGCTATCACTTTGCCAGGTTATATCCTTACAAAAATTAGGAAAGACTTAAAAAAATAAAAACCAAGATTATGACATTGGAATGGTTGTGTCTTAGCTCATATGTGGCTATGTCAGTCCCCATGACAAGATTCAAGAAGTTTCTTTGTAGAGAAAAATGTTCAAACCATACTCATACTAACTATATGCTGTGTGTAAGATTAAGGTACTCTAGAAGAAGGATGACCAACTATTGAACGTGTGTTACTTTTAATCATTTGTTTTGGGTCCCATAAGTGAAAGTTGGGTTATGTAGTCATTGTAATTTGTCCATGTGATGAATTTTAAAAATGAAATATTTTGACCTGTTCCAAGGGGGACATTATTTCTTACTGTTTGTATAACAATTTAGAAGCAATTTTATGCTCATAAAACATTGTTTTTATGTTCTTTGTCAACAGTTGAAGGTAAATACAAATAATAAATGAATAATACATGACAATTCAGTTCAGAAAAGGAAGATTATTTATAAAAGGTTTGGAAAATCAATGCCATCAACTCTACATATTTCAGGAACCCATATTCATAGCACATTATTTCAAGTACTGTGGCATTTGAAAGCTACTAAGATCTTTTAAGTCCAACTAAGTTATATGACCTGAGAATATTAAATAATTAATTACTTTTATTTTTGCCCTTAGTTAGTCCAGAAATAAAAGGGAAAACAATTATGTAAATGAGCTTGAGTGACCTGCTAAAGGATCACAAATCACTGAGTGCTGTCCAGGTGCCCATGCTTTATGGTACACACAGCTCCTGCACAGTGGAAAATGGAGCTTTAATTTTCTCTAAAGAAAGTTCAGAGTATATTTCATCTCTGAGGGCTCTGAACCCAGAACATAGGCCAAATATAAAAACAAGGAAAGACATTTTGTTATTCTTTAGAACAATCAGGGTGTCATTGTTGTGGTTTCAAGGATTGCTTTACATATATATATATATATATATATATATTTCATATGGGGCTAAAATATATACATATTTTACATGCAGTCTGTGTGGGGGGGCTAGAGGAAGTCCTTGTGGAGATAGTTTTTTCCACAGTTGCTTAAATACCAAGGATCAAACTCATGTCTTCTGGCTTGCACAGAAAGCACCTTTGCCCTCTGAGTCATCTCTTTGACTCTTCTGTAGATTTGTTTTTAATGTATATGTCAAACAAGTAAAGAACTACAGAATTTCCCAAATGACTGGCCAACTTTTCTCTATACTTTGTATAATTAGAAAACCATCATTTTATTGAAACTAAATCAACCTTGTTACCTTTTAAATTTTTTAGTTCATTTATTTACTATTTCTCCATGAATTGCTTGATGTGGGTCATTCATATAATCCAGCTCCACACAGAGTGGTAAAAGTCAGAATCTTGTCTTCTATTCAAGTCTGATAAACACAACTCACAAACAAAAGAATGTGATTTGATTAATTTAAAAGACAGGATTCAAATTCTAAACAAAGAAACAATTTTGTGGATTTTAAATACTGGAAATCAAGACATATCAGTAAGCATTCACATTCAACTGACTAGCTTGAGTGCTTGCTGTACAGGGGGCTTGCACTAAGCACTTTAAATAGATAGAGTCATTTCATGCTCACAGTGGTTCTATAATTCAAGTAGAAACACACAGTCTTTATTTTACTATTATTTATTCTACACACAGTGACACCTATGTGCCTTGGAATAACATGATAGGTGTCTGTTTTACAGCTGGTAAGAACAGCCAGGTTTGAAATCAGTGTTTTTGAACCCTGCTCTAGTAGTTTTGCAAAGTGTTTTGGGGAGATATGAACAAATGGTCTTTTCACCCCAGATAAGGCACCAAGGACAGACCAATGAAAATCATTCACTCAAATCCAGCCTGGTGACCCACTGAGGTTCTTAGGGTTCCTTGAAGGACAGTGGGTTACTCAAAGAGCTGCATCATTTACAGATCTACTCAGGATGGGTCATGGTTCACAATGTACCACCAGGGTTCCTGTGAACTTGTAGGCGGCTCCATGGGAGAGAGTCTTCCCTGCTAGATAAACTTTAGAGAGGGACCTTGTGAGTCTTGTCTGAGCTGTTTGGATCTATGATCTTTGCAGATTAAAGTGTTTCAATTAAGAGGAAGTATTTACTGAATAGCAGTTTTCTAACAAGCCCATAGAACTAGCGATTTGAATAGGGCAGCTCAAAAGAAAGTAGGGACTATTGTGAAGGATGTTGTTTCCCTAATTTTTCTCAGCTCATTTTACTTTGTGTAGAGAAAGGCTACTGATTTGTTTGAGTTAATTTTATATCCAGCCACTTTGCTGAAGTTGTTTATCGGCTGTAGGAGTTCTCTGGTAGAATTTTTTGGGTTGCTTATGTATACCATCATATCATCTGCAAATGGTGATATGTTGACTTCCTCTTTTCCATTTTATATTCCTTAGACCTCCTTTTTGTTGTCTAATTACTCTAGCTAGGACTTCAAGTACTATATTAAATAAATAGGGAGAGAGTGGGCAGCCTTGTCTTGTCCCTGATTTTAGTGGGATTGCTTTAAGTTTCTCTCCATATAATTTGATGTTGGCTATTGGTCTGCTGTATATTACTTTTATTATGTTTAGGTATGTGCCTTGAATTCCTGATCCTTCCAAGACTTTTAACATAAAGAGGTGTTGTATTTTGTCAAAGGCTTTTTCAGCATCCATTGAGATGATCATGTGATTTTTTTCTTTGAGTTTGCTTATATAGTGAATTACAGTGATGGATTTCCATATATTGAACCATCCCTTTATCTCAGGGATGAAGCCTACTTGATCATGGTGAGTGATCATTTTGGTATGTTCTTGGATTTGGTTTGCAAGAATTTTATTGAGTATTTTTGCAACAATATTCATAAGGGAAATTGGTCTGAAATTCTCTTTCTTTGTTGGGTCTTTCTGTGGTTTAGGTATCAGTGTAGCTATGACTGTTTCTATTTTGTGGAATATCTTGAGAAGTATTGGTATTCTGTCTTCTTTGAAGGTCTGATAGAATTCTGCACTTAAAAAAATTAGAACATAGGGAAACAAGGGAGGCATGAGCAGGGGACTAGGCAGGGTTAGCATTTTAAGTAAAACCTTTGCTTTGGAACAAAGAAGTTATGATTCTGATCTTCTACTTCCAGTTTTTTTCAAGCTGCCCTTGGAACTTTCTTCTCTCCATTTGTGATGGCTATTCTAGGTTGTCAGTTTGGCGACATCTGGTATAAACTAGAAACCAGAAATTGAGGGCACACCTTGGAGAAACTTTCTGCTTGGTTTTAAGTTTGTAGACCCACTTCTAGTCTAGACTTTTGAGTCAGAAAAGCACATGCCTGTCTTTAATTCGAATCTTGAGAATGGAAGACACACCTTTAATTTGGGCTAAACCTTCTGCAGGAAGCCTACAGAGGTCTTGGAGACAGGAAGCTTTTAGTGTTTGCCTGTTTGCTAGTTTTACAAGTTTATTCCTTCGCTGACATTAGAGCCTACTTCTTCAGGATTCCAGTATTTACTGAAGGCCACATTAGACATCTAGCATAATAGACTGAGAACTTCTGGATTCTTGAAGGTTCCTTTCATTGTCAGCCATTGTGGGATTAGTTGGACTATAGCCTATAAGTCATTCTAATAAATCCCCTTTATATATATGTATATGTATATATATATATATATATATACATTTGCTTGATATATATATATCCAATATATTTATCAAATAAATGCATATACTTATATATATATATATACACAAATGCATATATATGTTCATTCTATAAGATTTTTTACTATAGAGAACTCTGACTAAGACAACAGTCCTCTTAAAATCGATCACTTACACTTAGAAGCAAGCAGACAACCATGCATAAGACAATTTGCAGGCAATCATGAGAGTCCATTACAGATTCCAAAATTGTATTTCTCACATTTTTGTGAGGTTTTAGTATATGCTTAAAATAATACAAATTCTTCCCCCTCAAATGCTGATGCAAATGTATAATACAAAAAAGGTAACTTGTGTAAAATAAACTTGATATTCAAAGCAGTACCTTTGAGAACTATATGGTTATGTAATTTCTTTAGTTACAATGGAAAAATATCTGCAAAGAGCAAGCTTCTGTACTATGCAGCTTTTCTCTCAAGCTTTCTCAGTATTTGAGAGGAAAAGAGGCTTGTTTTATTTCCTCTTTGATAACTTCACATTTTTGTAAAAGTCTGTGCTATCATGCTTTTCTCCATTTGCTCAATCTTTAGGTAAGGTAAGCAGATGGCCATAAATAGATTTCTAAGCTCATTTATCACTAATTACAATCTCCCTAAATATATGGCTAGTTTCCTTTTCTACAATTTCTGAGAAAGAGGAACCAAACCAATCAGAAATGAACATAAATCCCGACTCATGGAGCACACCTATACCATACAAATATTCAAACATATAAAAGACTGTGACAGACCACCTAAGGATGGTAAATAACTTTGCTACCTCCGGATGAAAAACCTGTGATGAAGATGGATGAATCAGTACATGACTTTTAACTATTTTCTGTTTGCTTCCTCCTTCTTTCTCTTTTAAATTTATTATTCTCTCATATGTTACATTCTAACCAATTTACTCTCCTTCAACTCCTCCTAGTCCTTGCCACCTCCAACTCCTCTATTTCCAGATCCATGCTTCCTCCATTTCTGTTAAGAAAAGAACAGGCCTCTCAGAGATAGTAACTGAAAGGACATAACAAGTTACAATAAGATTAGGCACAAACACTTATATAAAAGTTTAATAAGGCAGCCAATAGGAGCAAAAGTGTTTCAAGAGCAAGAAAAGGAGCCAGATGTACCTTAGTGGCACCGTTAAGAGTTGAAAAGTACACCAAACTACACAAGCACAACACATATGTATAGGACTTAGCCCAGTCCCATAACAGGTTCCATTAGAGTAGATGAGTCAAATATATTCTGGTTTTTTAAATATACTGGGACTATAGAAATCTTATGACAAGACTTAGCATTTTAAAATTAATTGCCTTATTTTCAAACAAAACAAAGTAAATTTGAAAAAAATCTACACCCTTGAAGAATGTTAGCTGTAGGCATGACAATGAGGATTCACCCCTTCTCTTGATGCACAACTATTATGAATATCCATGAGAGGCAGACCTTACTTTAGTAGACAAGCTCGTTGGGTCTGAGGGTCCAGTATAGAGCCTTAGGAGGATTAGAGTGTATAATATACAGATATCTGAGAGTTAATATTATCACAATTGAGTTTACAGGATACAATTTTGTCAATAGTCCCAAATAAGGAAAAAAGATCTATTCTTTATCTTTTAATCTACTGTCAGCAGATGACATCAGGATGATGTCTTCTAGGTTAATAGAAAAAAATTATTTTCTTCCATAAATTTGTTAAATAAAGAGTCAGAAAAAGCAATGCCTCCATGCTAAACTAATTTTTATCGAAAGATGAAGCACACCCTCACAGTAAATACACACAAAGATTCCCCACATGGGATAGTGATCTAGAGCTACTATTCCAGTCTATTTCAGGGATAGTGTCATCATGTGTTTGTATGGATAAATTCACTTTCTCCCTGGAACTGGGTTGTTTGGATTATCACAGTGGAATGGATAATTCAGACAGAAAGGTGATTAGTTGTCCTACATTAAAAGTTCCAAGTAGAAGTCCTCTCCTATGAGACCACAAAAGGCCCATTAAAGAGCTATATATTATGGAAATAAATAAAAATGAGACTATATAATAGTAAAGAATCTTCAAAATAAAGAAATACCATTATTCTATAGTATATTGTAACATATTAGTCAGGGTTCTCTAGAGTCACAGAATGTATGGGTAGTCTCTATATAGTTAGGGAATTTGTCAATGACTTACAGTTTGTAGTCCAACTCCCCAACAATGATCAGCAGCAGCTGCGGATGGAAGTCCAAGGAACAATTGCTCAGTCCCAAGAGGCAAGCAGGCAAGGAAGAGTGAGTGAGTCTTCTTTCAATGTCCTTATGTAGGTCTCCTACAGAGGGTGTGGCCCAGATTAAAGGTGTGTGGCATCACACCTTTAATCCCAGGTGACCTTGAACTTGGAGATCTCCTTGTCTTAATCTTCTGGAATTCATAGTCACTATACTTCAAGATCTCCATGGCAAGATCCAGGTCAGAAACTTGTATCTCTGAGCCTCCAGATTATGATCCTAGGCAAGCCTTCTAATTCTTGATTGTAGTTCATTCCAGATATAGTCAAGTTGACAACCAGGAATAGCCACTACACATATATTATAATACATTTATTTTATATGTAATAGTTGTATATGTTGATATATATTTATATTTATATAAATAATATGTATTCATATATACTTATATACAATTATTAAATACATTATAATATATTATAATAAATTATAATATTATAGAATAATGGTATTCCATTTTATTTATATTATAATTATTTTATAATATATATAAAGTATATATATTATAAAATAATACTCTAACACATTATTCCATAAGAGCACATTTGGGACTATTTAGAGTTGATATTTCATTAAATAATCTGTTGTTGACATTCATAGAAGTGGGCACTCTTTACCAATGCAACGTGGGGGCCATTTGCATCTGGAATTCTTGAGTTATTCATTATCACATTTTTTCAGGTCATTAAAACAAGTTATTCATTTCCCTTAACCAGATTAACTGGTTTTCTTTCTTTCCTGAAAATTAATTCATTAAGGGAATCAACTATGTAATGCTTGTATATTGGAGATAATGCAGGTAAGTGAAGAGCCGACGGCTTGCTCAGATGAGCCCATTTGTTTTAGGAGAGCCATTAGGAGAGCCATAATGAATTATAAAGGAAAACAGCCATTAGAAATTAGCTCCTGATAGATGCACTAATAAACTTAAAAAATAAAAGACAATCATTGTTCAGGGTTTCCTTCATTTTTACCTATTGATTAATATGTTGAAACTATGTAAAGATAGTAACAACAACAACAACAACAACAAAGAACAACAACAACAAAAAACCTCATTGATGTTGGGAAGAAATATTTGGTTTTCTCTAAAACACACATTTATTTTGTCAGCAATATAACAAACAAGATCACTGTATTACCCAGAGAAGATTGGAGAAATAGTTGATCAAACCTGAAATTAATTTCATTAGATATCCTTGAGGATGTCAATGAATTATGCTACTAACTCTACAATGATGACCAGCATACTATATTTTTCATGAAGCTTTTCCTTAATTGCTTGGGCTCTGTGATTGTAACTATACTCTGTTTTTTGAACTGTGAACCTTTGGTCGCCTCTCTTTTTTTTTTTTTTTTTTTTTCTTATGTAAAATTCTTTACTGAGTTAGGTATTGTTCTGGCATGAACAGCAAACTTAGTTCAAGAGGATATTATAATCTACACATTCACATATGCCTTAGCAGGAAGAAATGATATTCAGAAGATATTGACATGTTTATCTTGGTTCTTAACTGATTTTATACAAAATGGAAATATTTAAGATTAATACTGTAGAATACATGGACTCTGACATTTTTTCATGAAGAATAAACTAAATTTGCATAATGCTTGAATTTGACAATAATTTCAAATTCCATACTTTATGGAAAATTATCTCCATCATGATCTATAACCTATTTATTTATTCCTCTACTTGCTTGAATCTAAAGAAACTGTATGAGGAAATTGAAATAGACTGGTATTTCTATTTACATGTGGATAATATTGATCATAGTCTTATATATTTGGTTATTGTCTTCCTTGTTTAGTTAAGAAGTAGGATAAAACACCTGTTTCCTACGTCACAAATACAACTAGATGATGCTCAGGTGCTAGTTCAAACTAACATGATGGAAGGCCCAAATTTTCCCAGAATTATTTGGTTTTTATTTTTAATTATTATTGTTCTCATGAACCTGTGAAGGATGCTTTTTAATTGTCATTTTCTGAAGTGTCTCTGCTTTAAAGATTGAGTATAAAAGCTCTACGACGGACACAAATTACATCTAATTTAAGATTTATAGAGGGCAATAAGAGCACTTATTGTTAGAGATAGTTGATAAGCATTTTCTCAGAAAGTTTAACTTTTTGTAATGGGCAAACCTTTCATATTCTAGCCTAAGTGCCAAGTAACATGTGTAGATACAGCACTAGTCAGAGGGTTGGGTATGTGAAACTCCAGCCTTGACTGAGGCTTTGACACAATGCCAGCATTGGAACATTTCCTTGTAGTGTCTTGAGTAGGAAATTTAGGTTCAAGAACACCTCTCATTCAGTCTTTATAGAGGTCAAGGCAAGGGCTGGATAAGAAGAGCTATCCAAATTTTATGATACATGACTCAAAGGTGAACAGTGTCCTATATAAGAAACTTTATGCTGATGATTTAAAACATTTGGATCTCATAGAAACAATAAATTATACAACCAGTATTGCTGTTTAGAATTTTACTCTCTTCTAGAAGTGCTTGAAAGGTCGGTTCTATGCATGGATAACACAAAAAGAACAAAAACTTCCTGTCCTTGAATGTACTTACAAATCTTTAGTTTACATTTAGCATACTAAACACTAGAGTGTTTTGTATATGATCCAGGCCAATGGCACTCTTTTCTTTTAAAAGGTATTTTGTATTTACTCTTTGAAAACTTCACACAAGGAGATAATGTAGTTTGATCATATCCATTCCTGTCTTTCCTCCAACTCCTCCTAGAGTCCTCTCATCATGTTTCCCTCCCAATTCCGTGTCCTCATTTCTTTGTTATTGCTTTTCACTCCAGTTAGTGCCACCTGCGTGTTCTTTAATTGTCAAAAGCCATCTAGGAAAAGCAAAGGGACGCGGGTGAATTTTCTGTGTGAGCAAGCTAGCTCACAAGAGGGAGTGTGATACAGATGTTACCTCACAGTGACTTGTTCTCTTCACTTTAACCAGTTGTGAGTCTTTTATCAGTTCTCATCCTGTAGTCATGGCTCCTTTGAGGGGTAGTGTCAAACAACCTTGTCACAGATCAGCTAAGATATCAGAAAATACAGATATTTAAATTACGATTCACACCAGAAGCAAAAGTACAGCCATGAAGCAGAAACAAAAATAATTTTAAGATTGGGGGCCACTACAACATGAGGAACTATGTTTAAAAGGTCGCAGCACTAGGAAGATAGAAGAAACACTGCTCTATTGCAAAAATAAACTTCTCTGTTAAGTTTGAGAGATGCTCTCATCTAGGGATACAAAGATAAATATTTAAGAGACAATTTAATGCCATGCTAGTTTAGCAAAATAAAAGTAGCAGATTCTTCCCATGGCTTATAAACTCCCAAGTGAAGGGTTTCTGGCCACATTTATTATAGTATGAAGAACAAGTTCTCTACTGTGAAGTGGGCTTTGACTCTAGTTTTTAAATGTGGGTGGTTACCTTCTTAACGTTTATGTCACTATTGTTCCAATGATCGTGTCTTGCTGGTTTGGTTATTGTTACATGAACAATTCACAATTGGGTGGGACTGTGGATGATTTTGCTTCCCTAGCATCCTGTATAGCACCTTACAACAGCATGAAAAATAGCCAATGTGAAAGAAACTTTCATGTCAGTACTGGTTTGATACTAATGAAGATATTGATGCAGAGGCATTATTTCTTTTATAAATATCATTTTATTTTTAAGTCTGAAAAGAAATCAACAACTCAAATATGAAAATTGCCTATTCTAAAACAGCTAGAAAATTGCAAACCCACAAATCCAGCTATCTTTTTTAGCCTTTCTTTGATTGATGAATTGTGCTGAAATGATCAAGATCAAATCAAGGAGGCATGCATTTCATCTTCTCCAGTTTCTGAATGTTGTATGGGGACTGCAATTCTGCCACAAGATGATGCTATTAGGGAGTGCATAAGGAAAGTAATTGATATTTTATTCTTATTCTTGCAATGAATTTTGCTTATCATCTCTTCATAGCACAATCCAGCAAATAGTGATTCCTCCTACATAGGCATAAGTGCATAACATATGGAGAATGCTAAGAGTGAATGGCAGGGAAATAGGCAAAGTATCATTTTTCCCAACCTGCTAAGAGAATCCTGACTTGTGAAGCAGATACCAATTGTGAAAAAGAATAGACTTTTTTTTTTTTTTAGTCTTCCTGCAAGTGTGGAATCCAGTAAAATAAAGTTAGCAGGAAAAAAATGATCGCATAGACTTTTCTATGTATAACCATAACTAAGAAATTTCTAGTAACATATTTTCAGTGATAACATGGCTACGGCTCAGTGTTTAAGAACACAGTCTGCTCTTTGAGAGGTCCTGAGTTCAATTCCCAGCAACCACATGGTGGCTCACATCCTTCTGTAATGAGATCTGATGACCTCTTCTATTGTATCTGAAGTGATAGCATTTTAAAGTGTACTCCAGTCATCTTGAAAAGTACAGGTTGCAGATGGTGATTTTCTAAGATTCAGTAGCAGATGGATATATAAAAACATTAATTGGATTTATGCTAACTTAATATAATACCTATTGTTCACCTCACAGGAACTTTGCATATTGTCTTAGATAAGTATTTATGAACTTAGTCTATAGACTTTATTTCATTAAATGTAAATAAATAGATGTACTAAATATTTTTTAAAATGTACTATTTTCACATGATAGACATTTCCCATTAACCAAACAATGTTAATAGAATATATATGGTACTACTTTAGTTAATTCATTACCAAGTGATTACCTGTGATGATGTCAAGCTTTGTATTGCAAATATATTGCTAGTTAACACACACACAAGATAAACTCTCTCAGTCACAATAGTTAATGAGTAGATATTACAGGCTAATTGACCATTATAGGTTAGAAAAACACTATCTGCAACCTGTACTTTTCAAGATGACTGGAGTACACTTTAAAATGCTATCACTTTAGATACAACAGAAGAGGGTGTCAGATCTCATTACAGAAGGATGTGAGCCACCATGTGGTTGCTGGGAATTGAATTCAGGAATTGAACCAAATAAATATTTGGTATCAAATATATATATTTGATACCAAAGGGGATTTCAGTCTTTAATGTAGCATGAATTCTATTAATATGCTGATTCATTGAACATGAAGGTGTGCCAAAAAATTTAGTTTTTGGGGAACAGGCAGAATCAGTTTATAATTTTCGTGGCAATTGTCATTACCCAGGTTCTAGTCACAGTTACTGCTTGACAGGATTAGCATACAATTATACGACCTGGTCAAGGTAATGCTCCTAGTTAATTCTCTCTGTCTCTGTCTGTCTCTGTCTCTGTCTTTCTTTCTCTCTCTGTCTCTGTCTCTCTCTGTGTGTATGTGTTTGTGTGTGTGTGTGTGTGTGTGTGTGTGTGCACATGCATGTATGTGATATTAGCTATGGATGCAAGCCCCATAGCCTTGCACATATCAAGATTCACTTTACTATTGAGCCGAATCCTCAGTTCCAGTAATCTGAATTATTGTTGAAAAGACAATATTCTGTTCAGGAACTTTCCCCCTGAGCCAATGTCCTCAAGGGTCTTCCCCAGTTTCTTTTCTATTAGTTTTAGTGTGTCTGGTTTTATGTGGACGTAGTTGATTCACTTGGAGTTGAGTTTAGTACAAGAAGATAATAGTGGATCAATTTTCATTCTTCTGCAAGTTGACTTCCAGTTGAGCCAGCACCATTTGTTGAAAAGGCTATCTTTTTTCCACTGGATGTTTTTAGCTCCTTTGTTGAAGATAATTGCTCTCTAAGATCAAAAATAGACAAATGGGACCTCATAAAATTACAAAGTTTCTGTAAGGCAAAAGACACTGTTAAAAGGACAAATCGGCAACCAACAAATTGGGAAAAGATCTTCACCAACCCTACACCTGACAGAGGGCTAATTTCCAATGTATACAAAGAACTCAAGAAGTTAGGCCCCAGAAAACCAAGTAACCCTATCAAAAATTGGGGCACAGAGCTAAACAAAGACGTTTCACCTGAAGAAATTCAGATGGCTGAGAAACACCTTTAAAATGTTCAACATCATTAGTCATTAGAGAAATGCAAATCAAAACGACCCTGAGATTTCACCTCACACAAGTCAGAATGGCTAAGATAAAAACTCAGGAAACAGCAGGTGTTGGCGAGGATATGGAGAAAGAGGAACACTCCTACATTGCAAGCTGGTACAACTACTCTGGAAATCAGTCTGGTGGTTCCTCAGAAAACTGGACATGATACTTCTGGAGGACCCTTCCATACTACTCCTGGGCATATACCCAGAAGATTTCCCAGGATGCAATAAGAATACATGCTCCTCTATGTTCATAGAAGCCTTATTTATAATAGCCAGAAGCTGGAAAGAACCCAGATGTCCCTCAACGGAGGAATGGATACAAAAAAATGTGGTATATATACACAATGGAATACTATTCAGCCATTAGAAACAATGAATTCATGAAATTCTTAGAGAAATGGATGGAACTGGAAAACATCATACTAAGTGAGGCAACCCAGTCTCAAAAGAATACCCATGGTACGCACTCACTGATAAGTGGATATTAACCTAGAATCTTGGGACACCAAAGACACAATCCACATACCAAATGATGTCTGAGAAGAAGGAAGGAGTGGACCCTGGTTCTGGAAAGGCTCAATGCATCAGTGTAGGGGAATACCAGAACAGGGAAGTGGGAAGGGATGGATGGGGGAACAGGGGGAGGGAAAAGGGAATGTGTGACCTTTGGGGGGTGGGGAACCAGCAAAAGGGAAATGAAATGTTAATATAGAATATATCCAATAAAAAAGAAAATATTCTGTATTTTCTTCTCTGCTTAAATCATACTAATGGATTTCTACTTACCAAAAGATGGATTTATAATTTCTGAGTGTACTGTATACACATACACTCCCTATCACATACCAAGTCCCTATCTAGATATATTTCTCCTATTTAGCCAAATTCCAGCGAGAATAATGACCTAAGTGCCCCAAAAGCTTCCTCATGCTCCCTTGCCTTGAGTTTCTGCATCTGTTGACTCTGTCCTTGAACTGCTCTATACAGTCTACTCAACAGAGGACAAATTTAGTCACCCACCAGGTTACAGCATCAGTAACAATCAGGTTGAACCTCTACTTCTAGTGAATCCTTGAGTTACAACCAGGTTGAACCTTCTCACATACTCCTCCTTACTCTCCTTCAAATCATGGACTTTTTATTTTTTAGAAATTGCTATTATTTGCACGTATTTTATATATACAATCTGCTTAGTCCATATAATATTATTTTCTCTGTATGTTTTAAAATCTGACTGTTGCTGGATAACCAATTGGTGTGCTTTTCTCTAGAGGATATCACCCCTCCTGCTCTCAGCCTTCTTCAGTTTCCATTAGTTCTTTGTGTAGGGTGGGGGGCTCATGGGCTTTCCCCTGTCCACTTTGGCATGCCCATTTGTGTCATCCTTGTTCAGCTCATGTTAGCGCAGTCATGTTGGTAAAATTTTATGTATGTAGCTTTTAATGTTACTGGTAGACATCAAACTTCTTGGTCCTCTGGATCTCAGCATTTAACTTTTAGAAGCTAAAATACAGTCTCCAGACCACCCTGGTACTTAAAGTTCCTTTTAAGAAATCTTCAATTATTTTGATGAGCCTGCCTCTGTATGTGGATTGGTGTTTCTCTCTTTCAGATTTCAATGTATTGTTTTTGTCTTGAATTTTAGTGTTTTTAATTGTAATCTGAATTTCAATTTTATTTACTATGTTGACTTTTCTTTCATTAAGATGCTTCTATTCTATTAGAATTAATTGGGTGTTTAGTCTGTGTTCTCTTTTTTGTTGTTATTGTTGCTTGTTTTGTTTTGTTTGTTTTTGGAAGCCATTGCTGTGAGATTAGTATTTTTGAAGAGCTTTGTTGCTTTGAATTTTGTATGCTTCTTATGACTTACACATCGGGTCATGGATTATTTAATAGAGCTCTTTCTTTCTTCCTTTCTTTCTTTCTTTCTTTCTTTCTTCCTTCCTTCCTTCCCTTCCTTCCTTCCTTCCTTCCTTCCTTCCTTCTTCCTTCCTTCCTTCCTTCCTTCCTTCCTTTCTTTTTTTCTTTCTTTCTTTCTTTCTTTCTTTCTTTCTTTCTTTCTTTCTTTCTTTCTTTTTGCCTTTTAGAAATTACTCATTCTTTCAGTGTAGGTGATCACAAGTTTTCAAAGGGACTAAACTATAGTATGTGGAAATGTGATTTTTTTTCTGGTAACATGATGTACAACACACAATGTGCCACTAAAAGTAGAATACTGTGTGCAAAGACATTCATCATGAAAGGGTTTCCCCATTATGAATATAGTAAATACGGGGTGAATAAATGTTAAGGAAAGAAGACTGGATAGAGAATAGACATCTCAAGAAATGAGCTCTTGACACTTGCTCTGGGTTTCCACCGAGTGTAGTTCACAGAGGATCTGAGGCTGCCAAGCCACCCAGCAAGTCTTTCAAATGGCATCTCTGCTTTGCTCCAATCAAGTGCTTATTAGGGGAAGTTGTAGTGTTGTAGTTTATCTCCTGCTGCTGCTGCTGAGTTTTACTTCTGTCTCACTTCCTCTCTTCTTTTTCTCTTTAAGGTACCTATCACGAAGAGTTCTCCTCTTGAATGTGTTGCAGTCACTCTCCCACATGTCAAGGGGGCATTCTACAGACTACACCCATCCTGCAAGGCTGACTGGACTTCTGCTGCTCTGCTTTGTGAAGTTCTCTATTTCATTCTTCTGTTAAATTAGAGATCTCCAGCAATCATGCACCTCTTATGGTTACTGATATCCAACTTTCTACAGCTTCTTTCTTGAAATTCTAGCATACCATGCCTGCATGTTTTCCTGATCTTCTGGATTCAGGCTATAATTTTCTAAAATGACAATTTTCTTATGCAATAGAGAAAGATTGTAGAAAGCTTGTTTTAATGGGCTTTTCCCATTACTCTAGTTTTTTTTTTAATTTTTATTTTCTATGTTCTATGTTTACATTCAAAAGGCTTTCCCCTTTCCCAGTTCCCACCCACCATAGTTCCCATAGATCCTCTCCCCCCCCCAACTGTTCCCCAATCATTCCCCCTCCCCCCTCGGTTTCTTTACTAAACTGGATGCAATCTTTACAGGCCCAGGGTCCTCTCCTTTCTTCTTCTTGGGAATCATTTGACTTGCTATTTGTGTCTTGAGTATTTAGTGCTTCTGGGCTCATTAATATCCACTTATCAGTGATTGCATTTCATGTGCATTCTTTTGTGATTGGGTTAATTCACTCAGGATGATATTTTCCAGGTCTAACCATTTACCTACAAATTGCATGAATTCATTATTTTTAATTGCTGAGTAGTATTCCATTGTATAAATATACCACATTTTCTGTATCCATTCCTCCTTTGAGGGATATTTGGGCTCCTTCCAATTTCTGGCTATTATAAACAAGGCTGCTATAAACATAGTGGAGCATGTGTCCTTATTGCATGCAGGGGAATCCTCTGGGTATATGCCCAGGAGTGGTATGCCAGGGTCCTCTGGAAGTGATATGCCCAATTTTCTGAGGAACCGCCAAACTGATTTCCAGAGTGGTTTTACCATTTTGCAATCCCACCAACAGTGGAGGAGTGTTCCTCTTTCTCCACATCCTCGCCAGCACTTGTTGTCTCTTGAGTTTTTAATCTTAGCCATTCTGACTGGTGTGAGGTGGAATCTCAGGGTTGTTTTGATTTGCATTTCCCTGATGACTAATGATGTTGAACATCTTTTAAGGTGTTTCTCGGCCATCTGAATTTCTTCTGGTGAAAATTCTTTGTTTAGCTCTGTGCCCCATTTTTTGATAGGGTTATTTGGTTCTTTGCGGTCTAACTTCTTGAGTTCTTTGTATATATTGGATATTAGCCCTCTGTCGGATGTGGAGTTGGTGAAGATCTTTTCCCACTTTGTTGGTTGCTGTTTTGTCCTTCTGACAGTGTCCTTTGCTTTGCAGAAACTTTGTAATTTTATGAGGTCCCATTTGTCGATTCTTGATCTTAGAGCATAAGCTATTGGTGTTCTGTTCAGGAACTTTTCCCCTGTGCCCATGTCCTCCAGGGTCTTCCCAAGTTTCTCTGGAGCAACAAAAAACCCAGGATAGCTAAAACTATTCTCAACAATAAAAGGACTTCTGGGGGAATCAATATCCCTGACCTCAAGCAGTACTACAGAGCAATTGTGTTAAAAACCGCATGGTATTGGTATAGCAACAGGCAAGCAGATCAATGGAACAGGATTGAAGACCCAGAAATGAACCCACAGACTTATGGTCACTTGATCTTTGATAAAGGAGCCACAACCATCCGGTGGAATAAAGATAGCCTTTTCAAAAAATGGTGCTGGTTTAACTGGAGGTCAACATGCAGAAGAATGCGAATTGACCCACTCTTATCTCTTTGCACTAAGATCAACTCCAAGTGGATCAAGGACCTCCACATAAAACCAGACACACTGAAACTATTAGAAAAGAAACTTGGGAAGACCCATTACTCTAGTTTTTGCCTCAGAAAATACTTTTAAAATCAATACCCAGTGGTAGTACATCTTCTCATCTCTTATCTCCCATACATAAATTAAAATCTATATTAGGCATATGCAGAATTAGCCAGACCAAAATTAGCTAGTTACATTTCAAAATTTGAATATAGATTGTTTATTTTCATAATTTGACAATCATAAGAGACTATTGATTGTGGATCACATCATCACAACAACATTTTCTAATGAATGTGGCATAAAATATGCAAATGAAGCAGGGCATCAGTAGATTCTCAGTTGCATAGAAATTACAAACTCAATATAATAACTCATGGGGAAACTCTGATAATTCAATCAAATAAATATATACAAGGAAGGTATTTCATTAAGAAGTTATCAATAGGATTTCAGGTTTGATAGAGAATAATCAAATTCAGATGATATCATCATCTCAGAGATTGTCTTTATAAAGAGTTGGCAAATAAAATTGTCACTTCACATCTTTAAAAATACATCTTAAGGCTCGAATATTAGCTGAAATGCCCAAGAAAGATCTGTAAGAAAATGAGAAGTAATTTTCTGTGGTGACTAATGAGCCCTGCCTCTCCATGATTTTCACACAAAAACATTCTTTCTTATCTGTTTCATGCTAGCTGTGAAACATAACCATAGCTTTGCTTTCATATGTTTTTATTTCAGGTCGAGTGGTAGAAAGAAGTGCCTACTTGGAACAATGCATTCTTCTGGGAAAAGATACTCAAGAGGATGTGTTTAAACATATATCACTTTTTAAAGATCCTCTTTCGAGTGGCTTGTGTCACAACTGCTTGCACTCCATTGTCCAAGCAAGCTATATAACTAAGCTGTCTGTGAGTATAAGTATCTGACATAAAAATAGAAGCTTTGTAAGGCCTATTCGAGTTGGGAGAGTGTTAGTGTTATATATATGGATTTTTTGGGGCAGGATTTTTTGCCCATCTGTACATGTAAGATACAGTCACATGCTTCTTAATTTTACTCATATTGGTATGATTCCACGTGAGTGGTTCAGTCTAATAGTCAATGAGCACACTGAGGCCTTGCATTCTGCATGAAATACTCATAATAATTTGTTTCTTTTTTGCTAGAATAGAATTTCTGCATAGAAGAGTGAATGATACAGGGGAACTCACTTGATTTCCCCAGAGCCGCACAGCAGCCTGTGGGTTACAAACCTGCTGTGTGTTATCATTTACATGTTTTGGTTTTGTTTTGTTTTTCCAATACTGATCAACCAATATCTATAAAGAATATAAAGAGAATCTCTAGGGGGAGTTGCAAAGGTTAATTGAAAGGACTTTTTAAAACATCAGATATCTAAGCAGATAAATCTATCTGCCACCAAACTTGACAGCCTGAGTTCAAGCCGCAGGACAGCACATGGTGAAAGGAGAGAAGTTGAGTCCTACAGGTTGTCTTCTGTCAACCTGTGTGCAATGGTATGCATATAACATTAATACACACACACACACACACACACACACACACCACACACACACACACACACACACACACACACACCACACACACACACACACACACACACACACACACACACACGAGAGAGAGAGAGAGAGAGAGAGAGAGAGAGAGAGAGAGAGACAGAGAGACAGAGAGACAGAGAGACAGAGAGACAGAGAGACAGAGACAGAGACAGAGAGACAGAGACGGACAGAGAGAGACAGACAGAGAGACAGACAGAGAGACAAAGACAGAAACAGAGAAAAAAGAGACAGACAGAGAAGGACAAAGACAGAAACACAGAGACAAAGAGAGAGACAGAGAAATATAACCATGTTATTAAAAATTTTGCTGGTAAAGACTTAATGCTTCACATGTTCAAGGGTCCAGCCCCAATGATGACAATGCAGGCCCAATAAACAACTTAGAGGGGAAGAGCTGTTATAATTTATTTAAAAGTTATATTCATACAAAGACTAGGAATAAATCATTTATTGGGTCAGTAAAATTTGTCTGTGTGTCAGATCTGCTACTCTGTATCATGAAGACATTATTTAATTTCCTTATTATGTCTGTTTCTTTTTTTTTTCAATTTTCAGTTGGTTCTTTAATTTTCTTCTAAAATTGTTTTCTAAGATTATCACAAAGAAATTCATTGTGATTAAATATTCTTTTTTTGCCTTTATTTTTCTATATTCTTTGTTTACATTCCAAATGATTTCCCCTTTCCCCTTTCCCCACTCCCCATAAGTCCCATAAGCCCTCTTCCCTCTGCTCATTCCCCAATCAACCCCCTCCCACATCTCTGTTCTGGTAATCCCCTACAATGCTGCATCAAGCCTTTCCAGGTCCAGGGCCCTCTCCTTGATATGTGAGTTGTGTCTTAGGTATTCAGAGTATCTGGGCTAAAATCCACTTATCAGTGACTGCATTCCATGTGTCTTCTTTAGTGAATGAGTTACCTCACTTAGGATGATATTTTCCAGTTCCAACCATTTGCGTAAGAATTTCATGAATTCATTGTTTTTAATTGCTGAGTAGTATTCCATTGTGTACAGATACCACGTTTTCTGTATCCATTCCTCCACTGATGGACATTTGGGTCCTTTCCAGCTTCTGGCTATTATAAATAAGGCTGCTATGAATATAGTGGAGCATGTGTCCTTATTGCATGCCGGGGAATCCTCTGGGTATATGCCCAGGAGTGGTATATCAGGGTCTTCTGAAAGTGTCATGCCCAGTTTTTTGAGGAACCACTACCAGACTGATTTCCAGAGTGGTTGTACCAGCTTGCAATCTCACCAGCAGTAGAGGAGTGTTCCTCTTTCTCCACATCCTCGCCAACATGAAATCTCAGGGTTGTTTTGATTTGCATTTCCCTAGTGACTAATGATGTTGAACATTTCTTAAGGTGCTTCTCAGCCATCTGAAATTCTTCAGGTGAAAATTCTTTATTTAGCTCTGTATCCCATTTTTTAATAGGGTTATTTGGCTCTTTGGAGTCTAACTTCTTGAGTTCTTTGTATATACTGGATATTAGCCCTCTGTTGGATATAGGGTTGGTGAAGAGTTTTTCCCAAATTTGTTGGTTGCCATTTTGTCCTTTTGACAGTGTCCTTTGTCTTACAGAAACTTTGTAATTTTATGAGGTCCTATTTGTCAATTCTTGATCTTAGAGCATATACTATTGGTGTTCTGTTCAGGAAAATTTCCCCTGTGTCCATGTGCTCAGTGTTCTTCTCCAGTTTCTTTTCTATTAGTTTCAGTGTGTCTGGTTTTATGTGGAGGTCATTGATCCATTTGGAGTTGATCTGTATGACAAGAACTTCAGGTCTCTGAAGAAGGAAATCGAAGAAGATCTCAGAAAATGGAGATAAAATAAGACAAAAAGCTTATGTGGGGACTGATGCATCCTTTCGATTCATATTCTGACATAGACAGTCATAGCCTAGCTACAGACAGAGCTCTCTCCATCCATGAATGCCATGACCAGAGGATTTGTAGCTGCCTCAGTACCAGGAGGAATTTTCTTACTGAACATAAGAAAACATAAAAGAGCAAATAAAAGCTTCTGGAAATGGAGCATATATCATCTAAACTTTATGTTGGGTTTGAATTCTTTTGTTATTTTTGGTGTAATGAAACATAGTATTAAAATTAATTTTAATTTTATTTCTAATTAGAATAACAAACATGGCACTTGGACAGAAAATATGTAAATAGTTATAATACAAAAAATAATTTTCAGTGTTTATATTCAGCATTTTTCTATATGTTACTTTTGTTTATTTAAAATCATTAAATTTTACAATGGGTTAAAGTCACCTCATAAATACTACTTTGGAGACAGCAATGCATTTAATTAGGTGAAGTATCTCATTTTAATCATGAATTGTTCTCATGGTGTTATTTTAAAGAAATTTTCTATTTTAAGTTCCCATAGTAATTTTTGTGCTACATATTTTTATTTATTTAATAATGAAAAATTTATAACACTAAAATACTGAATCTTAGAAAACACATTTATGAAGAAATAAATGCTGTCAAATTGCTATCTCCAGCAATATACAAAAATTATTTCATATGGCCTATTACAAGCTTTGCCTTATATACATATATATATATATTTGCTAGTATTTAAAAGTTTTTTAATATATTTGTTTGAGTATGGAATGTGAATTATAGATATATATTATTTTGTATTTCATAATTAGGACTTTTTATAGTCTTGAGTTTTCTTATTAAAGTGAAAGATTTTTAATTTTTTCTCTATTTTTTGCCAACTCTATACTTCTCCTATTTTGTTATATGAATGACATTGGCATACAGTTTGAAGATTTTATTCCATATTAGAAAACATTGGACCTTGGTGCTCTGACTTTACAAGGCTCTCACCTGGTTCCAGGTTGTTTGATTACCCTGTCTGTATTCTCAAACTTTATTTTCTACTCATCACAATAAAATGTCTCTTTGGGGAGATCTCATAAGCTTCAGAGTTCCTAACTAGGCTAGGTCTAAGAAAAGTCTTTTATTATTTTGATAAGTAAGCTTAAAAGTGTTTAATGGTTTATTTAAAATGGCATTAAGTTTTTAGACCTTAATGTAAAGAAATTCTTTCCCAAACATTTCTGGTATTATAAAAGGGTTACTAACCTGTGGTTCAGTTCCTTTTTAAATGGAAACTTCATAATCAATGTAATCATTTCCCAAGATCCTATCAAAGATTGGTACCAGACAAATTATAAAATCTCTCAATGTTCAAGTTCATATATCTTTCTATCTATCTATCTATCTATCTATCTATCTATCTATCTATAGTGTGTGTGTGTTATTTGTATATAATCTACATAAGTCCTCTGCACACACCAAAGCATCTTCTGAGCACATATAACAACCAATACATCATAAATGTTGTAAGTAGTTGTATTATATTGGTTTTTTTGTCCATAGTTTATATTTTGTTCATATTACATCTCAATCTCAGGCCTCTACCTTCTCTCCCCCAATTCCTGCCCTTAAAATACCTCCCCCATTACCTTCTCCCCTTCTCTGAGGAGGAGAAACCCCCTTGCATACCACTTCATCCTGGAACATAGAGTCCAAGTAAGACTAATCACCTCCTCTTCTACTGAGGGCCAGACAGTCCAGGTTGAAGAAGGGCATTCAGTGGCAGACAGTAGAGTCAGAGACAGTCCCTGCTCCAATTGTTAAGGGGTCTGCATGAAGACCGAGCTTCATATACCCTACAAATTGGGGGGTGGTGGAAACTAAGTCTAAATTCTGCATGCTCTTTGGGTGGTGGTTCAGTCTCTGGGAGACCCTATTAGCCAAGGCTAATTGATTCTGTAGGTCTTCTTGTGGTGTCCTTGACCCTTTTGGCTCACTCAATTCTACCCCCCACTCTTCTACAAGACTCTCCAAACTCTACCAGGGTCTCTGTATCTATTTCCACATGCTGCTGAATAAAGTCTAAAGCCTCTCAGGAGACAGTTATACTAGGATCCTGTCTGCAAGTACAGCAGAGTATCATTAATAGTGTCAGGGGTTTACTTTCTCTTACAACATAGGTCTCAAGGTGGTCTAGACATTGGTTGATCATTCCCTCAGTCTCTGCTACATATTTATACCTGCACATATTGCAGGTAGAACAAATTTTGGGTTGAAGGTTTTGTGAGTAGGTCGAGATCCTCCTCCTTACACTGGAAGCCCTGATTGTCTGCATGAGGTAGCCACTTCGGGCATATAGCCAAAAGAGCACACTATACCACAGGAACAGTTACTCAGCTATGTTCATAGCAGCTTTATTTGTAATAGTAAGAAACTGGAAGAAAAATCCTTGATGTCCCTGACTGAAGAATGGATAAAGACAATGTGGCACATCTACACAATTCAGGTATTAAAAACAAAGACATCATTAATTTTGCAGGCAAATGGATAGAACCTAATAGTAATCATCCTGAGTGACGTAACGTGAACACAGAGACACACGTGGAATGTACTCACTTATAATTGGACATTAGCCATAAAGTTCAAGGTAACCATGCTACAATCTACAGACCGAAATAATCTAGGTAAGAAGGAAGTCCCAAGAGAGGATGTGTGAATCTCACTCAACATAGTCAACAAAATAGTCATCAGAAGTGGATGGAGAGAGAGACTGGATAGGAGAGAGTGAGGAAGGGATTGGGATGGTAATCAGGTATTGGTGGAGGGGGTGGGAGAGGCATGGAAGTGAGAATGGAAATTACTGGGGGACATCTCTGGGACTAGCTGGAGACCTGAGATATGGGAGGAGGCTTTGGGGAGTCTATGGATGTGACTCTAGCTATATTGTATTGTTAAAGCTATATTGTTATATTTTTTAGCCAATGGTTGGTTGAAGCTATTAAGGCAGAACCCACAGAGAAGGGTCATTGTTGAATAATATCTTCATAGAATCTACCAATAAGAAGACAGTCCTCACTTATGTTCACAAGATGTAATGTTCTACTTTACCATAAAACACAGCTCTAGACATGAGAAATATTTTTTGGAAGTCTCTCACAGAGACATTATTAGTTTTGCTTTCCTGTCCTGAAATAAAACAATAGGGAAACTGGCAATCTAGGGTTTATGCTGTCAGACATTTGTTGTCACATATGCTGTTTAGACTATTTTCTGCAATACCCATGATTCTAAATGCTACAGTGTTAGCAAGGTCTCACTAATGTCAAAAGCAGTGTGTGTGTGTGTGTGTGTGTGTGTGTGTGTGTATACCAGTTTTCTCACTGAGGTCCCATCTATTCACATGTTAAGAAGAAAAGACCTCCTCAAACACTTGAATTTAAAGAACTCAAATGCATGAAGACAAACACTGCACAATACTGCCACAGGATAGTATTATAGGCAGTATTTTCTAGATTTAAAAAATGATCTGATATATGTTTATTGACTGCATTAGGGAATTACTTCTGGTTACATTTTAATTTCTAGTCATTTATCAGTAGCTGTGTGAAACAGGGTAAGTCTGGCAGTTCCTCAGAAAACTTGACATGATACTTCCGGAGGACCCAGCCATACCACTCCTGGGAATATACCCAGAAGATTCCCCAGCATGCAATAAGGATACATGCTCCACTATGTTCATAGCAGCCTTGTTTATAATAGCCAGAAGCTGGAAGAACCCAGATGTCCCTCAACAGAGGAATGGATACAAAAAATGTGGTATATATACACAATGGAATACTATTCAGCCATTAGAAACTATGAATTCATGAAATTCTTAGAGAAATGGATGGAGCTGGAGAACATCATACTAAGTGAGGTAACCCAGTCTCAAAAGAATACCCATGGTATGCACTCACTGATAAGTGGATATTAGCCTAGAATCTTGGGACACCAAAGACACAATTCACATACCAAATGATGTCCGACAAGAAGAAAGGAGTGGCCACTGGTTCTGGAAAGGATCAAAGCATCAGTGTAGGGGAATACCAGAACAGGGAAGTGGGAAGGGGTGAATGAGTGAGCAGGGGGAGGGAAAAGGGCATGTGGGACCTTTGGGGGGTGGGGAACCAGAAAAAGGGAAATGAAATGTAAATATAGAATATATCCAATAAAAACAAAACAAAACAAAAAACAAACAAACAAAAAGAAACTGGATCTCCAGATTAAATGAGACTGATGGTCCTCTGACAGGGTCGCCCTTCTCCTCAGCTTCTTTCAACCTTCTCTTATTCAACAACCTGGGTCAGCTGCTTTGGTCCATTGGTTGGGAGCAAATATCTGGATCTGACTCTTTCAGCTGCTTGTTGGGTCTTCCAGAGTGCAGTCATGCTAGATCCCTTTTTGTGAACACTCCATATCCTCAGTAATAGTGTCAGGCCTTGGGACCTCCCCTTGAGCTGGATCCTGCTTTGGGCCTGTTGCTGGACCCTCTTTTCCTCAGGCTCCTCTCCATTTCTATCACTGTAATTCTTTCAGACAGGAACAATTATGGGTCAAAGTTGTGACTGTAGGATAGCCCCTCCCTCTCATTTGATGGCCTGTCTACCTGTTGGACTTGGGCTCTAAAAGTTCCCTTTCCCTACTGTCAGGCATTCAGTCTCAAATAATCTGGACCCCCAAGATCTCTCAAATACTGGATCACCAAACAGACAGCATACACCAGCTGATATGAGGCCCCGAACACACATACAGTAGAGGACTGCTGGGTCTATGTTCAGTCAGAGATGATGCACCTAACCCTCAAGAGACTGGAGGCCACAGGGAGTTTAGAGGTCAGGTATAGTGGAGGGTGGGGACATCCACGTGGAGACAGGGGGTGGGGAGGAGATATGGGATATGAAATGACTGGAGGGTATACAGGGGAGGGTGTGGAATAAAATATGGAGTGCAAAATAATTAATTAATTAATTAAAAAACTAGAGCTTTATATTTTATATACTCTACTCTTCTTTATAGTTTAAAACTTACTTTAACAAGCAACATTTTAAATAAACATATATGTAATTGAGAAATATCAAGCATATATAATTAATCAATCTCAACTACTCTTAAGGTCGATGAAACAATTGTGCTGAATTTTTAAAGGTGTTATGTTGACACCATTGACAGAGGTTGGTTTGAAAGCCCTGAATGTAAAAATATAATTTTAAAATTCCATGAAGTAGGAATCTTTCACTTAATGTTTAAAACAACATCAATTTCTCAAATGGTTGATTTCTAATATAATATGTAACATTTTCCATGTATTTGTGTATAACGTCTCTCTCTGTTTGTCCCTCCTTCACCCTCTGTCTGTCTGAAAAGAACTATTGTATAAATAATATTTCTTAGATCATACTAAAATAAGTGGAATAATATTCAATACTGTTTCTAAGGTTAGCTCTCCTTAGTCATAGTACTTTAGGCAATAGTACAACAGTATTTAGTACAATAGTACTAATAGTACAATAGTACTTAGTCATAGTACAACAGGCAAACTAATCCTGAGGTAGAAACACAGTAGAGTAAGACATGCTGTGACGTGATTTCCAGACGCAAGATGGTTCAAACATTAAAATTATTTTCTCTCCCAAATTTGTTTAAGAATAATTTGCATGGCAAATCAGTGTCTTTTGGGTACTCTTTGAAGTTCTGAGGCTTGTTGCACTTCGAATGTGGAACATTTAAAATCTAGGTGTTACTAGGGTGATAGCTGTAAAACATTGGAATTTAAAAGGTAAATAGGCTTCTCAGCAATTCGAGATTCCTCTGTTGTGAATTCTCTGTTTAATTCTATTCCCCCCTTTTCGATTAGGTTGTTTGATTTCTTAGTGGTTAGCTTCTTGAGTTCTCTATAAATTTTGGCTATTAGCCCTCTATCAGATGTGAAGATTTCCCATTGTGTCTTAGTTTGAGATTTATTGCTGTGAAGAGACACCATGACCAAGGCAATTCTTATAAAGGACTAGATTTAATTGATGCTGTCTAACTGTTTCAGAGGTTTTGTTCAGTATCATCATGTTGGGAAATGTGGCAACTGGTAGGCAGATATGGTACTGGAGAATGAGCTGAGTTCGACATCTTGATCCGAACTTGATCTGAAGGAGAATGGATGTGTTTCATATGGGGACACACCTCCTCCAATAAGGCCACATCTCCTAAGAATACCACTACCTGTGCCAAAATTCAAACACATGAATCTATGGGGCCCATACCTATTCAAACCACCACATTTGGTGAACTAGATTATGCATACTTATAAGAAGGTTTGGAAAAGGGCACTCATGACTTTTTGCTTCTGCTTTCTATAGTATAAAGGTACAGAGTTTCTCCCTTCAGAAGGTACAAGCTAGGCTTTCTATGGGAGCCACTTTGAATTTTTTACTCTTTGATCCCTATTCTATATAAATCATCTGTTTCTAGACATTTTTATACAACAGCTCAAGTCTTCCTCTAGCCAAGCTGAATAAAGAATAGAGGAGGAACACTGGCACCTTAATTATCATTATCCAGAAGAAGGCGCTACCCATCTCTTTAGCTCTTATCCCAGTGTTGAGGATTTCCTTCTTTTTCCCTGACTTACATGGATCCAGTGTGGTTCTGAGAAATGTAGTTATTGGCTGCGAAGTTGTTCTGTAAAAAGGGAATGCAGATTTTTATAAAATATATAGTGTGTGGCACAGTCCATTAGAGTATTGCATGAATATATGTAGAAATTTTAAAGTAGACAACTGGTGTTTTCACAGGATAGTATGACATAAATCATATTAAGTGGAGCTGTGGTTCAAAATCTTAAAAACTCTCACATAACTTTATTATTCCAAAAGGGATACTGATTTTTAATGCAGAAAAGAAATTTCTGAATTTACAAGAAAGTTGTTTCTTTAGAGATTGTTCCTCTTTCCTAATATTCAAAGAAAAGTGGGTATTTAAAATTGTAATTAGCAAACAGAATGCTTTTAAGGAGATTCAAGCCTGAGTATGAATGTAGACAGAATGGGAAGCAGGATTTGTTGTATATAAAAAGAGATTTGGCTAAAATCAGGCTGCAAATCATGCTTTAAAGCTCAAAGATCTCATTAAAATTTTCCTATCTGGTTAAAGAAATGGCTGAGCTTTTCTACCCTGATTCTGTGTAATTCTCTGGGATGGATTTGCTCAAAAAGTGTATGTGGTGGTTACTACTAACAGGCAACTTGACAAGATTTAGTATTGTTTAGAAGATAAAGATAACTTCTGGTCATATATGTGAGAAATTCCTATGTTATATTAACTGAAGAATAAAGACCCACCGTGAATGTGGGGAGCACCATTTCATGTCCTGTATAACCAAGACTAGGCAACATTTTTATCACCAGCATTCTCTTTTTTCTGCTTCTTAACTGTAAACACAGCATTTCTGCTGCCATGGATTCTCTGCCTTGATGGACTATACCTTCAAACTGTGAGCAAATGTAAACTCTTTCTTCCTTAAGTTGCATTCTTTAGCTGTTTTATCCCAGCAGCAAGAGAGGTAACTAATAAACATTAGATGGGGAGTTCACTTTAGATAGTACAGTCTGAAAAGACTAATTTTGAAAGCTACCTGACCTCTGCTCATTCATCTTGAAATAAATTCTTTAAGGAAAAAAATCTGAGATGCTGTGATAATGTTTCCAAGTCCATCACCACTGTAAATACTGAGATAAAAAAATCATATATTCTGGAATGGCATTATCTTTGTTCAAACACATGTATTTATTTAGAAAAAAAGTATTAAACTCCCCAGAGCCTCAGCTTTCCCATTACAAAAGAGGATATTATGAATGCATACATAGAAATAACTATATCTGTCTATATATTGTGAATGCATACATAAATGTAACTATATCTACCTGTCTGTTTGTCTATCTTTTTATCTATTTATCATCTATATATCATCTATCTATATTGAGCAGATAATATTTATTTTTAATACATGTGTTTTCAAGAGCATAATATAAATATATGTTTATATTATATATGTATATTTATGAAAACATATATGTATATATGTGTTCATATATATGAACATACATTTATATTATGCTCTTTAAAAAGATGTGGTAATTTGAAAAAGAGCAAGGAGGGATATATTGAAGTATTTAGAAGAAGGAAAAAGAAGAAGAATGCCTTAGTCAGGGTTTCCATTCCTGCACAAACACCATGACCAAGAAGAAAGTTGAGGAGGAAAGGGCTTACTTAGCTTATAGTTCTAAATCGCTGTTTATCACCAAAGGAGGTCAGGACTGGAACTCAAGCAGATTTGTAGTTGCTATTCCTGGTTGTCAACTTGACTATATCTGGAATGAACTACAACCCAGAATTAGAAGGTTCACCTATAATCCTAATCTGGAGGCTCAGAGATACAAGTTTCTGACCTGGATCTTGACATGGAGATCTTGAAGCATAGTGGCTATGAATTCCAGAAGATTAAGACAAGGAGATCTCTGAGTTCAAGGTCATCTAGGATTAAAGGCGTGACAGCACATGCCTTTAATCTGGGCCACACCTTCTGCTGGAGACCTACATAAGGACATTGGAAGAAGGAAGACTCATTTTTCCTTGCCTGCCTGCCTCATGAGACTGAACAACTGCTAGATGCTTGGACTTCCATCCACAGCTGCTGTTGACCCTTGTTGGGGAGTTGGACTGCAAGCTGTAAGTCATCAACAAATTCCCTAACTATATAGAGACTACCATACGTTCTGTGACTCTAGAGAACACTGACTAATACAAGGAATGTGTAATTATTATATAATTATATTATAATCTTAAAAATAAAATAATAAGAAAAACTATGTGTATAAAGATCATTTAAAATGTTACTCAGTTGTGAACCCTGTGAGCTTCAATAATGACTGGCTGAGCAAGATATGTTCACTGGTACAAGATTGGGAAGAATGTTATGGGAGTAATCTTCTGATTGGATTTAAGGCCCACAACAAAAGAAAGTAGTCATACCTGGTATTACTAGCCTGGTCAAAATCCATGGCTGGCTAAGACATATGCTCTATGGAGAATATAACACCACTACTCTGATAAATGGTGATAGTATGAAACTATTCTTTTAGTTCTTATCTTTGCTCATAGAATAATGTATAGTTCATTCCTCATCAGAGTCTTTCTTTTGTAGTAGTAGGCAATTAATGCAGCGTCTCCAACTGGTCAAGGTACAGAGAAGATACAGTGGAATGTTCACTTATAAATGGGATGCATCATCATCAGTCCTACACAAAGATTCAGAGATCATCATGGAAGGAGGCCAGGAAAATTGCCAGAGCCAGAAATGGTGAACATCTGCAGCAAAATAGTATTTATTAGACATGACAGTTCCGTTGCACATATGAACTCACAGTGTTTGTGACCTGCCCAAGACCAAGCCAGTGCAGGTCAAGATACCCCACTCATAGCCAAAGAGAAACTGAGCCTGTGGAAGAGAGTACATCAACATTCTTCAGTGATATAGCTTCTGAGAGGTTGCCAATGCTCTAGTAGACAATATTACTTTCATGTACATACAGACAGCACTAAGTGGATTCAATGTTAAGGAAAGAGTGCAAAACATGAGTCACTACAAGCAATAGGATAATAGAGGAAGAATTGGAGAGAAAGAAATGATGGCTGGATTTGATCAATATACATTATATGTGTGTATGATTCTGAAACACAAAGTGTATTTATCAGTTGGCACTATTTCTTGTTTTCAATTACTTTTATTCTTTGCTACAGCACACCAGCACACCAACAGTTTCTCAAACAAGTGCACTCTCAATCAGGATCAGATGTTTTCAGTGTCATATTTAAAGCTACTGTAGTTGGTCATTTACTCACAATTTGTGTCTTGATTTTTCTGAATCTTTATCATGCACATGATTTTATTGTAACCACTGGCTCTGACATGTTCTAACATGCTTCTGGCGGAGAAGATACTTTACAACGTATACAGAACTGAAACATTTTCTTCTTTCCTGAATAGTTAAGTGTAACATAGTTTTAAATGAATTTTTCAGCACAGTGAAGAGTAATTTCCTAATATTTCAGTTTACCAAATGATTCTGGTAACTCAGCTAATGCCCTGAAATATTGAAAGTTTGAGACACTAATATGTCAGATAAGAAACACAAGAACAAAATTTCCAGTAAATCCTCACTGAAATATTCATGTAAAACATTAGAACAACTTCCCAACTGCAGCTCCAGTGTAAGGAGGCTTAGTGTACTAATTAGCTGACACAGTAGGCTTAGAAAGGCTAAAACGTGGAGCAGGGAATTTGCAATAGTTGGGGCTCATATGATAATTACTAGGTTGTCTGATATTCTATGAATAAACTTATAGACAATGATTAGAGGGTATGTGCCCTGAGACAGTGGTTAAAGGTTACTTAGTGAACATTTGAAAAGGTTTGGAAAAATGACAAAAGCAAACCATTCCCAGTGTCCCATGTTTTCTTCCATGTATTATGTCAGATGGGGTTCTCTAGAGTAACAGAATCAATAGCATGACTATTTACATATTTATACACACAATTTATTAAGTTGGCTTATATCAGAACAGCAACAAGAGTTGTTTCACATCTGAGAGGTGGAGAATTTGACAATTGGTTGCCCTTTGAGGCTAGTTGCCTTGGCAGTTAGAGTAGCCCACTCGAGCTGTCTTGCTCACTATGGAGTCCAAGAACTGGGTAGTTATTACAATCAGAAGATACCACCCTCACTAGGAGTAGGTCTTCCTCATCAATGAAGGAAATCAGGACAATTGCTTAATTTAGGTTCCCTAGTCAAGAGAATCTAATTTATACCAAATTGACAGTAAAATCAACCATCACATCTGTGGAAGCTAAAACAAGACAAAACCAACCAAACAACGGATGGCCCCAAAATGAAAAGGATTGGAAGGACTTGGAGAGGGGTTGGGAGAGAAGGCAGAAGAAAGTTTGATGGGCATAATGAACACATGTGTTGAAATAGCATGGTAAATTCCTCTCCAATATGAAACATCCTCTTGTCTCTCCATTCCTTAGCCCACATTACTTCCTCCTCCCAAGTTAAACATTGCTATAAGCTTCTTATTTTTCTCAGAGCATGTCTGTGCAAATAAGCAATATGCATATGTTTGCATCTCCTATCTTATGCCTTACTGATGTCAGCTAAATGCATCTTTGTAGTTGACTATGAGTTGGGTATGATTATTTTCATCCTTATTTTATTTAGGAAGAAATGGATGAATTTAAAGTTTCATTCAAAAATACATAGCTAGTAGATAATACAGTCATGGTGAATATGTCTTTGTCTATATCATGAACATAATCACATATCTATAAACAAGTAAAATGTGTAGATACTTATTGGTGCTTTGCTATTTGAAGGCTATTTATATAAAATCTTTTTATATTTCCAACAATGCTGTTATGCAGTATAAAAACTATGTGATCCTCTGGAAATCAGTCTGGCAGTTCCTTGGAAAACTGGACTCGATACTTCCAGAGAACCCAGCCATACCACTCCTGGGCATATACCCAGAAGATTCCCCAGCATGCAATAAGGATACATGCCCCCCTATGTTCATAGCAGCCTTATTTACATTAGCCAGAAGCTGAAAAGAACCCAGATGTCCCTCAACCGAAGAATGGATACAAAAAGTGTGGTATATATACACAATGGAGTACTATTCAGCCATTAGAAACAATGAATTCTTGAAATTCTTAGAGAAATGGATAGAGCTGGAGAGCATCATACTAAATGAGGTAACCCAGTCTCAAAAGAATACCCATGGTATGCACTCACTGATAAGTGGATATTAGCCTAGAATCTTGGGACACCAAAGACACATTCCACATACCAAGTGATGTCCGACAAGAAGAAAGGAGTGGACACTGGTGCTGGAGAAGCTCAAAGCATCAGGGTAGGGGAATACTAGAACAGGGAAGTGGGAAGGGGTGGATGGGGAACAGGGGGAGGGAAAGGGGCATGTGGGACCTTAGGGGAGCGGGGAACCAGAAAAAGGAAAATGAAATGTAAATATAGAATTTATCCAATTAAAAATATAAAAAAGAAGAAAAAAACATGTAATCTGTGCATGTTGCATACTTCACAATGCAAAGAGAATGGAATTCTAGGAGGATTTCATCATGGTAGCAGCGTTTGTCCATACTGACATAATTTTTAGTTGAACCCTTTGTTCAGTTACATACCCACTTCTTATGGTGCCTTACTTATAATAGTATTCACTGTTCAAACTCGAAGCTTGAGGAATTGTCTGCTTGAAACCTGCAACTTTCCAACCCTCTTTGTTTAAATATAATAGCATGTTTGAATGTTTTTCTTCCTTTTTGCTTCATGCCAATTAATTTTATAAAGGACAAATATTTTCCCATTTTAAATAATGGATTTGTAGATTCTTTACATATAAAAATTTATTATTTAATTTTAGGAGTACTACTTGGCAAAGGTTATATGAAAACAGATTGATAGACATTGTTAGGGGAAATAATTATATCATTTTGGGCTCTTGCAAGTATAGTCTAGGCACATTTGACAAACAACAGTCAGTAATGCCTGAAAGCACTTGGGCAATCTTTTACACCCCACCCCCAGAATGTGGTAGTTTTGCCTCAAAACAAAATCAATATCATATTTTTTATCCAGAGTCCTCCAGGATCTAAATCATATGAACACAGAGCCTTACTCGTGGGTGGAATGACAGATCACTAGATATTAAATCCTGGAGGACATTCTATTTTTCACAAGTGGTCATTAGAACATCACTCACTTTGGGAAAAAGATCCAAATGTTACAGCCATGCAGCTCCTATTTTGAATCATTAAACTCAACACTAAATAGGATGTCTACTGAAATAGATTGTCTTTTATTTTAAAATACATTTGAGATTACAGTATTTACTTCACTTATTTATTTTAGTGAGTTTCAAGTTTCGACAATTAGGATACTTGTATGTCTCATGCCCAGAATTTCCCTTTCCATTCTTTAAGAAAATAGTTTCCTTAATAGCTACTGCACAAGTCTAAAACATACTTGTTCATCTCCATTTATGAGATGTTTGTTATTCTAATAAAGGAACGTTTTGTTCTCCTAGCACTGTTATAGAAGAAGATAACCTTTATTTTATAACTTCATTCTGCCCTTCAGCATAATCTATCATTTATATTGTCAACTGGTTTTGTTAGACAGTTTGATTACTACACAAAGCGTAATCACAAAGCCCCCTAAGCATTCATACATACTGTCTTCTTATTTTAACCAATTAAAGGACTATATTGAGTTAGCCAGCTGCCACTTGACCAGTAATATCCACCAGTGTAATTTTATTGTGCATTAAAGTGAGCTCTTAAGTGGGAAGTTTTTTTTTAATTTTTATGTAAAAATGTGTATCTAGGCAAAAGAAAATATTTATAAATCTAATGTCTAAAAAAGATCCATTTTATTTTTCTCATTAAGTGAGAAAATTATTTGCTTTTAAGTCTCCAATAGAGACCTTATCATAGATAATTTATTCATTCAACAAGCATTAATGAGG
Source organism: Apodemus agrarius (assembly GCA_964023405.1). Classification (NCBI taxonomy): domain Eukaryota; kingdom Metazoa; phylum Chordata; class Mammalia; order Rodentia; family Muridae; genus Apodemus; species Apodemus agrarius. Next base: position 173,951,132 of record OZ030005.1, read on the forward strand.
ACCAACTAAGTTATTTTGTGTTTGACACCAAGGACACAGTGATGAATGATGCATAGTTCTTGCCCAAAAGTAAACAGTAGGCTCTGGAAAGCGATATATTGGTAAGGAAATTATTTAAGCAGAATATCATGAGTGTAAGCAATGTATGTTGAATGGAGGTGGGATTGTTCTTTATGTCGGAGAGTGTCAGGGATTCACACTGATGAAGGTAAGTTCTTAAGGGATTGATTGGCACAGTGAGACAGACCAAGTGATTAATTATATAGAGACCATAATATGAGCAGTGAATTTCACCCAGACTTATATGGAGAGTCAGATCGCATGGCTACACTTAAACTCTGCAGGCTTAACTCCCAGAGCTCTGACTTTCCAACATGTGAATGTGAGTTCTGTCAAAGTATAGATACGATAACAAATGAGTTCAATTTGTTTTGGTTCCACCATCTTGTTAACTGAACAGGATATTTAGAAATGAACTGTTGGTTGGCTTTGAGGAAAGCCAGTCAAGGGAGAACAAAACCTGGTAACCAGGTCATTCTGTCATTCTTGGTTCAGATGCAACTGCAGAAAGCAGAGAATGTTGTCAGAAATTTCAGCTTTTCAGTTGGTGAATTAAATTTTAGGTAGAAACTTTAGATGTAAGTATAAGTCATATTTCCTGTTTTGTCACTTTGAACTTGCCTCTTCCTATTTTACTTCTCATTTTCATCACTTCAGTCAGAGGCCTTGGGACACAAAGAAAAGTCTAAAGTAATGGAAAAGTTGGGAGTCCTAGTAAAGCAATATAGACATCAAATCAAATAGGGACATGGTAGGGAAGCATGGAATTAAAATAGAGTTCTTGACATTCTGTTAGTAGATAAAATGAGTTCCTGTATCTGAGAAAGTTGGGTAGTTCTGATTTGCATGTAATTTGCAGGTGGAAAAGGTTAATTATATGAAAAAAGGAGAGAGTTGACATTCTTAGTTCTACATGAACTATTTCTATCTTGGGTTTTCCAAGAATGGAAACTGCTCTTAAGATTAAGATTCACCAAACACTTGTTGAACAACAAGACACTCAAGAGCCCAAGAAGAGCAAGTCCACCTAAGATGATCTTTCAAAGAGTACTAAATAGCAGTCACATTGAAAATTTTCAAATTAGGTTGCTATTAATTTTGATCCTCTTCACAAGCAAGATTCACACTTGCTCAGTAGAGTTATGTTATCCAGTGAAGGTCATATCTTCATCAGGAGTTGGACCAAGAATTTCATGAAATCATTGTTTTTAATAGCTGAGCGGTACTCTGTCCTGTATAACATTTTCTGTACCCATTACTCTGTTGAAGGATATCTGGGTTCTTTCCCATTTCTGGCTATTATAAATAAGGCTGCTATGAACATAGTGGAGCATGTGTACTTGTTATATGTTGGAGCATCTTTTGGGTATATGCCCAGGAGTGGTATATCTGGGTCCTCAGGTAATACTATGTCCAATTTTCTGAGGAACCACCAGACTGATTTCCAGAGTAGTTGTACAAGTTTGCAATCCCACCAACATGAAGGAGTGTTCTTTCTCCACATTCTCAACATCATTTGCTGTCACCTGAGTTTTTGATCTTAGCCATTCTGATTGGTGTGAGGTGGAATCTCAGAGTTATTTTGATTTGCATTTCCCTGATGACTAAGGATGTTGAGCATTTCTTTAAGTGTTTCTCAGCCATTTCATATTTCTCAGTTGAGAATTCTTCATTTAGCTCTGTACCCTATTTTTTAATTGGGTTATTTGATTCTCTGGAAACTAACATCTTGAGTTCTTTGTATATTAGCCCTTATTGGATGTAGAATTGGAAAAGATCTTTTCCCAATCTGTTGGTTGCCATTTTGTCCTGTTGACAGTGTCCTTTGCCTTACAGAAGCTTGGCAATTTTATGAGGTCCCATATGTCTATTGTTGATCTTAGAGTATAAGCTATTAGTGTTTTGTTCAGGAAAATTTCCCCTGTACCCATGTGTTTGAGGCTCTTCCCCACTTTCTCTTCTATTAGATTCAGTGTATCTAGTTTTATGTGGAGGTCCTTGATCCACTTAGACTTGAGCTTTGTACAAGGAGATAACAGTGGATCAATTTGCATTCTTCCACATACTAACTGCCAGTTCAACCAGCACCATTTGTTGAAAAGGCTGTCTTGTTTCCACTGGATGGCTTTAGCTCCTTTGTCAAATATCAAGTACCCATAGGTGTGTGGGTTCATTTCTTGGTCTTCAATTCTATTCCATTGATCTACATGACTGTCTCTGTACCAATACCACACAGTTTTTATCACTATTAATCTATAATACAGCTTGAGGTCAAGGATGGTGAATCCCCAAGAAGTTCTTTAATTTTTGAGAATAGTTTTCACTATTCTGGGATTTTTGTTATTCCAATTGAATTTGCAAATTGCTTTTTCTAACTCTAAAAATAATTGACTTGGAATTTTGATGTGGATTGCATTGAATCTGGAGATTGCTTTCTGAGAGATGGCCATTTTTATTATATTAATCCTGCCAATCCATGAGCATGAGAGATCTTCCCATCTTCTGAGGTTTTCGACTTCTTTCTTCAGAGACAAAGTTCTTGTCATACTGATCTTTCATTTGCTTGGTTAGAGTAACACCAAGGTATTTTATATTATTTGTAATTATCATAAAGGATGTTTTCCTAATTTCTTTTTCAGCCTGTCTATCCTTTGAATAGCGGAAGGCTACTGATTTGTTTGAGTTAATTTTATATCTGACCACTTTGTTGAATTTTTTTTTAGATCAGGTTTAGGAGTTCTCTGGTGGAATTTTTAGGGTACTTAGTATACTATCATGAATGGAACTAGAAAATGTTATCTTGAGTGAGATAACTCAGTCAGAAAATAACACACATGGTATGTACTCACTGATAATTGGATATTAGCGCAAAAGCTCGGAATACTCAAGATGCAATTCACAGACTACATGAAGCTCAAGAAGAAGGTAGTCCAGTGAGTGGATGCTTTGATCCTTCTTAAATGGGGGAACAAAATACTCACAGGAGGAATATCATGACAAAATGTGGAGCAGAGACTAAAGGAAAGGCCATCTAGAGACTGCCCCATCTGGGGATCCATCCCATATACAGTCACTAAACCCAGACACTATTATGGATGCCAAGAAGTGCATGCTGACAGAAGCCTGATATAGCCGTCTCCTGAGAGGCTCTTCCAGAGCCTGACAAACACAGAGGTGGATGACCACAGCCAACCATTGGCCTGAGCCCGGGGTCAATGGGGTCTCCAATAGGGGAGTTAGAGAAAAGACTAATATAGCTGAAGGGGTTTGCAACCCCATAAGAAGAACAACAATATCAACCAACCCAGAGCTCCCAGGGACTAAACCACCAACCAAAGAGTACACATGGAGGGACCCATGGCATATGTAGGAAACGATAGCCTTGTTGGTCATCCGTGGGAGGAGACGTCCTTGGTCCTATGAAGGCTTGATGTCTCAGTGTAGGGGAATTCCAGAGTGGGGAGGAGTGAGTGAGTGTGTGGGTCCAGAAACACCGTCATAGAAGCAGGGGGAGAAGGTATGGTATAGGGGGTTTGGGCATGATGGGAACCTGGAAAGAGCATAATATTTGAAATGTAAATTTAAAAATGTACAATAAAAATTTCTTTAAAAAAGGAGTTAGTTCAGCCCATCTTATAGCTGCTATAACAAAATACATAAATGTGAAAATGTGATGATAGACAACAAAGATTTATTTTCCCCCAATGAACACACATTTATTGATCTCACAACAAAGTTAGGGCTGGGCTCAGAAATGTCTGTCCTATCCATGGATGATGATACAGGGCAATCACATTCAGGACCACTCTCTTGCTTTTTCTCCTTTCCTGGGACCATCTCAGACATATATCAATTTCTACAACTATAAAATATCCACAGGGATAGTGGTAGACTTCTTCCAAAGTGTGTGTCTTCTCAGAAAGTGGAGAAGAACCTTCTGGTCTTAGTTCTGAAGGCTGAAAGTTTGAAACCAAGGTCTGGCAGTATAGTGTTTCTTTCTCAACTTAGAGGAGCTTTTGTTCATGCATCTTCCTACCTTCTGGTTCTCTCAGGAGTAATTCTCTGTCTCCATGATTCTCGATGCTGTGCCTGTGTCTCTGTCCTCATATACTCATTCTATTAGGGATACTCATTCTGTTAGACAGATAGCTCATTCTACTCCAGTGTGATCTCAGTTTGGCTTCATTCTTTCTGAAATAAAGATATTTCCAAACAAATTCATATTCTAAATTCTTGAATGTTGAGAATTCAGCAAACTTTGTGAACTTAACTCAACCAATAATATCATTCTCTTTTGTTGTCCATTTCTTCCTCAATGTCCCAAACACATTTGCTTTCTCCCTTCCATTTTGCTCTTTGTTTGTCTTTGTGCAGGTGCATATTTACTCCTATGGATGACCTTGCTTTTGCACTATTATTTGATGATATATTGAGAGAGAAAAACATCTGCCAGCTTCTAGGAGCTGGACAGACATCACATTTTTATATCATCATCATCGTCGTCGTCGTCATCGTCGTCGTCGTCGTCATTTTGGTGTTGCTTAAATCATTTGGCACTTACAGAGGCCTTGTTGTTTTGCTAAACTAGAATGATTTCAAGGAACATCAGTGCACTTACAGAGGCCTTGTTGTTTTGCTAAACATGAATGATTTCCAGGAACATCAGTGTCAGGCTAATTACTGTGAACTGTGAACAAAATAAATAAAGATGAAACAAGACTACTATGTAATCATGTTTGAACATAGGGAAAAATGTAAAATGTTATTCAAATGTGGATGAGACCAAGTAGTCTTCAGGTTGCCTAATAAGTGATATTCATTTTTAAACCAATTATACATTTAACTTGGTCTTATCCTTTTTTCATGTGATAAATTGAAATAAATAATTAAAATCAACACTTTTTGACAACATTTAATGCGATGTAAAGCCTCACTTCCTTGAATACTTGTTAAATCATGTAGTATGTCACTAGATCATGTACTAAATCTTTCCAATACCTTACCCCTGAGATGTTCCACAATTCACCATTAGGCATACTCTCTCATGGCAAGAATCAATAAACCCGACTTGTTCAGCTGTGAATGTGTTCCTGTTGGTGGTTGTCTGGAGGAGATTCAAAGACATTTCAATAATGCTCATGAAATAAAATGTAAAAGCTGAAGTAAGAAACACGTTTTTGTGTGGAATGTGCAAATTTTGTAAGTGACTGCAGTGGAGACTATACTACAGGTAGAAAAATGCAGGAACAGCCATGGTTGTATTTACAATAAGTAGTACTAGGTGCTATATAGAAGTGCAGTTCAAATGCAGTCACATCTATTTTGTTTTACAAATAAAATCAAGCAACCTTTGATCAACAGTTTGGCATCAGACAGACCTTATGCCTAGTTCTTTTGTGACTGTGTCACCTTCCTTCAACCAATGAAAAACAAAGTGATAACAAAACAATAAAAAAACTCAGGAATGTGATGTCCCTAATTTCCTGACATAGTAATTGGGGAGAGGGAAGGGCTGGTGTCTCATCATCTGTGTCACAGCTAAAATTTCATCTTGGATAGGTCTGGGTCAAGCAGTAATCAATGATTATTGAGACAGGAGGACATGAATCCTTCCGTGCCCTGTGTAGTTCAGAACATTCTGTCTTTTGTTCTACAGGCCATGGGTGGTGCTGCTTGAGTGCTCCTGTCCCAGATACAGCTGCACAGCTGACTGCTAACCACATCATGGATGAGGGTCAGGCTTCCTTCTCAGCCCACTGACAGCACCCCTCCCTTTCCTTCTGTGGTGACTCTCATGTTTATGAGATGCTTATTGATCAGCATTGCCGTGTTCCTTGCTTTCTTTAACCTGCAGAGAATTCTTCAATTTGTACTTCTTCTAGGTAGGGAAGAATCTTGGTCTTCCTGAGTGGAATCACAGATCAGGAGCTGTGGGTCTTGTTGTTTCTTTTTCTACCCAAGAAACAAAACAAAATATAACAATTCATTGCTTAATTAATCCACTCTTTGATAAATTCATACATGATCATTAATTTTTTGAGTTTGAGTCTGGTGCCTTAGGTCACTGGGCCACACTCACAATAAGACAGTTTTACAAACTTCATTGAAAGCTTGCTAGGTGCATGAGCCTCACACATGTGAGAAGGTAAAATAACATCTTGCTTCTGAGTTGGCCGCTTGTTTGCAATTGATTCATTTATTATTATAATTCAAATTCTATGATGTGGTTTATTCTTATAATTCAGAAAATAATAAGTTTTCCAGTTATATCTATTTATCCTAAAATTTGTATGTTAATTAGGCTTATGCTAGTCAAATTTCATCATAACAATATAGTTTTTACTGGAAATGACAATTTTTCTTTATAGTTTCAAAACAACATTTGAAATATCTAAAGGGAAAATCATTATCATTGAAAGTTAATATTTCTTTAGCTCTCATCAGCTGACCCCACTGAAATAAATATCTTTATAATGTAGTTTTAAAATAGTCTTTATTTTATTTTTGAAAATAGATCATTTTCTCATTCAATGTGACCTGATTACAGTTTCATCTTCCTTCACTCCTCCTCGTTCCTGTTCACCCTCCTTCCTCTGGATCTACTTCTTTTCTCTTTCATTAGAAAAGAATATTCTAATTCTTGTTTGCTTGTTATCTCTTATAATGTGGTTTTTAATAAATGTATATTTTGGGTGTGGCACTATCATTAACAGCTACATTGCACCAAAGCAGACAATATTAAATGTTTCTAAATTCTGGTTTGAATTTACAAAGACCTCTCTTCTTCCCTCTTAATCTCTGCCTTAGTGTTTGATTCTTAGATATACGTTTTCGCATGAAATTTTTGGATTCTCCAAAGTCTTTTGAGGGAAATATTAAATTACACCAATATACATATGTAACATTTTAATCAATTATGAAATATCTCATGTCTACTTGACAAGTTTTGCTGGCACTAGGAGAGGAGGGACCCTCTATTATAATCACCATTCTTCACAAAGGCGATTCTTTTTAAAAAATTAATTCCTTAATTAAATTCACTTTACATCCTAATATCAGCGCCCTCTCCTTCCAGTGCCCCACTTTCTCAGCCCTTTTCCTATGGCCCTCCCATTTTCCTCTGAGGAAGGGGAGGCAACCCCCAGAGTTCATGCTCCCACTCTGTCATATCAGTTGCTGCAAAACTAGGCACATCCTCTCTCACTGAGGCTGGACAGTGCTGCCCAGTTAGGGGAATGGAATCATCAGACAGGCAACAAATTCAGGTGCTTCCTAATGTTTACTGGAGAATGAGCTGAGAGTATAGCTCTTGAAATATCAATTTTCATTGGACACATAAGATCATTTCCTGGGGCAGCAGTTTGCGGAAGTGGTTGGTTGGGTAAAAGGTTAGAGGAGAAGTTTGGGGACAGATGGACAAAATTTAAAAAGTCAAAATTAACCTATTTACTAGATTTCCTTTGGTCTTTTCAAAACCTTGAGTTTTCTGTACCTTTAAAAATAATGGATTTGGGATAACAGCTGAGGCCGCAATCTTGCCTCAGGGCACTACAGACAGCTAGCAGTTGGGGCCAGGTACACAGTCTGCATCTAACATCGACTATCCCATCAGGCTCTTGCCTGCACCCAGAACCTGATCTGCTTGGTGGGCTATCACCGACCTGTTCGGGTGCCAGCTCACTCAGGGGTCTGTGCCCGGCTTGAGGCAGAGGCCACCATCTTGCCTCGGGTTACTGCAGATGGCTGGCAGCTGGAGCCAGGTGTGCGGACAGAGCCCGAGTCTAACATCAACTACCTCATCAGGCTCTTGCTTGCACCCAGAGCCTGATCACCTCGGTGGGCTGTCTGGGCTCTGACCTGCTCAGACAACAACTCGCTCAGGGGTCTATGCCTGGATTACAGGCTGCCATCTTGCCTCAGGGCACTACAGACAGCTAGCAGCTGGGGCCAGGTACATGGACAGAGTCCAAGTCTAACATCGACTATCCCATCAGGCTCTTGTCTGTACCCAGAGCCTGATCAGCTCAGTGGGCTATCTATATACCAATCCGTTCAGACACCAACTTGCTCTGGGGTTTGTGCCTGGCTTACAGTGGAGGCCGCCATCTTGCCTCGGGGCAACACAGACAACTAACCAGATGGAGCCCTGTGGACTGAGAGCACCACCATCTAGGCTCCAGCAGTCCAGCCAGAGAATCTCCAGTACTGCAGGAAATCCCACGGTTAGACAGAGCCCCGAAAACCGCCACCATCTTGGAGCTGGAGGCCTGATCAGGTCACCATAGAGAACCAACAGTAGAGCCCAGATCACCATAGAGAACCAACAGACGAGCCAAGATCTGTGGAAATAAAGAACTGATTCTTTTTTTTTTTTATCGGTGCTAAGTGATCTAGATCTAGATCAGTGCTAAGTGCTTCAGTGACTTACCAACCTCACCGATGCTTTTGACATCTGAGGGGTATCTGGTATTTTTTTTTATTTTCTATATTCTATGTTTACATTCCAAAGGGTTTCCCCTTTCCCAGTTCCCACCCACCATACTTCCCATAGTTCCTCTCCCCCCCAACTATTCCCCAATCATTCCCCCTCCTCCCTCGGTTTCTTGACTAAACTGGATGCAATCTTTACAGGCCCAGGGTCCTCTAAATACTCAAGACACAAATAGCAAGTCAAATGATTCCCAAGAAGAAGAAAGGAGAGGACCCTGGGCCTGTAAAGAACTGATTCTTAAGAGCTAGCATCTAGGCAGGCCAGGAGGAGATGGCGGGAGGCCAGTTGCATGCCCAACAGCAAGCTGGGAGGAGACTTGGGTCCGGCCCAGCAGAGCTGAGGAGGTAATTCAGAGCCAAGTAGCGGAAACCTTCCAGTTTTCACCTCAGGAGCATGGACGCCCTCGGTAACAGCAGCACCAAATGCCAGGCTCACAGGAGCTTCAAACACCAACCAGTAACAAGACCAACTAACTCCAGAGATAAACAGATGGCAAAAGGCAAACATAGGAATATTACTAATGGAAATCAAGGCAATATGGCAGTATCTGAACCCAATTCACCAACCACAACAAGTCCTGGATACCCCAACACACCAGAAAAACAAGATTTGGATTTAAAAGCACTGGTCATGATGCTGCTAGAGGAACACAAAAAAGACATTAAAAAAAACTCTTAAAGAAATGCAGGGGAACATGAATGAGTTAGAAGCCTTTACAATAGAAACACAAAAATCACTTAAAGAATTCCAGGAGAATATGAGTCAATAGACAGAAACCAATAAAGAGGAAATGAAAAAAAATCACTTAAAGAAATGCAAGAGAAATTGACTCAACAGGCAGAAGTCATGAAAGAGGAAACACAAAAATCTCTTAAAGCATTGCAGGAAAACACAAACAAGTGAAGGAAATGAGCAAAACCATCCAGGATCTAAACACAGAGATAGAAACAACTAAGAAATCACAAAGGAAGACAACTTTGGAGATAGAAAAACTTAGGAAGAAATCAGGGGTCATAGATGCAAATATCAAAAACAGAATACAAGAGATAGAATTAAGAATCTCATGAATATTGATGCAAAAATACTAAACAAAATACTTGCCAACCGAATCCAAGAACACATCAAAATGATCATTCACCATGATCAAGTTGGCTTCATCCCAGGGATGCAGGGATGGTTCAATATACGGAAATCCATCAACGTAATCCACTACATAAACAAACTCAAAGAAAAAAACCACATGGTCATCTCATTGGATGCTGAAAAAGCATTTGACAAAATTCAGCATCCTTTCATGCTAAAGGACTTGGAAAGAGCAGGAATTCAAGGCCCATATCTAAACATAGTAAAAGCAATATACAGCAGACCAGTAGCCAAAATCAAGGTAAACGGAGAAAAACTTGAAGCAATCCCACTAAAATTGGGACTAGACAAGGCTGTCCCTTCTCACCATATCTCTTCAATATAGTACTTGAGGCACTAGCTAGAGCAATTCGACAACAGAGGGAAGTCAAAGGGATACAAATCGGAAAGGAAGAAGTCAAACTATCACTATTCGCAGATGATATGATAGTATAATTAAGTGACCCCAAAACCTCCACCAGAGAACTCCTGCAACTGATAAACAACTTCAGCAAAGTGGCTGGCTATAAAATCAACTCAAGCAAATCAGTAGCCTTCCTATACGTGAAGGATAAGCAGGCCGAGAAAGAAATTAGGGAAATGACACCCTTCACAATAGCCACAAAGGATATAAAGTATCTTGGAGTGACGCTAACCAAACATGTGAAAGATTTATATGACAAAAACTTCAGGTCTCTGAAGAGGGAAATTGAAGAAGACATCAGAAAATGGGAAAATCTTCCATGCTCGTGGGTTGGCAGGACTAATATAGTCAAAATGGCAATCTTGCCCAAAGCAATATACAGATTCAATGCAATCCCCATCAAAATCCCAACTTAGTTCTTCATAGAGTTAGAAAGAGCAATTCTCAAATTCATCTGGAATAACAAAAAACCCAGGATAGCTAAAACTATCATCAACAGCAAAAGAACTTCTGGGGGAATCAATATCCCAGACCTCAAGCAATATTACAGAGCAGTAGTATTAAAAACTGCATGGTATTGGTTCAGTGACAGGGAGGCGGATCAATGGAATAGGATCGAAGACCCAGAATTGAACCCGCACATCTATGGCCAATTGATCTTCGGCAAAGGAGCTGAAAGCATCCAGTGGAAAAAGATAACCTTTTCAACAGATGGTGCTGGCTCAACTGGAGGTCAACATGCAGAAGAATGAGAATTGATCCACTCTTATCTCCTTGCACTAAGCTCAACTCCAAGTGGATCAAGGACCTCCACATAAAACCAGAGACACTAAAACTAATAGAAAAGAAACTGGGGAAGACCCTTGAGGACATCGGCTCAGGGGAAAAATTCCTGAACAGAACACCAATTGCTTATGCTCTAAGAGCAAGAATAGACAAATGGGACCTCATAAACTTACAAAGTTTCTGTAAGGCAAAAGACGCTGTCAAAAGGATAAATCGGCAACCAACAAATTGGGAAAAGATCTTCACCAACCCCACATCCGACAGAGGGCTAATATCCAATGTATACAAAGAACTCAAGAGGTTAGACCCCAGAAAACCAAATAACCCTATCCAAAAATGGGGTACAGAGCTAAACAGAGACTTTTCACCTGAAGAAATTCGGATGGCTGAGAAACACCTTAAAAAATGTTCAATATCATTAGTCATTAGGGAAATGCAAATCAAAACAACCCTGAGATTTCACCTCACACCAGTCAGAATGGCTAAGATTAAAAACTCAGAAGACATCAGGTGTTGGCGAGGATGTGGAGAAAGAGGAACACTCCTCCACTGCTGGTGGGAATGCAAGCTGGTACAACCACTCTGGAAATCAGTATGGCGGAAAACCGGACATGATACTTCCAGAGGACCCAGCCATACCACTCCTGGGAATATACCAAGAAGATTCCCCAGCATGCAATAAGGATACATGCTCCACTATGTTCATAGCAGCCTTATATATAATAGCCAGAAGCTGGAAAGAACCCAGATGTCCCTCAACAGAGGAATGGATACAAAAAATGTGGTATATATACACAATGGAGTACTATTCAGCCACTAGAAACAATGAATTCATGAAATTCTTAGAGAAATGGATGGAGCTGGAGAACGTCATACTAAGTGAGGTGACCCAGTCTCAAAAGAATACCCATGGTATGCAGTCACTGATAAGTGGATATTAGCCTAGAAGCTTGGAACACCAAAGACATAAATCACATACCAAGTGATGTCTGACAAGAAGAAAGGAGTGGACACTGGTGATAGAATGGACCAAAGCATCATTGTGGGGGAGTACAAGAACAGTGAGATGGGAGGGGGTGGATGAGGGAGCAGGGGGAGGGAAAAGGGCATGTGGGACCCTTGGGGGTGGGGAACCAGAAAAAGGGAAATGAATTGTAAATATAGAATATATCCAATAAAAAATGAAAGTATGAAAAAATAAATAAAATTTAAAACATGGAACTTCAAAAAAAAAAAAAAGAATCTCAGATACTGAAGATACCATAGAAACCATTGACTCCACAATCAAAGAAAATGCAAAATGCAAAATGCAAAAGGCTTGTAACCCCAAAAATCCAGGAAATCAAGGACACAAGGAGAAGACCAAACCTAAGGATTATAGGTATAGATAAGAGTAAAGATCTACAACTTAAAGGGTTAGCAAATATCTTCAACAAAATTATAGAAGAAAACTTCCCTAACCTAAAGAGAGAGATTCCCATGAATATACAAGAATCCTACAGAACTCCAAAGAGACTGGACCAGAACAGAAATACCTCCCATCACATAATAATCAAAACCCCAAATGTACTAAACAAGAAAGAATATTAAAGGCAGTAAGAGAAAAAGGCCAAGTAACCTGTAAAGGAAGACCTATCAGAATTACACCAGACTTCTCACCAGAGACCATGAAAGCTAGAAGATCTTGGGCAGATCTCATGCAAAGTCTAAGAGAACACAAATGTCAGCCAAGACTACTATACCCAGCAAAACTCTCAATCAATGTAGATGGAGAAATCAAAATATGCCATGACAAGACCAAATTTAAACAATATCTTTCCACAAACCCAGCCCTACAAAGGATAATAGGAGGAAAAATCCAATGCAAGGAGGGAAACTACACTCTGGAAAAAGCAAGATAGTAACCTTCTTCCATCAAAATCAAAAGAAGATAACCACTCAAAAACAAAAATAACATCAAAAATGACAGGAAGAAATAATCACTATTCCTTAATATCTCTTAACATCAATGGAATCAATTCCCCAATAAAAAGACATAGACTAACAGATTGGATATGGAAACAGTACCTTACATTTTGCTGCATACAGGAAACACACCTCAAGGTCAAAGACAAACACTACCTTAGACTAAAAGGCTTGAAGGCAATTTTACAATCAAATGGTCTAAGGAAATGAGCTGGAATGCCCATTCTAATATCAGATAAAATTGACTTTCAACCTAAAGTCTTCAAAAGAGACACAGAAGGTCAATTATTTTTTCTGATTAAAAGAAAAATCGACCAAGAAGAACTCACAATTCTTTATATCTATGCCAAAATGCAAGGGCACCCTCATTCATAAAAGAAACGTTACTAAAGCTCAAAGCACACATTGCACCTAACACAATAATTTCGGGAGACCTCAACACTCCACTATCCTCAATGGACCAATCAGGATAACAGAAACTAAACAGGGACACGGAAACTTATTGAAGCTTTGGACCAATTGTATTTAACAGATATATATAGAGAACATTTCATCCTAAGGCAAAAGAATATACCTTTTTCTCAGTACCTCATGGTACCTTCTCCAAAATCGACCATTTAATTGGTCACAAGACAGACTTCAACAGATATAACAAGATCAAACTAATCCCATGCCTCCTATCGTATCACCATGTAGTAAGAGTGGTCTTCAATAGCAACAAAAACAACAGAAAGTCCACATACACGTGGAGAACAATATTCTACTCAATTATACCTTAGTCAAGGAAGAAATAAAGAAAGAAATCAAAGACTTTTTAGAATTTAATGAAAATGAAGGTACAACATTCCCAGATCTATGGGACACAATGAAAGCAGTGCTAAGAGGAAAACTCATAGCCCTGAGTGACTCCAAAAAGAAACAGGAGAGAGCATATACTAGCAACTTAATGGCACACCTGAAAGCTCTGGGACAAAAAGAAGCTAATTCACCCAGGAGGAGTAGAAGACTGGAAATCATCAAACAGGGCTGAAATAAATCAAGTTCAAACAAAGAGAACCATACAAAGAATCAACAAAACCAGGAGCTGGTTCTTTGAGAAAATCAACAAGATAGATTAACCCTTAGCCAGACTTACCAAAGGGCACAGAGACAGTATTCAAATTAACAAAATTAGAAATGAAAAGGGAGATATAACAACAGAAACTGAGGAAATTCAAAAAATCATCAGATCCTACTACAAAAGCCTATACTCAACACAACTGGAGAATCTGGAGATAATGGCCAATTTCCTAGACAGATGCCAAATACCAAAATTAAATCAGAATCAAATAGATCATCTAAACAGTCCCATAACCCCCAAAGAAATAGAAGAGGTCATAGAAAGTCTTCCAACCAAAAAAATCACAGGACCAGACGGTTTTAGTGCAGAATTCTATCAGACCTTCAAAGAAGACCTAATACCAATACTCTTCAAACTATTACACAAAATAGAAACAGAAGGAACACTACCCAACTCATTCTACAAAGCCACAATTACGCTGATTCCAAAACCACATGGAGGTCCAACTAAGAAAGAGAACTTCAGACTAATTTCCCTTATGACAATCAATGCAAAAACACTCAATAAAATTCTTGCCAACCAAATCCAAGAACATATGGAAATGATCATTCATCGTGATCAAGTAGGCTTCATCCCAGGGATGCAGGGGATGGTTCAATATACATAAATCCATCTATGTAATCCACTAAATAAACAAACTTAAAGAAAAAAAACACATGGTCATTTCACTAGATGCTGAAAAAGCATTTGACAAAATTCAGCATCCTTTCATGCTAAAAGTATTGGAAAGAACAGGAATTCAAGGCCCACATCTAAACATAGTAAAAGCAATTTACAGCAGACTGGTAGCCAACATCAAAGTAAATGGAGAGAAACTGGAAGCAATCCCACTAAAATCAGGGACTAGACAAGGCTGTCCCCTCTCACCATATCTGTTCAATATAGTCCTTGAGGTACTAGCCAGAGCAATTAGACATCATAAGGAAGTCAAAGGGATACAAATTGGAAAGAAGAAGTCAAACTATCACTATTTGCAGATGATATGATAGTATACTTAAGTGACCCAAAAAACTCCACCAGAGAACTCCTACAGCTGATAAACAACTTCAGCAAAGTGGCTGGTTATAAAATCAACTCAAGCAAATCAGTAGCCTTCCTGTACTCAAAGGATAAGCAGGCTGAGAAAGAAATTAGGGAAATGACACCCTTCACAATAGCCACAAACAATATAAAGTATCGTGGTGTGACTCTAACCAATTTGTATGACAAGAATTTCAGGTCTCTGAAGAAGGAAATAGAAGACCTCAGAAAATGGAAAAATCTTCCATGCCATGGGCTGGCAGGATTAAAATATTAATATAGTTAAAATGGCCATCTTGCAAAAAGCAATATACAGATTCAACACAATCCCCATCAAAATCCCAACTCAGTTCATCATAGAGTTAGAAAAAGCAATTCTCAAATTCATCAGGAACAACAAAAAACCCAGGATAGCTAAAACTATTATCAACAGTAAAAGAACTTCTGGGGGAATCAGTATTCTGGACGTCAAGCAACACTACAGAGCAGTAGTGTTAAAAACTGCATGGTATTGGTACAATGACAGGGAGGTAGATGAATGGAATATGATTGAAGACCCAGAATTGAACCCACACATCTATAGCCATTTGCTTTTTGACAAATGAGTTGAAAACAACCAGTGGAAAAAAGATAGCCTTTTCAACAAATGGTGCTGGCTCAACTAGAAGTCAACATGCAATGACTTCTAGAGAATTGACATGCAATGACAGAATGAGAATTGATCTACTTTTATTTCCTTGTACTAAGCTCAACTCCAAGTGGACCAAGGACCTCCACATAAAACCAGACACACTAAAACTAATAGAAAAGAGACTGGGGAAGACCCTTGAGTACATTGGCTCAGGGGGAACAGAACACCAATAGCTTATGCTCTAAGATCAAGAATAGACGAATGGGACCTCATAAAATTACGAAGTTTCTGTAAGGCAAAAGACACTGTCAAAAGGACAAATCAGCAGCCAACAATTTGGGAAAAGATCTTCACCAATCCTACATTTGGCAAAGGGCTAATATCCAATGTATATAAAAAACTCAAGAAGTCAGACCCCAGAAAACCAAATAACCCTATCAAAAAATGCGGTACAGAGCTAAACAAAGAATTTTCACCTGAAGAAATTTGGATGGCTGAGAAGCACCTTAAGAAATGTTCAACATTATTAGTCATTAGGGAAATGCAAATCAAAACAACTCTGAGATTCCACCTCATACCAGTCAGAATGGCTAAGACTAAAAACTCAGGAAACAGCAGGTGTTGGTGAGGATGTGGAGAAAGAGGAACACTCCTCCACTGCTGGTGGGATTGCAAGCTGGTACAACCACTCTGGAAATCAGTATGGTGGTTCCTCAGAAAACTGGACATGATACTTCCAGAGGACCCTGTCATACCACTCCTGGGCATATACCCAGAAGATTCCCCAGCATGTAATATGGATACAGGCTCCACTATGTTCATAGCAGCCTTATTTATAATAGCCCGAAGCTGGAAAGAACCCAGAAGTCCCTCAACAGAGGAATGGAGACAAAAAATATGGTATATATACACAATGGAGTACTATTCAGCCACTAGAAACAATGAATTCATGAAATTCTTAGACAAATGGATGGAGCTGGAGAACATCATACTAAGTGAGGTAACCCAGTCTCAAAAGAATACTAATGGTATGCACTCACTGATAAGTGGATATTAGCCTAGAATCTTGGGACACCAAAGACACAATCCACATATCAAATGATGTCTGAGAAGAAGGAAGGAGTGGACCCTGGTTCTGGAAATGCTCAATGCATCAGTGTAGGGAAATACCAGAACAGGGAAGTGGGAAGAGGTGGATGGGGGAACAGGGGGAGGGAAAAGGGCATGTGGGACCTTTGGGGAGCAGGGAACCAGAAAATGGGAAATGAAATGTAAATATAGAATATATCCAATAATAAATAAATAAATAATAAATAAATAAATAAATAAATAAATAAATAAAATGGATTTGGATTAAAATGGAAAAACTAACGATGCCAGGCTGGAGTTTTAGAAATAAGCTTAGCCTAAGTAACATTCTCCAACTACAGACACTCTCCTGACAGTTTATATGTACAAGGTTTTTGTTTCTTTGAGTTGTTTTAGCATCATAGAGAAGGCCAAAGGAATGTACAGGTATGTTTAATACAGTCTATACCTTAATCGTGCATCACCATGCCATTACTGGCATTCCCTATCAGGATGGTTCATATGTTCCTCTGACAAACGTGTAAGTGTGTGTACTCACTGTTGTGACATGTACTATTTTCTTATACCCTAAGGATCCTCTGTGCTCTGACAGCTTATACCTTCTGCTGTATCATCCCCTGGTGATTGTGGAACACTCTCAGGCTATGTCTCGGCTTCCATTGACCCGCTCAAGCATTGGGAACACGACTTCAGCCTGGTGCAACTGTTTTCAAAAAACAGGAAAATGCCTTCCTCTGATGCACTGAGTTTTTGCTTTTCCATAAAAACACATTTGCTAGGAAGTTTAATGATCTACTGCCACATGCACACGGCACTTCTTAAACTAAGATGCACATATGAAACCTCTTCTAAGCATCAGAATCTTTAGCCATTTCTCTTCACTTGTGCTATTACATTAGTTAACATTTCTCTATTTCAAAAGACATTATTTAAAAAATCACTATTTACTTAATGTTTTTGCGGATCAGAATTAAAGAGTCCCATCATTAAATGCCATCAATATTGAATTTTTATCTCAGGGGGAAATCTTTGGTGAAGATAAGACTACAAGCACTTTTTAACAAAAGATTCATGTTACCTTCTGTTACTTTCTGCTTAATTATACTAGTGACCCTTCAGTGTTTCCCAAGCTGAACATTCAATGTGTCTTCTAATTAAAGTGTTCAGTAAAACAGATGTTATGAACAGTGGGGTCAGTGTGCCAGACTGACTGGAAGAATCAAAGTTTGTCCCTGTTACTTATAAGCTGGTTAATCACTGAGGAATTGCTTAAATTGTCAGATCTTCATTGTCCCTTTCTAACAGAGACAGAAGTTCTGCCAGGTCAGCATTTGAAGACTAGGGATGGTGTGTACATTGTACAATTCACTGACTGAACATGGTAGTCCTGTGAAGGCTCAGACACACATGTGTGTTAGGCAGTCTGTGGGCTCCAGCTCTCGCTGCTTCCTGATGCTAATGCCTTTGGATAACCTGTCTGTGAGACTCTGGTGTCTGCTGCCTTGCTTCTAAAGCAAAGAATGTAGCAGGAGGATGGTCCCTTGTTGACCTCTATAGTTTCTTGCTGTTGACAAAGTTATTAACCCCCTCACAAACCTTTTTAACAAAAAAAGGAAAGCCAGTTGCTTACCAAACGCAAGAGTAAGCAGCTGCTGTGAGTTCATGGCTGCAGTGGCTGCATATTGTTCAGACACTTCACAGCATCTTCTTGTTTAACGACTTTTACATTTTCCCACCTTGTCTTCCGCCATCGTCCCAGAGCCCTAGAAAGGATTATATGAATGACATTCTTAGGGCTGAGCGTGTTTTCTGTAGCTCTCAACAACTTGCACAGAAATGAATCGCTGATTCACCACTATCTACTGGGGAAAAAAAAGAGTGCTTTCTGATTTAAGGATGAGAGTAATATTTATCTACAGATATAAACACAGATATTTAGAGATCAGCTGAAAATTTTAAGGTGACTTGTTGCATGGCAATTAATGACAAGTACATAATACTATACTAGCATGTCTTTAGGAAAAGAAAATATTTCCGCACTTTATGGAAATCATCTTGTTAACTAATACAATAAGTCTAAACTCATGTTAAAGGGGTACCTAGTGTGTATTAGTGTCAGAGGTACTGTAGATCCCAGATTGTTTGATTGTTTCTTGTTTTTTTGAAAGAGCTGTGACTTCCAACTTCTTGAAATGCTCTGGGAAATGGGGGAATACTTTCACGATTGGACAATCATCAAGAGCACAGTATGACAGAAACATGGATGCTTTTAAGTTGCTAAGGTTTGTGAGGGGGCTAATAACTTTGTCATATACTTTGTGGGTCACCACGAGGCCATGTGTTGGAATTAATTCTCAACTAAAGGACCGTTTGGGAAGGTGTTTAGGTCCTAATGGCTCCACCTTTGTGAATGGACTGATACTGCAGTGAAAGGGGAATGTGGCAGTGAGGGTCACTCTGCTCTTCTGCCTTCTGCCCCAAGACAGTAGAACAAGAAAGACATCACTCGTTTGTGTCACCTCAATCTTGAACTTCACAGTATGCATGGCTATGAGAAATACATCTCCACTCTTTTTTAGTAATCTAATCCTAGGCACTTTTTAAAATCAGAACAAGAAGGATTAGGAGAAGCTTCACTGTCAAGCACCCTATCACGCCCTTCTTTATATAATATTGCTTTAACCAACAAACTGCTGAAATCTGCTTGCCCTTAGAAATACTTAGGACTTGGCTATGAACAGCTTCTTCCAGTCTGTTTAACCTGGCCTCAGCTCCAGACCCCAGGGCTTCAACTTTTCCCCAGAGCAAATGTTTGGTTATAAAACAACAGGAACTCAGTGTTAAAGTCACCAGATGGCAGGAGCTAGGCAAGTTCTAATCTGACAACATAGAAGCAAGTGTTCCCGGCATCATTCTGTTGCTTCCATTTTATTATCTACTGGATTTATGATTGTTTAATTCCAACAATTCATTAACATTTTCAGAAAGGTTAGGTCACAGTGTTTTCTTGCCCATCCTTCCCAAGAGTATATATCATGTGCAGTTATAGCCCTAGGCCAAGCACAATTTTAGTTCTCTATTAGGATTCTCCTTTGCTATGCCTTGTAGCATTTCTGTTAAATATTGTATAATGTTTTCTCAACATATTGAAAAACTCCATGAAAATGTTTGCATATCTCTTTAGTACCATTTGCCAGCGGTGCCTGGAAGTTACTATGACAACTACCTTTAAAATTAAAAACCGAAATTAAAAGTTCTGCATAATTGAAAGGACTGTCTGACACACGGTTTTTAATGATGAGATTTCAGAGTTAGCTGTGTCTAAGTGTGTAAGCTTGTTTTATTAGGGTACAGTTTTAGAAATCATCGTGGAATATGTTATTGCACTAAATTTTCTCTAGGTGCAAGCTATACTAATCTCACTGCCGGAAAGTCTTTACTTTTTTATGCAGTGTGCCTGGTAAGCTAATTCTGCCCCCTGAGCTGTCAGCACCAAGTTCCTCTGTGCAGTGCTAGGCATCTTACATCTCCAAAACATATATATTAAATGTAAGAAAGATTTTTGTAGGAATTAAAATTAGGCCATTTTATATTGACAATTAAATTTGCGTTTTGCAATAATCTTACAAAATAGTCAGTATGGTTCTTATCTTACACATAAAGGAACAGTCATACTAGCACTCACTGAGGGTCCTAAAGTCAATGAATGCCAGCGCAGTACTCACACCCATATTTGTTTACTTCAAAACCTGGCCTCGGCTACATACAATTTATTATGTACTTTATTTTTAATTTCACATGTATATAGTTTGGGTACAAGGGTTCAAAAGCAAAAACAAAAACAAAAAATCCACCATAATGCTATAAGTAGCTTTCAGCAAAGGTCCTATGAACTGAGTAGGGCATTTGAAGGTTACTATCTTCATGCTTTACTTCCACCTTTATGATGTATCAATCTCACCACAACTGATCACCTGAGGGAGGGAGGGAAGGAGAGATGGAGGAAGGGAGGATATAGTTTGGACGTGGTTTGAGTGAATTTATGTTAGAAGAATGGTCCCTAGTGTAGCATTGTTGACATTTGGTGGGATCTGTAAGAAGTGTGGCATAGTGGGAGGGCTATTGATCAGTAGGATAGCACTCTATGAAGCAATATCCAGAGTTCTTATGTGACATTTATCTCATTCTGACTTTCTGTCTCCTTGACTTGAATATAAATTGCTCTGACAACTCATGAATAGGATATTTGTTCCCAGCAGGTAGCAACGTTTTGGAAGTTATAGAAACATTGAGTGGGGATTATCTTGGAGGAAGGTTCACTGCCCTTTCTGCTTAATCTTAATCTCTAGTCTCTGCCCATTCCTGCTGTGGCTTCTGTTTATGGTGAGGGCAAGAATCCAGGTATTTGCTGACACAGGAAGCCTAGCTTACTGAGTGTGATGTGGTGAATGCACCCTGCAGTTCTGAAATGATTGCATATCATGCAAACTATGGGCTTAGTGTTGTATAGCCATGACACAAAAGAAGTTGAGAGTGTAGTTTAGGCCTTCTGTTTCTTAGAAGGGGGAACAGAATAATCAATGAAGGAAGAGGGATGGAGGTACCTGGAAGGGAGAGAGGAGAGGATGGAAAAGGAGGATGAGATCAGGTGTGGGAGGAGAGAGGAGAAAAGTACAGGCTTTTTGGCTCCCTTCTTATCAAAGACATTTATCAAAGATACTCTTTTCCTTTATTCCTTACCTGTGGATTCTTTACCTTTTTATTTTCATGAATTTATGTTTTATATTTAAAGTATATTTCTAGGCATCAACAACAGCATCTGGGTTTGGTGTCAGCAGATGGGATGGATCCCTAGATGGGGCAGTCTCTGGATGGCCTTTCCTTCAGTCTCTGTTCTACTCTTTGTCCCTGCATTTCCTTTAGACAGGAACAATTCTCGGTTAAAATTTTTGAGATGGGTGGATGGCCCCATCCCTCAACCGGGAGTCACTGGATATGATCTTTACAGGGTCTATCTCCCCTTTGTTGGGTATTTCAGCCAATGTCATCCCTGTTGGGTCCTGGGAAACTCTTGCTTCCCTGGAATTTTGGACTTTCTAGTGGCTACCCCCAGGTCTCCCTCCCCCACTGCTGCACACGTCTACTCAATTTCTTGAGCCTGTGTACCTTTCTCCTGTCTCCTTCCACACTTGATCTTGTCCCCCTTTTCCCACCTCTCCTCTCTCCCTTCTAGGTCCTTCCATCCCTCTTTCCCATTTATTATTTTGATCCCCCTTCTAAGGAATGAAGCATCACACTTCGGTCTTCTTCTTGACCTTAAGATGGTCTGTGAGATGTATCATGGGTATTTTGAGCTTTTTTCCCTAATATCCATTTATCAGTGAGTACATACTATGTGTGTCCTTTTGTGACTGTATTACCTCACTCAGGATGATATTTTTTTAGTTCCATCCATTTGCCTGTGAATTTCATAAAGTTATTGTTTTTAATAGCTAAGTTTTATACCACATTTACTGTATTCATGCTGAAAAAAACCTGGTAGAGCTGTCTTGAGAGACTCTACCAGGGCCTGACCAATACAGATGTGGATGCTCACAACCAACCATTGAACTGAGCATGGGGACCCAAGTGGAGGAGTTAGGGGAAGGAATGAAGGACTTAAAGGCGATTGTAGCCCCATAGGAAGAACAAAAATATCAACCAACCAGACTCTACCCCCACATCTGGGCCTTCCAGAGAGTAAATCACCAACTAAAGAGTACACACAGAGGGACCCATGACTCCAGCTACATGTGTAACAAAGGATTGTTTTATCTGATATCAATGGAAGGGGATGCCCTTGGTTCTATTGAGGCTTGAGGCCCCAGTGTAGGGGGATGCTAGTGTGGTGAGACAGGAGAGGATGAGTGGGTGGGTGGTTGAGTACCCTCATAGAGGCAGGGGGAGAAAGGATGGTATGGGGGATTGCAGAGGGGAAACTTGGAAAGGGGATAACATTTTAGATGTAAATAAATAAAATAATCAAAAAATAGAAATAAAAAGAATCAAGAGTGTTTCAAGGATTCCCTGGGTTGGGTGGGTGGGTGACATAATACTCAATTGTTGCTGTCATATATTGTTTTGGCACCTCTTGCGCAAAAGAAGTTTCCTTTATATTTGTAATCTAAACACAGTAAGTTTATTTGGAGTTTTAAAGTTGATGTGTACTTATTTTTTCTGTATAGAAACAAATAAAGAAAAACTTTTAAGCTTAGCATTGAGAGTGTTTCTCTCTAAAAGACACTTCTATGCTGACTTCCCTTTGCTGGGGACACATCCTAGACAAGTATTACTAATGGATACATCTAGAATTAACTTGCCAGTCCTGGAAGAGTTTAAAATAAAAATAAAAAATAAACTATATTTCTAATAGACAACATATTTGACAAAGGGTCACTGCCCTTGCAACTTAAACTTGATCTCTAGTCTCTGCCTGTCACTGCTGTGGTTTTTATGTTTATTGTTTTTTTTTTTTTTGGTTGGGGTACATTTGCTTTTTGTTTTTTACATTGCTTCAATAATCTCTGAATTTATATTGGGAGTATTTATCCATTAGCATCTAGTGAGTTATTTTTCCTTTGTCTAAAAATACAATTCTTTTAGCTTCAAAATTAAATGAAATTTTTGTTAGATATTGAATTCTAGGTTCACAAAATTTTCATTTTACATTTTCAAGATATTTCATTAGCTGCTAACCTTTGTAATTTCTGATTAGTCCATGATAATTCTAATTTATGTTCCCTTATAGAAATTACGTAAAAGTTGAATGCTGTAAATATTTTCACTTTATCTTTAATTTTAGCAATTGAAAAATGAGCCCAATATTGTTTTTATATCAGTTCTCTTCTGCCCACAACTACTTAAATACTCCCCAAATTAAAATCTTTTGTTGTTATATTTTGTTATACTAGAACTAAGTTCTCTAGCCCTCTCCTCTTTTCCTTTTGTCAAGATATTAAAGTTTATGTGTAATCCATTTTGAGATGCATTATTTTCCATGGATCTCAAAGTAATTCAACATGTGGAAACTGGTATAATTCAAAAAAATAGCATATGCTAACTCTCCATTGCTATGAGAAAATACTCAAGAAAATCAACCACAAAACAGACTTTGTAGTTATATATTTATGCTTACACAAATGTTTATACATACTTAGACAAAGAGGCTGTCAGTGTATGGTGAATGAGGAAAGATCAGATGGAGTGTGTATTGAATGACCTGGAATGAAAAAAGGGTGAAATAAACTATTTTAGTTATTAAAAACTTAAAAATTAAAAGATTGTAGCTCAAGGTGGATCAGTGTTTTAAAACAGTTGTAGCTCTTTAGAGGACCTAGATTTGGCTCCCTGAACCCACATCAGGTGGCTCACAACTGCCTATGACACCAGCCTAATTGTTCTATGGCCACATTGGGCACAGCACATAGATGGGGCACACACACACACACACACACGCACACACACACACCACATCCAAATAAATACATACATGAATGGATAAAGGATACATTTTGGCAAATGGTTTTAGATGTTTAAGACCAAAGTAGATGGTCTTATTGCTTAGAACTAAAACAAAGGAGAAATATCAAAGAAAAAGGATATGATAACGAAAAGAAAAAAAAATGTTCACCTCATGGCAGGTAGGAAGCAAGGTTAGCAAAAGACGAAATGTCTTGAGACTACATACTCTTCAGAGGTATTCCCACCATGACCAGCTTTCTCTCACCAGTCTCACCTTCTAATAGCATATTTAGCTTTGATACCATCAGGTGTTAAATCATTAGTGTATGATGTCATCACCCCCATAATCTAATCACCTCTTAATTATACCATCATCTAGGGGCCAAGACTTGAAAACTTTAACCATTGAGAACTATTTTCGCCTCTAATTTCCAAAGGCTCATGTCTGCCTTATAAAGCAAGATGTATTTTATCCATCTCCAGTTTTCAATTTCTTGCCTATGTTAGTATGCCTCAAAAGTCTACTGAGACTGAAGGTACTGTTTAGCTCTAATCTCTGGAAGTCAAAAATTCCAAGTTATCAGTATGTGATGGTACAGGGGAAATATTCTGATTAAAAAAGAAAAAAATGAGGAAATACCAAAAGACCAAATCTGATAGAGACAGAAATATAGCAGTGTTAACCATTGTGTGTGTGCTAGGAAAAGGATTGATGAAAGGATTATCATTTGATTGGTAGTAAGTAAAGAATTCCATCCTTACAGAAGTATGCAGGCATTAAGAAATGCATTGAGGGTAAGTATAGAATAAGAAACCTAAGGATAGGTATAAAACAACAAAGACATGGAGACACTGAAACTACTGATGGATATCAACTAGTGCTGCATCTATCAATGGTGCTTTGGTGATTCCACAAAAAGCCCAAGTTACATTCCTAACAGCTGGGTTGTCAATCTGGCCACCCAGAAGCACAGAGTATAGTGGAGCAAGGTGGACTTTTCAGGAGCTTTTCAGGGAGATGAACGACAAAGGATGAGCTCGATTTTGTACACACACACACACACACACACACACACACACACGGAAATATAAAAATGTTATTTTATTTTAAAGCCTAACAAATGTTAAGAATATGTAAAGTCCCATAGCATATCTCAGAATCATCTAGAACAAGAGTAAAAAAAAGAATGTCTTGAACCTAGAAACTTAGACGAAGTTTAATAAAATTGTCTGCATTGTTTCATTTTTTAAATCCTAATTTATAGACAGGGTATGTGATGCAGAAGTCCAAGGGTGATTCAAATCTAATGACCTCAGTTTGATTCCTTGAAATCACACAGAGGAGGGAGAGAATTGACTCCAGGAAGTTGACTTTTGACTACCACATGTGTGCACTGGCATAGGCAATTCTCTCACTAAAGAAATAAATATAACCCCAAAACAAATAACCATTATATTTAAAGCCTGCTACAGAGTTGCTAGGCCTTTGAGCAATTCCACATGTAAACCAGAAACCTGAAATTCAGACAAGTATTTGTACTCAAGTGCTCTATAGGATATTATTTGATACACATAAAAATGTTTTTGTATGAGCCATCATAGCACTCGTAAACTTTGAAAACCTTATGCTAGATGAAAAAAGTCATATGCAAACGTCTAGTGTTGTGTGAGTTCACTTATATAAGTATCCACAAAAGCAAAGTCATAGATACAGAAACAACTTGGAGACTACCAAGGGCTTTGCAGGGGAAAAAGTGAGGAATTATTTCTTTTTTTGGGGGGGGGGTTCGAGACAGGGTTTCTCTGTGTAGCCCTGGCTGTCCTGGAACTCACTCTCTAGACTAGGCTGGCCTCAAACTCAGAAATCTACTGCCTCTGCCTCGCAAGTTCTGGGATTAAAGGTGTGTGCCACCACCTCCCGGCGAGGAATTATTTCTTGATGACTACAGATTTTCTATTGATGATAATGAAATTTTTTTCAGAAATTGTTAAATTGTGAAAGCTGAGTTACATCATATAATTAATATCCATGAATTGTATACAAAAGCAGTTAAAAGAACATTTTTGTTACATAAACTTTGTCATAATTATTTCTAAAATGTAACTGTTTTCCCTATAACCACTTACCAAACTCTGCTCAGGTGGCCTGTTCAAGTCTCTTTTACTCAACTATAGCTGTAGTTCTCCCCCCACCTGCTATGTTCTATCTGGAACAGTTTCTCAGAGGTCTAGATTTTTACAATGTGAAGAACTTAGAGGCAATATGAATGTATGCAGATTGGTATTCCAAATCTTCTTTTTAACCTATTACATACTATTTTTAAAGTATAGTTTCTTAGGAACAAAAAAATATTCACTCCCAGCTACTTCTACAAGGTATGACATACAGTATTTGATGAGTGTTAATAAATAAATTAAATGAAGAAAAGAGGCAAATAAAGCCCAGAAGGGTACATTTTAATTCTCCTTCCTCTGCCTCTCTCTCTGTCTGTCTCTCACTCTCTCCATCTCTGTCTCCCTCTCTGTCTCTATCCATCATCTATTTGTCAGTTCAAATAAAATGTGCTGCTGCTTGCTTGGTGTAATATAGATAATATGCTCATGTAATTGTCTTTATGTCTAAGGAGTCTGGCTGTATGTTGGTAGAAAGAACAGATGGGCTGTTTTGCAGTAGCTACAGCTAGAGTTGCAGAGCTAGATGATGTAAAGAATGGATCTGTGTTGTCATTTATACTCTAACTCTACTTGATAGAAAAGATTAAAAATTAAAAATTCTATAGTACAAACTATAGAGGAATTCTAATCCAGCAACTTAGCTAGCTGCTCTGGCAGCTATTCAGCCAGAGATATAATCTGGCTGGAATGCAGACATGCCCTGGATTCAAGTATGATCTTTCTGGAATACAGATATGCCCTTAGTACATACCTTTAATCACTAACAATGATAAAGAACCAGATTAGTACATATTGCCAAAGTTAATAGGAGGCCAGGCAGAGCAATTCAGTCAGAAACTGAGAGAAGCCACAATCAGTCAGTCAGCTTGGAAGATTAGATCGTTTGGAAGTTAGAAGCTTCCAGGTCTAGACTTAGGGATAGTTAGAACAGAGAAAGAAATTCTCTGAGCTCAGCCCAAGCCATAGATTCACATAGCTTGTATATGGTTCTTATTTAATCACTTCATCTGAGGAAATAAAAACAACATTTATAACTAAAAACTATAATCTACTGAGAACTGAACCATGTTGTAATGTACTATTCTTTGTTCTAATTTCTGTGTGGTTGCATGGGTGACCCTGTGCGATGGTTTTGATAGGAAATGGAGAATCCTTTCAGAAGTTTATCAGCACTAAGACTGTCATCCTCCACATGAAGGTTTCTGGAGAGTGATGGATCTGCTTGTCTATTCAGTGTTGAAACAAAGTTGGGTATACGCTATCAATGTCTTCTCCAATGTTGGTGCATGGAGTCAATGGAACTGGTTTTGTGAATTGTGGTAGAAATAGAGAGAAAGGTCATAAATACAACATGAATGTTCAAAGCAGCAGTTAATGAGGCAGAATTTGGAAGAAATATCCAAAGTGAAAAAAAATGGGGAGAAACAGGAAGATAAAGTCAGGCATAGACAGTAAAACAGCTGATAGAATTTTGCCTCTATTTCCTTAACTGAAGTTAAAAAGAGGATGCTGTGGCATAGATGTTTTCTCACATTGGTTGAGATCTCCCTTGAGAGATGATCCCTGCCCCCCGCCCCCCATTTTTGGGTCAAGTCTTAGTCACAGACTTGCTTTCTTAGGAATGTTATAGGGAGGTTGTGAATGTCTCAGCAATACTCAAATACAACCCTGGGATGCAAAAGGAAAAGAACCCAGAGATATGTTTATGAGTCATGCTTACTATCTGCTGTCAGGACGATTAAAATGATAAGCAAATCCTGGCTGATTCTGGTTAAGGCAGTTCCACAGAAGAATTTTAACCCCATAAAGTTATGAAGGTGACATGCATTGAGTGGAAATCACATTTCAAATTTTAAATTTTTATTCTTCGTGAACTACTTATATGCTCTAGTGTGTGATATTTTTATGTTACAGACAATGAATTGTGGCTGTCAATCACTACCAGTGATCAAGAGAATAAACTCTAGTGTGAGGATATTCCTTACATTAAGAGAATGAGAAGTACTTTTGAGTTATATATTTCAAGATATATTGAGTATGTGCCAACACAAATCTACTGAAATTATGATGCTTGTTCCTTTTCCTTAGTGGTATATTTAGTTTGGCATTGACAAATACTTCAGAAACATTACCAAATTCTTCTAATTCATTCAATTGTGTAATTAGAAACATTTGAATCATACTGAAAACCTTTAGCCATATAAAGTGACTTATCAATTTATGTCTGAGCACTCCCAGTCCTTTGGATGTCATTGAAATTGCTGCACTTTAAAATTGATAAATGTTTGGAGTGCAAAAATTGTGACTACACACACACACACACACACACACACACATACACACACAAACACACACACACTGCTTGCAATTTTTATGTTCTGAGCAATTTTTTCTGAAAAACTTAGAAGTCTCAATTTAGATATTTGTCTTTCTTTCTTTCATCTTGGTTCAATTTCTAACCTCAATTGAAGCATGGCTTCATCTTTTGAATAAAAACTTCTAGGACATCATTAAGATTTTGATTTCTGTCCTATCTGACTAGAGTCAAAGAACTAATTCTGTATTACAGCTTAAACAAGGTGCAACTCCTAGATTCTTTAGATTTTTGGGTGTCAAAATATAACTTTTGTTTTGAGGAATTTGAATAGGTCTGCCTGAGAAATTTAAATACTCTTTCACTACATCAACACTAGGGGAGTTATTAATTTCTTTTAATTTTAATATTTATTTGAAAAAAATGGCAAACTACTCCTTAGTCTACTACCATTGCTGGGGTTATAGAAATCATGAACTGGACATGGACTATAAACAAGTCTCTAAACAAAATGGGAGTTAATCACACACACAACAGCAAGGCTTAATACTTGCAACCAAGAGTATGCTGGGCTGTTTCCGAGGCAGCTTTCATCCCAAACCTTCACTTTACATCTGAGTAAAAAGATTGGAGCCTAAGAGTTGATGCACAAACTACATGCGCACTGATCTCAATCAGACAGGAATGGTTTATTGAATGTACTCTCTTATTGATTGATCTGGTCCATTGTTCAGAATTTGGGACTGAGCCGTGGCCACAAACATCTTTTTCCATCTCCGTATAAAGGAAAACTAAAAGCCACAAATACCACAATGAGCTCATACACAGGTACAGGAAGTGCTGCCTGGTGATTGGCTCTTAACCAGCCATTTGAGAAGTAACAGTTTATATTGACCTTTAGTTTGCTGGGTCCTACATAAAGCTTTGTGAAATTCCTTAAATTAATAAAACTCAGGACATACAGAACATAAGAGGGGATGTGGTCAGTATGAACTTGTTGTGAATCAAGTTAATTTTTTGTGTCAATGACTGGTAGGCATATTACGGCAACAATATGAAATAGCTGGTAGGCATGGATCAAATGGCTACAGCTATGCTGGGAGTTGTGTGTGACTACAAGAATCCCAACTAATGTTAAGGGATTAAGGGAGGACATTGTCTGTAGAGAGTAGCAACCTCCAAACAGAGAAAGATTACACAAAGGACAGTTGCCTTTAGCCAATTGAGAATGCTCCAGATTCTCTAGAGTGGAAAATCATTACATAGAAAACGGGAGTCTAAAACTTGATCTTGTGTAGAACACTTGCTCTATTAGGTGGTTCAAGGCTTTCTGCTGATTTATAAAAGCTCTTCCCATACAGTCCTGCACATGGGTGATATAAGTGGGTAAACATACCCACTGAAACACTGAACATGTCTTTTCCAATGGGAATAGATAATACTGTACTTCCATGTACAAAATGCTGCCAGAGATCAAGATAGCTCTGAAAACTTCATACTGTGTTTCCAGGGCTGGAGATGTGGCTCAGTTCATAGTGTGCTTGATAATCATGCATAAGATCCTGGTCTTGATCCCCACTACTGTGAAGCAAACAAACAAACAAACAGGCAAACAAACAAACAAACATACAAACATCTCAAAACATTATTGCTCTTAATTAAACCTTCAGTTATTTTATAACTTGACTTCAAATCATATTATTAAGCAAAAGGCAAACAAGCCATGAAAACTTTATGAAACTCCACAAATATAATGAGACAATTTTATATCTCATAAAAGTAAATATTGATTTTTAACAACTATAAAATAAATATAAGGATATAGAGCTCTCCCATATGATAGTCACTAGGTACATGGCTACTGAGCATTAAGTATGTACTTAATTCAAGTTGAGATATGTTCTAGATGTAATACACTATATAGGATTTTAAAGACAATATTTACAAAGAATATAATTTCTAGAAATATTGAGTAAGTACTTGAAAGATAATATTGTGAATCTACTGAGTTAGATAAAATGTATTATTAAAATTTATTTTATTCAGAGTTTTATTTTCTAATGTAGTTAGTAGAAAATTTAAAGTTAAATGTGTGTTTCTATTCTATTTTTATTAGATAGTAGCCATACAGATAATTGAAGTATCACAAAATGTGAGACATTCAATAGATCAAACTTACATTTTGTGACACTTAAATTTTTTTGTGACACATCCTCTCAGGATATGGACAGTCTAGGTAGCCTCAGCTCTCACTTAACCATGGCACTGCAGTGGAAATCATTTAAACTTTGCAGAGGAATGTGCATAATTTTCAGTATGTTGGGTATATTAAACATTTTTAACTTACCGTGGGTTTAGCAGGTCACAAAATGCACTCTGTGGTAGGAAACATCTGCATTTTAATATTTTCTAAGAAATTAGTATTTCTAAAGTGACAGACACATGTGAAGTACTGATTATTATCTCTGTAGCACTTAACATTTCAAGAAATTATATTCTTTGCAAATTTTGCCTTTAAAATCCTACATAGTATTTATGCTGCCCAACGTGCTGAGAGAATATTGTAAAGTCAGTAAGTGTAGCTGTAATTTAGACAAAAAGATTGAAGTTCCAAATTTATATAATGATTTATATTAAATATTCTTCCTTTTATACCATTGCAGAATAAAGAAATTGTTAAGTTTGGCTATGGTAAAAAGAACAAGGCTCATTTCCTTCCATGCAAAATAACAGTTAAAACAACCAAGAAAATAACCCACATATATTCCCTTGAGTATATTTCAATGGCTCTATTGATCAAACCACTGGTTATCAACCTGTGGCTCACTACCCTTTGGGGGCCAAACCTTTTTTAAGAGTTGCATATCAGATATTTACATTATGATTTATAGCAATAGCAAAATTACAGTTATGAAGTAGTAACGAAAATTTAATCTTTGGGATTACCACAATATGAAGAACTATATGTAATGATTGTAGCATTAGGAAGGTTCAGTACCTTGGTCTAGATAATCCTAAAATAATGTGTATAAGAAACATATGGGCAAATAATGCCTGTGAAAAGCCCACCCAACCATAAATATATAATAAATATATATAAAATATATTTTATTTACTTTATTTTATTTTTTGGTAGGATTTCACTATGTAGTTTATGCTAGTCTTGAACTCATTTTTATTCTGTCCATTTCTTGTATAATCTGGGATTACAGGCATGTGTCACCACAACCAGTTGATTCATCTTAAATCACCTAATACCTTCTAGCTCTGAAGCATTGAGTATAATGATCGCAGAGAACAAGCTTCAAGAGCAGAACATTTGTAGTCCACTGCATGAATCTGAGGCTAATCAAGCCAATAATGTCAGTGTACCTGTAGCTCAGAATTACCTATGAGAACTGGCAACACTTAATTTATTTATAAATGTCAGATTTCATCTGTCTATCACATTCGCTATCAAGTATAAAGAACATGAGCTCTGAGTAAGATCCAGAGGATAGGCAGTTCAGTGTGTTGTTTTGTGTGTTGTGAACTCTACCATCTGAAAAACCTGGACTGGGAGTTTTGCTGGTTACAGAACATAAGCAATTTCCTCAGTTTTTATAAATCTCAGGATTCTCACTGTAAAATAAGTCCAATAATAACAAATTTCATTTTGTCTTTATGAACAAAGACTATAGAACATAACTAAGAAGAAAAATGCTGATTGATTTTTTTGTTGCTGTTACTTTTATTTGTTTTTTTATTTAATGAAAATAGTTTCCCTTCTCATCCAATATATCTTCATTATAGTTTTCCATCCCTCCACTCTTCCCAGTTCCTTCCTATTCCTTTTCCCTTAAGATCCACTCTCTGTCTCTCATTAGTAAAGAACGGGTTGATAAGAGGTAATAACTAAACATGAAAAATAAAATAGAATATGATCAAGCAAAAATCATTACATTGCGGATGAATGAAGAAAACCAAAAGAAGAAAAAGAGCCCTAAGAGCAGGCACAAAAGCCAAAGACCAATTTGTTCACACACTCAGAACTCCAGTAAAAATACTAAGTTGAAAGATACAATATACATTGCTGAAAGCCTGTTCTGACAGCCAAGTAACTGAAGAAAGTAGTGGGGTATGGTGTTGGTTGTTGGGGCCAATTTCTTTTGAAAACTTTTTAAATTACTTCTGGCAATTTAACTCTCTTGCTGTTCTGGATCCAAAAGCTGATGGCTTCTGGCTATTTAACTTGTGCTGATAGCAGCAGAAGAAAAGAAAAGGAAAATTAGTTATTTGTCTTTAGTCTTTAACTCACTGGCCTTCTTACTGATTACATGAGAAGTGAGAGGCTTGGAGTTTGTTAACTCTTCATGAACCAGAGAGAAAGGAAAAAAAAGTAACACACACACACACACACACACACACACACACACACACTGGATGAAAGCAGAAAAGGGATGCACCCCAAAGTTTATCATTGGTTTCAGCTTTTTATAGCATTTTAGAAAAAAAGTTCTCCATGTAAGAGCAATTACCTTATAGATAAAATGTTACAAAAAAGAGGAGTTATGGAAGGATGTCCATAGTAAGTTCAGAGCAGTGTTTCATTCCATAAGCTCATTATAAGTTCAAAGCAACAGTTTCACATGGCATGGCTTTATCATAGTGCATACCTGTGGCCTCATCCTTATACCTGACCTAGCATGAATGTTTTACTTTGATTACAAATCTGCCCCAAGTCTATTTCTCTTCTTAGTGTAATTTATGAAAGTTCACTGTATTCTTTATTGTGCAGCCTTTACTTACTATCCTATGAGGAAGGGGCACATTTTCTTCTTGATTCTAACTTTATTACATCTTTCTGGAAAAATAACTAAATCCGTCTCCTTAAATTTTCTTCCTAAAATGATTTGAATTCTATAAAATTATTAATTCATACAAACAGCATTAATTCATGAAAGTTTATCTTCATGTTGATCGGCAGAGAATTTGCCCAATATGGTGAGCTATTGCCCAGGAAGTAATCACAGGAGTCCATAGGTACTGAGAGTCTCCCAGTGTCCACTCACACCAAGCCAAATAAATGAGGAGTATGGCAATGACAAACATGTGAAAGCACATTGGTAGCAAGAAATAATTCCAGGACAAAGTCTCTGGGTCTGTGCTTCACTAGAACATATCCATTGCAGCCAAGCAAGATGATGGGCCATCTCCAGAGAGCTTACTTGGCAACTGAAGCTCTTCTTGCATGGTGCCCACCAATACATGCAGACCCAAATAGGTCCTGTGGTTGCTGCTTCAGTCTCTGAGTTTGTATGAATCTTGCTCTGTGAGTTTGTATACATTAATTCAGTAGGCATTAACGTTCTCCTGGTATTCTCCATTCCCTCTGGCTCTTACACACTTTCTGCCTGCTCTGCTGTGGGATTCCATGAGGTCTTAGGGGATAGATTTGAAGGAAACATTCTATTTAGAGCTATGTGTTCCAAGGATTCTCTCTATCTCTGCCTAATGTCTGACTATAGGTCTCTACACGTGTTTCTGTCTGCTGCTGGAGGAAGCTTCTCTGACATGTACTGAATAAGGCACTGATCTTTGAGTATAGCAGAATATCAGTAGGAATCATTTTATTGAAGTTTTTTATTTTGTTTTGTTTTGTTTTAGACCAGCACTGTTTGGTTTTATCCTAGGTCTCTGGGCTATTTGGTCTCAGGTTCTTTGTTACCCAGGCAGTGTTAGTTACAGGTTGCTTCTCATGAAGTTACCCACTTCAAATAAGACATTGATTGGCTACTGCCACAGATTCTATGCCATCCTTGCCCTAGTATATCTTGAAGGGAGGACAGATTGTAAGTCAAAGGTTTTGTGGTTTGGTTTGTTTTAATATTTCTCTTTTGGTAGTGTGCAGTATATTTTCCTACATCAAAGATACTGGAAATTAACAGTGAAGGTTTCATGCCGGCACTAGTTCTCCTATTTCATGTTCAATGAGTTATATGGGTGTTGTCTTCAGCAATGGAAAATTTATGTCAGTTTGTAGAGGATAATCTATTTTACTTAACAACAGCCTGGGTTGTTTGGGGATTTCTAGGGGATTCTCTTGGCCAACAACTCAACCAATGTAACCAGTCCAATACTGAAAACCTCATTTGGTGAAAAGAAATGGCCAGTTGGGACTCTGTATCCCCCCATTATTAGCAGATCTCATTAGGATCACCTTAATTTATCTTAGAAATATACATGCATACATATCTACACACACACACACACACACACACACACACACACACAAACTGTACTAGGTTTCCATATCATCCCTCAAATGACCCTCAATTCCAACTGTCTACCCTTTCATCTCCTTCCTTAACAATACCTCTTTTTCCTACCCTACCTGATCCTCTCATTCAAATACCTGCCTTTCCCAAGTACATCTATAAAATCTACTATAGTTCCTTCTCCCAGGAAGATCCATGTGCCCCACCAATTCCTTTCCTATACCTAACTTGTCCACATCAATGGATTATGGGTTGGTTATCATTTATTTAATGACTAATAGATAAATATGGTATATTTTTGCTTATATCTGGATAGTTTTCTTCTTTTGAATCAAAAACTGTGTTTTTATGGGGGGTTGGAATTGATTGAATAGGTGAGGCTGGCTTTGAACTTATGGTAATCTTGATTCTGCTTCTTAAGCTCTGGGGTTATAGCTACAATGCATGGTGATATTGTTATTACTTTAGGAGTCACTTATACAAAAAAGATTAGGAGAATTTTGGTTAGAAAGAGTAATGAAAAATACAAACCAAGAAATGGAGCAGTGTTTTAGGATCCAAGTAGTTTATATACTGTAAGATAAGGGATAGCTATGAGAAACCTGATCAGGGAGTTATATCATGGTCATAACACTGAAAACCTTTGAATGATATGACAAGGATCTCAAACTTTATGAAGTGATGAATAGTCTTTGAGAAGTTGGAATAAGGAAAAACCTTTGAAATCCATAATTGCAAGGGAGATTTATATCTTAGGCATATGGTTCTACATAATAATAATGAATTTGAAGAGATCAAAGTCTCAACAAAGTGTGATAATTAGGAGGTTGTATCATATAAATGGTGGCTTAGAAGTGAAGTTCAGAGATGACATACCCACACACATATTCCTGATAAAATTAGTGAAATTTTATGATTACTTTTAATTGGGAATGGGGAATAAAGTGTATCAAAGAGTTTAATATACCATAGCAGCTTTTATCTTAAGTGAAAGGAGGATGCCACCATCTACAACAAAGAAAGAATGAATTAGGAAAAGAGAAAATAGGAATAGAGAGGAAGAGATCAATTTGAACATGCTGAGCCCCAGGGTGACTGCAAAAGTTTAGAAGGAACTTTGTTACTGGGATCTCCAACCAACAAAGGGCAGAAAGTACTGATTTGTAAGACTGCCACATTTTAAGGCATAATCATTAATGTAATACTCAAAGGAAAAGATGGAAATACAGGTAAGGAAGTCAATAAAATCAGAAGAGCAAGTTGTAGAAAAAGTTTTAAAGAATAGTTTGTTGCTAGACAATAAAATTGTCTACCATCAATGGGGTGATATTGAAAGTATAGGAAAGAGAAAAAGAGAAGTAGGAGAAAACTGTTCCAGAAGAGATGTGAGACATTGATGTCATAATCATACTGAGGAGGGTGTGTCTAGGAAGAGGAGAGAACACTGTCCTCTGGATGTAGAGGAAGGAAGTTGGTCTTAGCAATGGATGAGCCTTTCCTGTAGCACAAGGTATGCTTCAAAACTCTTCGGAAAGCTATGCTGTCCACCTTTTGAGAGTGAGGACTATTGGGTTGAATTTGAGTTTTGAGCAGAATGATGAGTGCTTAAGATGATTTTTGTGGCACTTCAAAGGAGAAGAGAATTGAAGAAATATTGAGTGGGTCAGTCTAAGTGTGCAAGCTCTCCTGGAAGTTCTTGAGAGCCTCAGCAAGATGTCAAAGGCATGCCACAGTGTGGCTCACACGGCAAAGTGCTGGTCCTGATGAAACTGCTAACTGGAAAAGCCGCAAGACTCTGGACGAATGAAAAAAATAAGGTCATATAGATCCTAGAGACCCAGAAGAAAGAGAAGCAAAACAAAGTTTGACTATCTCTCAATGATTTAAAACAGTGGAAGAAAGATATAAAATAATAGACTGGACATAATGGTGTAACAAAAATAAACTCAATTATGACAAGTAGGGTGATTTAGAGACACTTGGTAGATGATGCCAGGTCTGCGGTGTTAAAAAACAGCAGCTGATTGAAGTTCAGAAGATGAGTCTTTGTAGCACTTGTTCCAAATGGCTGTTTGTTAGCCAGATCGGAGTTCGACAGAAGGAAGAGTTACAATGTAAGCCAGATGACCCAAATATCAGAAATATGAACATGCAGCCCAGAAAGCAGCAAATAACAGAGATAAGTCTCCAGTGTCACATGATCTTAAAATATGGGTACTTTTTCCTTCAAAGTCTCCTATATCTCTGGAACCAGCAACCACATTATTTTACATAGTAACAAAAATAATTTCCCTGATGTGATTGAGTTTGGGGATTTGAGAGGAGATTGTTATGCTAAGTTTTCTAGGTAGACCCCAATGTACTTCTGAAGATGCTTATAAGAGAGATGAGAGGCTCCAAGTCAGAGACAAAGAGCAAATGACAGCAGAGATCAAATGATATGGAAACATGAGCTAGAGGAAGTAGGTAACCTTTAGAGGCAAAATTAAAACAAACAAACAACAACAACAAAACCAGGGAACAGATTTGTTTCAGACCCCACTAACAGAATGCAGTCATGCCAAAACTTTGATTTTTAAAACCCCTTACCTCTATAATTATAAAACACTACAAAGGTATTGAGTTTTTGTTGTTGTTGTTGTCATTGTTTTCCTAAGACATTGGTTCATATGATGCTGATTGGCCTTGAACTTCTGATATCCCTGCCTCCAGCTCTCAAGTCCTGGGATTACAAAGCAAGGGCCACTGTTTCTTCCATTTACGTTGTTTTAATTCATTAAATTTGTTACAGTATTTATGGAAAATTTCAAAAATTGGCTTTGTTCAAACTCATGCAAGGTGTAAGAAAGGTCCTTTGCAGAGACCATTGTCACATTTACTGGTAGACAGTGGAAGAATAATGACAATGTTCTTCATTGCTTTGGCAAAATGCTGGACAGAAGCAACTTAAAATGGAAAGGTTTGTTTTGGTACAAGGTTTGAGGGTACAGCCCACCATGGCAGAGACGGCATACACCAGGGATAAGGCCATTGGTCACACTGATGCTGTGAGGAAGCACAACACGATAGATGCTGGTGTTCAGCTTGCTCTTTTTTTTCTTTTCTTTTGTTCAGTCCAGGAACGCTGCAATAAATCTAATTCAGACTCCTTCATTGACAGGCCTAGAGGTTCACTTTCTAGATGAATCTATATCCAGCCAAATTGGTAATTAACATTTACCATCACAGGAGGGAGTATTTTAATGATAAAGAGGCATACCAGAAAGGCAGTTAGCAGTTTCCTTCTGAATGGAATGACTGAACTCCTGGATTGAAGGAAGAATTATTCAGCTCTGTCCTCTGTCTGGTCCATCAGACAAGACCTGTTCTGGTGACTTCTTGCTACTAGCCTTACTCCTCTGCTCCTATGTCAATTCCCAGAAGGACTTGTTTTTTTCTCCTGGAGTTTTCTTTATATAAAATTTGCTCTTCCTTTTTACCTCTCCTTATGCTAAGAAAAATTATTATACTCTAATTGAAAAACTCTCTCAGAATCACCCAATTAGGTATGCTTTCTTGGACAACAAGGCTTGGAAGATAATTGTTCTTTCTGATTTTCCTTTTGCTTAGTTCAGGAACATTTCAAAGAACCCGATTTAGAAACTCCTTCCTGAACAGGCCCAGAGCTTCACTTCCTGGGTGGTTCTAGATCTAGTCCTATAGATCATTATAGATCCTATTGATTATTAGGTCCACTATCTTCTTGATGTCTGGTAGACTTAGAAAGAGCTGAGAGTCGTGGAAATGTTTGGTTCAATGAAATATAAGGTAGTACTATGCAGCAATGTCCAAGAAGTTCACAACAGGAATTCTGTGAGCTACATGAATGCCCAAGTTGGAGGTGCAGGTCACCAAAGTGAGGCAGAAACTTGAATTTGCTTCCTTCTGAGTCCACTGTTTTCTTTTTTCCCAGATTAAGAACTTCTCCCAAAGCATGAGTTCTAAGGTCATTGATAACAGCAAATAGTCAAATAAAACTAGACTGGGGGACAAAAGAGCACATGAAATAATAGAATGAGATATAATAGAATAGTTCCTGACAGGCTTCAGTTTGGTCAAGGCTTAGAGTTATACAGTAATGGAGCTAGAGAAACTTGTATAAATAACTTGTTATGGTAAGTACTGAGCATTTGTACTAAGTATTTTCTAGCCTACAGCTACTTTGGAAATAAATCTGGTGGTTCCTCAGAAAATTGGAAATAGGCCTACCTGAAGACACAGCTATACCACTCTTGGGCATAAAGCCAAAAGATTTTCCACCATACCACAGGTACACATGCTCCATTATGTTCATGGCAGCCATATTTATAATAGCCAGAACCTGGAAACAACCCAGATGTCCCTCAAATGGATACAGAAAGGGTGGTTCATTTACACACTGGAATACAACTCAGCTATTAAGAATGAGGACATCATGAGTTTTGCAGGCAAATGGATGAAAATAGAAAATATCCTGAATGAGGTAACTCAGACCCAAAAGGACATACATGGTATGTACTCACTAATAAGTGGATACTAGACAAAAGGTACAACATAACTAGGATACAACCAACAGAATTTAAGAAGCTTAACAAGCAGAATTTCTGACCCAGAAGTGTTCCTGTCCAGAAGGACTGCAGAGACAAAAGGGGAGAAGAGATTGAGGGAAAGGCCCAACTGAGGATCCAACTCATGGGGAGACACCAAGATCTGACACTATTACTGGTGCTATGATGTGTTTACAGAGAGGAGCCTAGTATGGCTGTCCTCTAAGAGGCCCAACCAGCAGCTGACTGAGACAGATTCAGATACTTACACCCAACCATTGGACTGAAATTGGGGACCACTGTGGTTGAATTATGGGAAGAAGAGAAGAAGCAGAAGAAAATGGTGGTCTTATAGAAAGACCAGCAGTCTTAACTAACCCAGACCCTCAGGAGCTCCCAAACACTGAGCCACCAATCAGGCAGCATACAGGAGCTGGTCAGAGACCCCTGACACATATATAGCAAAGGACTACCTGGTCTGGTCTCAGTGGGAGGAGATGTGTCTAATCCTGGAGAGACATGAGGCCCCGGGAAAGGGGAAGCCTGGTGGTGTGGGAGCATCCTTTTGGTGACAGGAGGAGGAATGGGATGTTGAACTGTGGGAGGAAGGACCAGGAGCTGGGGTAATGGCTGAATTGTAAATAAATAAAAATATATAAACAATAGCCTTCCACTAACAATTATGCTTACAAGAAGGGTATTGCTGGTATTCAAATTAAATGAATCCTATTACCTTAAAAAGAGAGAGAGAAAATTTATTAACATCCCAAAATAGCTATAAAGGCTATATACCAGGAAGGACTTGCAAGATGCCCACTACATGTCAGTAGTCACATTATATCTTAGGGGTAAACAACACTTGTCCAATAGGACGTAAATCCCACTTAACTGAAGAGAACTCATACCTAGCAGTGTAAACTTAGTTCAGAATCTGTGGCTGGAGAGGTTATAAATGTTAGATAAGAGTATATTACTACCATATTTGTGATAGCTTTTACATTAATGATCCCATAGACTTATATGTTTGAATGCCCGATTCCCAGGGAAATGAGAGAAGGGATGGATTAGGGGACATAAAAGGAGTATAGAGAGGAAGAGGGTGTAAATAGGCAAATATAATATACTCAGGTGTGAGATCCTCCAATTAAACAAAGATATTCCACAAATATTTGAGACAAGCCTCATGGCAATAGATTAGAGATTCCAAATCTCAATATACTGTCCTTTGATCTCTGCCCTGTTGACCCTCAATGGCCTCAGCATAAATTTCTGTAGTTACCTGGGACTCACAACTGTGAACACCATCCTAGAACAATCACATTGCAATGCTCATATATGAAGCCACACGCAGTTACAAAATTCTAGTTTAGCATTCAACATGTATTCAGATGATTGACATTGATGTTTGCTCTTAGACACATGGGCAGATCTTTCATCACCAAATAAAATGTGTATATAATCTCTCTGGGTTCTATTATTTCTGGTTGGCCTAGCCCAAATCGCACAGCTTCAGTTTCTAATTTAATGGAACATTAAACACTCATTTTCTGTTACCTAAATTACACAGTGCCTGTTATCTATAGAGCTTACATGCAAAGTATTTAACTGGAAATGGAAATAAAAATAAGCAATGGGTTAGTGTCTGCTATCAACACCCATAAGTGATCCCATAATATTATTAAGTCCAGTAGGTAATGAATGATATTTTTTATTATTTTAAAATTAAGACTTATTTCCTTTAGCTAATTAGCTTCTCATTTATTCAAACACATGCCTCTGGAAACATTCCAGTCAAATTGATTGTGACATCTCTCTCTCTCTCTCTCTCTCTCTCTCTCTCTCTCCTTTCTACTCTCCATCCCTCAATAGTACAATATACACAGCATACACAGACTATAATAACTCACTTGTTTGGCAGGAAAGAGTTCTGTCAAATACATTTGAAAATTCCACTAAGAAAAAAATATGTGGCAGTTCCTTACAGTGGCGGTCGGTCTCCATATTGCCACCAGGCCACCACTAGAGAGGCCCAGGTATACAGACTTAATCAGGGACTACCATCACTCGGGTGGATCCACCAGGCTCTCTCCAATAGCCACGGCCAGGGCAGCGACTTGGTGGGATATCTCCATGCCCTCCAGCCTTGCACCAAGGTGGTTGAGAGCAGCTTGCCCCACGGTTCCTTACAGCGGCGGTGGGTCTCCATATTGCCACCAGGCCACTGCTAGAGAAGCCCAGGTAAACAGACTTAATCGGGGACTTCCATCGCTTGAGTAGATCCTCCAGGCTCTCGCCACTAACCAGGGCTGCAGCTCAGCAAGACATCTCCATGCCCTCCGGCCTTGCACCAACTCAGTTGGGAAACACCATCCCTGAGGTCCCCTCAGCACTCACAGAGGCAGTCTCTATCTTGCAGCCTGGTCATCAGTAGAGAACCAACAGGCGGGCCCAGCCTCACAGGAAGTTCAAACACCAGCCAGTGACAAGAAGGCCAACTAACACCAGAGATAACCAGATGGCAAAAGGAAAATGTAGGAACATTACTAACAGAAATCAAGGCAGCATGACAGCATCTGAACCCAGTTTGCAGACAACAGGAAGCCCTGGATACGGTGACACACCAGAAAAACAAGATTTGGATCTAAAATCACTGGTCAGGATGCTGGTAGTGGAACACATAGATAAATCTCTTAAAGAAATACAGGAGAAAATGGATCAAAAGTTAGAAGCCCTTACAAGGTAAACACAAAAATCACTTAAAGAAATTCAGGAGAATATAGATCAAAAACAGAAGATAATCAGGAGGAAATAAAAAAATCACTTAAAGAGAATGTGGGTGAACAAGTAGAAGCTATGAAAGAGGAAACACAAAAGTCTCTTAGAGAATTACATGAAAACATGAACAAGCAAGCGAAATATCTGAGCATATCCATCCAGGTTCTAAAAACAGAAGTAGAAACAACTAAGAAATTGCAAAGGGAGACAACTTTGGAGATAGAAAACCTTGGGAAGAAATCAGGGGGCATAGATGCAAATATCAACAATAGAATACAAGAGATAGAAAAAGGATCTCAGATGCCAAAGATACCATAGGAATCATTGATTCAACAGTCAAAGAAAATACTAAATGCAAAAAGCTTGTAACCCAAAACATTCAGGAAATCAAGGACACAATGAGAAGACTAAACCTAAGGATTATAGGGATAGATGAGAGGGAAGACTTACAAGTTAAAGGGCCAGCAAATATCTTCTACAAAACTATGGAAGAAAACTTCCCCAACCTAAACAGAGAGATGCCCATGAATATATAAGAAGCCTAGAGAACTCCAAACAGACTGGACCAGAACAGAAATACCTCCAATTACATAATAATCAAAACCCCAAATGTACTAAACAAAGAAAGAATATTAAAGGCAGTAAAAGAAAAAGGCCAAGTAACATATAAAGGAAGACCTATCAGAATTACACCAGACTTCTTACCTGAGACCATGAAAGCTAGAAGATCCTGGGCAGATATGATGCAGAATCTAAGAGAACACAAATTTCAGCCGAAACTACTATACCCAACAAAACTCTCAATAACCATATATGGAGAAACCAAGGTATTCCATGACAAAACCAAATTTGCACGTTATCTTTCCACAAACCCAGCCCTACAAAGGATAATAGGGGGAAAACACCAACACAAGGAGGAAAACTACACCCCGGAAGAAGCAAGATAGAAACCTCCTCTCCTCAAACCCAAAAGAAGATAATCTCTCAAATATAAAAATTACTTTCAAAAATGTCTGGAGGTAATAATTACTATTCCTTAATATCTCTTAATATCAATGGACTCAATTTCCCAATAAAAAGACATAGACTAACAGACTGGATATGGAAACAGGACCCTACATTTTGCTGCATACAGGAAACACATCTCAGTGTTAAAGACAAACACTACCTTAGAGTAAAAGGCTGGAAGACAATTTTACAAGCAAATGGTCTCAGGAAACAAGCTGGTATAGCCATTTTAATATCAGATAAAATTGCCTTTCAACTTAAAGTCATCAAAAGGGACTCAGAAGGTCACTTCTTGCTGGTCAAAGGGAAAATCCACCAAGAAGAGCTCTCAATACTGAACATCTATGCTCCAAATGCCAGGACTCCCTCATTCGTAAAAGAAACCTTACTAAAGCTTAAAGTACACATTGCACCTAACACAATAATTGTTGGTGACTTCAACACTCCACTCTCCTCAATGAAACGATCAGGAAAGCAGAAACTAAACAGGGACACAGTGAAACTAATTGGAAATTTGCACCAATTGGATTTAATATATATATATAAAACATTTCATCCTAAAACAAAAGAATATACCTTTTTCTCAGCACCACGTGGTACCTTCTCCAAAACTGATCATATAATTGGTCACAAGACAGATGTCAACAAATATAAGAAGATCAAACTAATCCCATGCCTCCTATCAGATCACTATGGAGTAAGAGTGGTCATCAATAGCAACAAAAACAACAGAAAGCCCACATACTCATGGAAACAGAACAATACTCTATTCAATGACTTCCTTGGTCAAGGAAGAAAGAAAGAAACCAAAGACTTTTTAGAATTTAATGAAAATGAAGGCACAACATACCCAAATCTATGGGACACAATGAAAGCAGTGCTAAGAGGAAAACTCATAGCCCTGAGTGCCTCCAAAAAGAAACTGGAGAGAACATAAACTAGCAGCTTAACGGCACACCTGAAAGCCTTGGAACAAAAAGAAGCTAATTCACCCAGGAGGAGTAGAAGACAGGAAATCATCAAACTAAGGGCTGAAATCAATCAAGTAGAAACAAAGAGAACTATACAAAG
This sequence comes from Apodemus agrarius, assembly GCA_964023405.1. NCBI lineage: Eukaryota > Metazoa > Chordata > Mammalia > Rodentia > Muridae > Apodemus > Apodemus agrarius. Next base: position 173,995,505 of record OZ030005.1, read on the forward strand.
AATCAACAAAACCAGGAGCTTGTTCTTTGAGAAAATCAACAAGATAGATAAACCCTTAGCTAGACTAACCAAAGGGCACAGAGACAGTATCCAAATTAACAAAATTGGAAATGAAAAGGGGGACATCACAACAGAACCTGAGAAAATTCAAAAGATCATCAGATCCTACTACAAAAGTCTATACTCAAAACAACTGGAGAATATGGAGGAAATGGACAAATTCCTAGATAGATACCAAATACCAAAATTAAATCAGGATCAATTAGGTCCGATAAACAGCCCCATAACCCCTAAAGAAATAGAAGGGGTTATAGAAAGCTTCCCAACCAATAAAAGTACGGGACCAGATGGTTTTAGTGCAGAATTCTACAAGACATTCAAAGAAGACTTAACACCAATACTCTTCAAACTATTCCACAAAAATAGAAACAGAAGGGACACTGCCCAATGCGTTCTTCAAAGCCACAATTAAGCTGATATCAAAACCACACAAAGATCCAACAAAGAAAGAGAACTACAGGTCAATTTCCCTTATGAATATCGATGCAAAAATACTAAATAAAATTGTTGCCAACCGAATCCAAGAGTACATCAAAATGATCATTCACCATGATCAAGTAGGCTTCATACAAGGGATGCAGGGATGGTTCAATAAATGAAAATCCATCAATGTAATCCACTACATAAACAAACTAAAAGAAAAAAACCACATGGTCATCTCATTCGATGCTGAAAAAGCATTTGACAAAATTCAGCATCCTTTCATGCTAAAAGTCTTGGAAAGCACAGGAATTCAAGGCCCATACCTAAACATACTAAAAGCAATATACTGCAAACCAGTAGCCAACATCAAAATAAATGGAGAGAAACTTGAAGCAATCCCACTAAAATCACAGACTGGACAAGGCTACCCTCTCTCTCTCCATATCTTTTCAATATAGTACTTGAAGTTCTAGCGTGAGCATTTAGACAACATAAGGAAGTCAAAGGGATACAAATTGGAAAGGAAGAAGTCAAACTATCATTATTTGCAGATGATATGATAGTATACTTAAGTGACCCAATATACTCCATAAGAGAACTTCTACAGCTGATAAACAACTTCAGCAAAGTGGCTGGTTAAAAATCAACTCAAGCAAATCAGTACCCTTCTTGTACTTAAAGGACAAGCAGGCTGAGAAAGAATTTAGGGAAATAACATCCTTCACAATAGCCACAAACAACAGAAAGTACCTTGGCGTGACTCTAACCAAACAAGTGAAAGATCTGTATGACAGGAACTTCAAGTCCTTGAAGAAAGTAATCAAAGACGACCTTAGAAGAATGGTCTTAGAAGAATGGAAAAATATTTCATGCTCTTAGATTGGCAGGACCAATATAGTAAAGATGGCAATTTTGCCAAAAACAATCTACAGATTCAATCCCAATTCAATTCTTCATAGATCTAGAAAGAGCAATATTCAAATTCATCTGGAGCAACAAAAAACCCAGGATAGCTAAAACTATTCTCAACAATAAAAGGACTTCTGGGGAATCAATATCCTTGACCTCAAGCAGTACTACAGAGCAATTGTGTTAAAAACTGCATGGTATTGGTACAGCAACAGGCAAGTAGATCAATGGAATAGGATTCAAGACCAGAAATAAACCCACAGACTTATGGTCACTTGATCTTTGATAAAGGAGCTACAACCATCCAGTGGAAAACAGCCTTTTCAACAAATGGTGCTGGTTCAACTGGTGGTCAACATACAGAAGAATGCGAATTGACCCACTCTTATCTCCTTGTACTAAGATCAACTCCAAGTGGATCAAGGACCTCCACATAAAACCAGACACACTGAAACTAATAGAAAAGAAACTGGGGAAGACCCTGGAGGACATGGGCACAGAGGGAAAGTTCCTGAACAGAACACCAATAGCTTATGCTCTAAGATCAAGAATTGACAAATGGAATCTCATAAAATTACAAAGTTTCTGTAAGGCAAAGGACACTGTCAGAAGGACAAAACGGCAACCAACAAATTGGGAAAAGATCTTCACCAACCCCACATCTGACAGAGGGCTAATATCAATATATACAAAGAACTCAAGAAGTTAGGCCCCAAAGAAGCAAATAACCCAATTAAAAATGGGGTACAGAGCTAAACAAAGAATTGTCACCAGAAGTAATTCAGATGGCTGAGAAACACCTTAAGAGATGTTCAACATCATTAGTCATTAGGGAAATGCAAATCAAAACAACCCTGAGATTCCACCTCACACCAGTCAGAATGGCTAAGATTAAAAACTCAGAAGACAACAGGTGCTGGCGAGGATGTGTAGAAAGAAGAATACTCCTCTACTGTTGGTGGGATTACAAGATGGTACAGCTGCTCTGGAAATCAGTCTTGTGGTTCCTCAGAAAATTGGGCATGACCCAGAGGACCCTGTCATACCACTCCTGGGCATATACCCAGAGCATTCCCCTGCATACAATAAAGACACATGGTCCATTATATTCATAGCCACCTTATTTATAATAGCCAGAAGTTGGAAGGAGCCCAGATGTCCCTCAAAGGAGGAATGGATACAGAAAATGTGGTATATTTATACAATGGAATACTACTCAGCAATTAAAAATAACGAATTCATGCAATCTGTAGGCAAATGGTTTTTCTGGAAAATATTATCCTAAGTGAATTAACTCAATCACAAAAAATACACATGAAATGCAATCACTGATAAATGGATATTAATGAGCCCAGAAGCTCTGAATACCCAAGGCACAATTAGCAAGTCAAAAGATTCCCAAGAAGAAGGAAGGAGAGGACCTTGGGCCTGAAAAGATTGGATCCTGTTTTGTAGGAGAGTACCAGAACAGAGAAATGGTGGGGGGTAGTTGGGGAATAGGTGGGGGAGAGTGGACTTATGGGACATATGGTGAAGGGGGAACTGGGAAAGGGGAAAGCCTTTGGAATGTAAACAAAATATAGAATAAATAATAATAATAATAAGAAAATATGCATAATCAAATCTGCCTTTTGCTGAGGATATTCAAAACATATAGTGTTTTTTTTTCTTTTGTTGATTTTAAGCACAGGGAAACTGTGCTCAAAATTGTTTCTGAAAGATCCCGAAATGCAAACAGGTACCTGATAAGATCAATGCATGGCTCTTCAGTAAGGAAAATAGTCTGTTATCCAATTTTATTAATTGTTTATTAAAATAAGTTGGGAGTTATAGACTCTTTCCTTTCACACTACATAATATTAGGTTAGATTATCACCCCAAAGATCCTGGCCATCTTGTTCTATATAATGGCAGCTAGGCATGCTCCCATGCATGAATGTCATTTTCTTGATCAGCTACTACAAATGGAGAGCATCCACTTTGCTTCCGTGTGCAAGATATCACATGGCTTTCCTTAAATGATAGGGTTTGGAAGGATATTTCCCATCACTCTGCATCCTACCAATGATTTAATCTAGGCTGCAACTCTAAAGAGAATTTTGGCTCATTGCTAAGACTCTTGGTTCCTTCTTGTATTATCTGCTTCCATTTCCTGTATTCCCACCTCCCCTCCCACATATTCAAGGTTTCCCAAGTTTAACATTATTTTTTACATTTTTATATAGTCATTCATGACTTTTTCTCCACTTTCTGCCCTTGCTGACTATACCATAAACATTTTAATTCTAGAACTAGAAGTTGGTTTTGCTGGTTGCATACAGTTGTTTGCATTCGGCTATTCCAATTAGAATTACTTATTCATTAATCATTTCTTTCTTAAATCTTCATATTTCTGAAAGAATTCACATTATAATATATATATATATAAATGAGAAATGGCAGCATTATCTCTATTATATGCACAAAAGTCCTGGTGTCACAGTTCCAGTAATGTATAGGTAGAAAATCACAAATCCAGAAGTAGAAAAACACTGCTAGTGTCAAAAGTTGGATAGCAATGCAATCAGATACCTAAGGACACTGATGGGAAGTAGGCAACTTTCCCTTAAGATGACAATACTTAGCCACAAAGATTATTGGGATGCTTCTATAACAGCAACTGTCACGGAATATAGAATCATGTGAAACTTGGATTATCAACGATGGCTTCTGTTTCGGTCAGGGTTCTCTAGAGAAACAGAAATTATAGAAGTGATTTATTAGAATTTCTTACAGACTGAATTCCAAATAGTCCAACTAGTCTAACAGTGGTTGTCTATCAAAGAAAGTTCTAAGAATCTAGCAATTATTTAGTCCATGAGGCTGGATGTCACAGCTGCTCTTCAGTATACACTGGAATCCCAGATAGTGGGAAACAGAAGTAGACTGTAATGTCGCTGAAGGAATGGACTTCTAGTGACAGAACAAGTAGCAGAGAGGAGAGAAGAGGAGAAAGAGAGAGGGGGAAGGGAGGGAGGGAGGGAGGGAGGGAGGGAGGGGAGAGAGAGAGAGAGAGAGAGAGAGAGAGAGAGAGAGAGCGCTTCTTTCTTCCATGTTCTTCATAGAGAGTGCCAGGAGAAGGTGTGGCCCAGATTAAAGGTGTATCTTTCCACAAGATTCAAAGTGGGTCTTCCATTTTTTTTTTAATTTTTTTTTGGATTTGTTTTTTTTTTTTTTTTTTTTTTGAGACAGGGTTTCTCTGTATAGCCCTGGCTGTCCTGGAGCTCACTCTGTAGACCAGGCTGGACTCGAACTCAGGAGGCTGGTCCCTCCAAAGTGTACCTAGCCACTTGGGATTTAGTCAAGTCCAGATGACAACCAAGAATATCCATTACAAAATAAAATAATTTCATGGTCACGTTCAAGACCAAATGAAACACCAGATGTACACATAAGCATCTGAATAGTCAGCCTTCTCCACAGAATTACTAGCTCTGAGGACCAATAGCCAAGAGGCTGACCTCAATTTTGACACCTTGTTGAACTTTTTTAGCACATCTCTTGGGTCTCAAAAGATAATTCAGAAGTTAAGAGAACTTGTCATTCTTGCAGAGAACCTGGGTTCAGTTCCCAGCTAATACATGACAGCTTACAACCATCTTTAACTTTATTTCTTTGCAATCCACTGCCTCTTCTTGTTATGGGGATAGCAGTAATACTCATCATAAAAATGCATGTAGACAAATACTCATACACATCAGATCAAATTGATAAATCTAAACTTAATAAGCTGTGTCCTAACTTAAAATGTTTCCTGGTAAAGCCCAGTGCATAGGAAATAAATACAGTGATGTCTGCATTTAATAAAAACAAAATTGGAGGGATAAAGAAGAGAAGAAAGAATGATGGATACTACTGAAAAGAGATATGAATAATTTTAATAACAAATTAGGACTGTCTTTCCCCCAAGTTTAAATATTTCTGAGCTAAGAAAGAGCAGTGTGATTGTAGCCAGTACAGAAAACATGTAACAACATATTCAAGTTGGGGAAACATTATTATTTACCACTATTTGATTCCTTATCCTTTCAAAACTTCATTTTGAGACTTTATCCTCAAGACAATGATGACATGAGGTAGACTTAGATTAGGCCATAGAGGGTGTGTCCTTATTAACAGGATCTTGCCTTATAAAGGAGGCTGAAGAGGACTAGTTGAACCTTAGTGCCTCCTGCTAAACAAAAACACGGCAACCATCTTCCCAGTCCCCAGAATTGGGAGAAATACATTCTTATTCTTCATATATTACCACAGAGAGTTGTATTATATCCTCACGAATTGACTAAGGACTGTACATCCATTGACTTATTCTTTTGGTAATTACACAAGTACTAGAACAAGAAGATTTGTTGTTGCAGGATATTTCATCACACTGTGAACCTTGAGATTGTGTGGTTTGCCTATTTCTGCTTATTTTGAACAGGATTAAATAAAGTCAAGAGGATGACAAAGCAACCACTTGACAGGGAAGGAACCACAGAGGGGGAGACCTAGAGAGTATGAGAAAATGAGGAAGATGGATAGAGAGATGCTTAAGAAGGAAAAGGGAGGGACATTCATTATGAGGCTTTTTGAGATGGCATGGAGATTGATAACTTCCTTTTAGGATGTCATCTATGGAAGAAGGCTGACTGAGTACTCTCTCTGTCTCTTTGATCTAGTGCTTTCACCCCAGCAGCTGGGCCCCTAGTCTTCATTGGTAAAGTCAAATGATGGAGAGTTTGTTAAAAACAATAATACATAGCAAGGCTGCACCTGTGGCTCCATAGAACAGAATAACACTTGTCAGTAGAATGGATATGAAGCCATGTCTTAAGGTCACATAGATGTAGATAGAAAGCTTAGATTTTATTCTACATGTAGAAAATGTTCTTGATACTCAACTCATATACAAGTTATAAGTACCCTAACTTACATAGTTTCTTTTTCAAGAGGGAAGATTTATATTATCTCACGCAGTAAATTTCGAAACTATGGGAGCTCCCTAAATAGTTATCTCAGTGCAGCAACAATGTCCTCCATGATCCAAGAATTTCACATCTGGCTGCTTAATCATCTGTAATGTGTTGCTTTTATTTACATGGTAAGATTGCTACCTAAATTATACATCTGTAACTTTCAGACATGAACTATTTTACAAATATGATCATTTTGGGAATAGAGTTGAAATAACGCATACACTGGCTAAAATGGATGAGTTTGTTCTTGGTGTGTGAAAGAAGCATAGAATTAGTAGTTTGGGGGGGTTTTGGTGTGTTTTCATGAAGCTGTATAATCCTTCTCAACCTTCTACCCCACCCTCCAAGAGATAAAGAACCCATCCACAAAGATGACTATTCTGTTGGCCTTACTGACATTTTATTTTCATTCCATGAAGCAAAGTGTAATGTGAAAGAAAGAAAACGGGTGTAATTCTTGATCATCATGGGAACTTCTCAGACGTACTTTCAAAATATCTCTAAATCTGATTGGGTCGAACTTAATGGCAAAGGAGCATAAAGAGTAAAATAATCTGTGAAATGTGATCTTTGAGCCCCATTGTATCTAATCAAATTCCATCTAGCAACAAAGAAGATAAAGAAAATGGATATCAGGGAAAATATGAAATCCTTGATTGTAGAAAACATCATTGCTTCCTTTTGTCTTAGTGGACACTACAGCAGCCCCATGACAAATATCTTAATTATGTAGAATCTGCATTTGGGAGGAAATCTTTGGATCAGAGAACATTGGTTTTAAATTTTGGCTTTACAATTTAAATAAGATTCCTTACTTCTCTGACATTCAGTTCTTTAATATGTCTAAAGAGTATATGTCTTTAAATGTATGTCTATAAGGCTTTTGAGTAATTAAACCTTGAACTTTCACGGGTGGTCAAAGTTTTTGATATGCATGCACATCAGTACCACAATGGAATCTATATTATACAACTGATATACCCCAATAAAGTGATTTTGAATCTGTATTTTAGCACTGGGGTCATCATAATGTCCAATATTATCCATCTGTTGACTTCTGACCAGAGACTGTAAATACCTTTTGAGATACAAGTCACTGCTGGGACATATATGAGCATCAGATTAGACCTGTGGGCTGTAGAAGACATAAATCCTATACTTTGCAATAAATATAGGCTTTATCTAGCTTTCCCTCAAGGATGTTAAGATAATTTAAAATTGTCTTAAGTTGGCTCCTCAGCTACAAACTGTAAACATTCCCAACATATGGTATAGGGTATAGCGGATGCTACTGTTCCAGGAACCAATATGGAAATCCAAAGAAACTAAAAATATTTTATTTAAACAACCTTTCTCAGTGCATCTGCTTCTGTGTTAGAGCAGCTGCTACAATCCCCCAAAGAGGGCTTCTTACATGAGGCTATATTTATGTTCCCATGGCTTAATTTGTGTAACTCAAACTGAATTGTCTTGATGATAGTTTCTTGCTTCTGCCACTGGAAGAAAGAGGGGTGCAATGAAGAAATAAATGGCTGAGGGGAGAGACTCATGGAAAATTATGTACATTGAATTCAAAGAGTAAGGAGGAGGAGGAGGAGGCTAAGCACTCACTAGAAACATAAAGAAGAATTGTTAAGTCACCAAGTGCATCTTGTAAAAATTGTGTCAAACTAGGTAGTCAGTGATGGCACATGCCTTTAATACCACCACTTGGGAGGCAGTGGCAGGCAGATCTCTGTGAGTTCAAGGCCAGCCTGGTCTACAGAGTAAGCTCTAGGACAGTCAAGGCTACACAGAGAAACCTTTTATTAAAAAAAAAAACTGTCAAAGTAAAAAATTTTTTTAAAAAGTGAAAAAAAGATTTTATATATATATATATATATGTATATATATATACATATATATATATATATATACTTTTGATTTTTTTGTTTTTGTTTTTGTTTTTTCGAGACAGGGTTTCTCTGTATAGCCCTGGCTGTCCTGGAACTCACTCTGTAGACCAGGCTGGCCTTGAAAAAAAGACCTGCCTTCCTCTGCCTCCCAAGTGCGCCACCACTGCCTAGCTTGGTCTTTCTTAAATTGTAGTTATATTGCTCCAACACACACACACACACACACACACACACACACACACACACACACACACACTACTAAGAATGAAACCCAGGGCTTCAGGCATACTAAGCAAGCACTCCTTTCCTGCTGACCGACATCTCCAGGCCTCTGTTTCCTGTCTTCTCTTCTCGGGCCTCTTCCCTCTCTGCTGATCTGTCTCTGTTCAAATCATCTCGTGTACCAGGGCGCCAGTCCTATTGCATTAGAGCCCTCCCTAATACCCTTGTTTTAACTTGGTTACCCCAGCAAAGACTCAATTTCCAAACGAGGCTACATTCTGAGGCACTGATGAGAGGGGAAGGACTTAACCCAGAACAGTACTGTGCCAGACATGGGGCTGTTAGAGCAAGCAGTGGGACACAGTCACACCCTCACGGAGTTCAGAGTGCTAGATGTAGGTTTGATTTTATTTGTTTGTTTTTGACAGGTCTCGAGTAGCCCATGCTAGCTCTCTGTGTAGCTGAGGATGCCCTTGAACTTCCATTTCTCTTCCCCTACCAAGGGCTAGGCCTAGAACACCCCCTTCTGGATTTCTGTCTCCCCTTCCCTCTTCCCCCTTGCCTTCCTTCCTGTCTTAGTTTCTATTGCTATGAAGAGACACCAGAAGCAGCTCGGGAGGAAAGTTTTCTCTCTGCTTCCTTCTCCATCTTCGTAGGGAGTCGGACAGGAACTCCGCAGAGCAGGACCTGGAGCCGGAGCTGATGCAGAAGCCACGGAGGTGCTGCTTACTGACCCGCTCAGCCTGCTTTCTTAGAGAACCCAGGACCACAGGCCCAGGGCAGATGGGCCGGCCCCACCCACAGTAAACTCACCCTGGCTGCGCCCTCCCCCATCAGTCATTAATTAAGGAAATGCCCTACAGCCCTGCCTGCCCACTGCCACTTCTTAGGCTGGCTTTTTTTTTTCCAATGGAAGTTCCTACTGCGCGTTCACTTACATGCATGTGGGGGCCAGGAGCCAATGGGGGTGTCTTCAGTCGCTGTCCTGGTTAGTTTGATGTCTATTTCAGTCCTCTGGGAGGTCAGAACCTCAGTCAGGGAATCGCCTCCCTCAGATTCCTTCCCTCAGATTTATATATATATATATATATATATATATATATATACATACATACATATATATATATATATAATATATATATTATATATATATATAATAACAAAGCTTCCTAATATGTAAGGTAAAAACTGAACAGATTTAAATGAGACATAGGCAAATCCATTACCATGGGATAGCCTAATAAACTCCTCCCAGAAACTGATATGATAGGCCAATTAATAACTCAGAACTTCAAAGCATGTTCATACTCCTTAACAAGACTGAATATTTCCTCTAGACCCAGATCTCAAAAGAACAAAACAAATGGAAATAATTTGACTAGTAATTCCAAGAACTTTAAAGAATATGATCAAAGTGCACCATGTCAGAACACCAATTGCTTATGCTCTAACAGCAAGAATAGACAAATGGGTCCTCATAAAATTACAAAGTTTCTGTAAGGCAAAAGACACTGTCAGAAGGATAAATCGGCAACCAACAAATTGGGAAAAGATCTTCACCAACCCCACATCCGACAGAGGGCTAATATCCAATGTGTTCAAAGAACTCAAGAGGTTAGACCCCAGAAAACCAAATAACCCTATCCAAAAATGGGGTACAGAACTAAACAGAGACTTTTCACCTGAAGAAATTTGGATGGCTGAGAAACACCTTAAAGAATGTTCAACATCATTAGTCATTAGGGAAATGCAAATCAAAACAACCCTGAGATTTCACCTCATACCAGTCAGAATAGCTGAGATTAAAAACTCAGAAGACATCAGGTGTTGGCAAGGATGTGGAGAAAGAGGAACACTCCTCCACTGCTGGTGGGAATGCAAGCTGGTACAACCACTCTGGAAATCAGTCTGGCGGTTCCTCAGAAAACTGGACGTGATACTTCCGGAGGACCCAGCCATACCACTCCTGGGAATATACCCAGAAGATTCCCCAGCGTGAAATAAGGATACATGCTCCACTATGTTCATAGCAGCCTTATGTATAATAGCCAGAAGCTGGAAAGAACCCAGATGTCCCTCAACGGAGGAATGGATACAAAAAATGTGGTATATATACACAATGGAGTACTATTCAGCCATTAGAAACAATGAATTCATGAAATTCTTAGAGAAATGGATGGAGCTGGAGAACATCATACTAAGTGAGGTGACCCAGTCTCAAAAGAATACCCATGGTATGCACTCACTGATAAGTGGATATTAACCTAGAATCTTGGAACACCAAAGACATAAATCACATACCAAGTGATGTCTGACAAGAAGAAAGGAGTGGGCACTGGTGCTAGAATGGACCAAAGCATCATTGTGGGAGAGTACAAGAACAGGGAGGTGGGAGGGGGTGGATGAGGGAGCAGGGGGAGGGAAAAGGGCATGTGGGACCTTTGGGGGTGGGGAACCAGAAAGAGGGAAATGAATTGTAAATATAGACTATATCCAATAAAAAAGAAAAAAAAGAAAATAAATTATAAATTTTTCATTTCTGTGTTAGACATTTTTGTATTTTTGAAAGTATTCTCTATGTAAATTATATACTTTACAATTTTTTGGGTTTTTTTTTTTTGAGGCAGGGTTTCTCTGTGTAGTCCTGGCTGTCCTGGAACTCAGAAATCTGCCTGCCTCTGCCTCCCAAGTGCTGGGATTAAAGGCGTGCACCACCACCGCCCGGCTTACACTTTACAATTTTAATTAAAAATAAATTTTAAAACAATTTATGCCCTATGTTAGGCATTCCAGTAGTTTAGAAAGTATTCTTCACTTAAATAAGATTGTCATGGTCAGGAAATAATTCTTTGTTTTTTAAACAGGAAAAAATTAAACCTGAACAAGAAGAAAAAGAAAAATAAAAAGAAAGAGAAAAGAACAAGAACAAGAACAAGAAAGAGAAAAAGAAAAGGAAAAAGAAAAAGAAAAAGAAAATAGGGGTTGGTTGAGTGGGTGGGAAGATGGGAAGGATCTGGGAAGATTTGAGGGATGGGACACTATCATCAGAATATAGTACATAAAAATATTTTCAATATTAAAAGAAAAAGTAGTCTTTTTAAAATTTTTCAAATGAGCTTAAAAGACGCTCAGATAGAAGAAAAGGAAGTGGGGATTTGATTCTGCCACTTCTTTCTAGTCATGTTCATGGTCCTAGCATATAGACATACAAATAGATATAGACGCAAGACTTAAGTACAAGGGATGATGCATTGTATTAGGTCCTTTCCGTATGAATGTTTTCAATCCAAAGATTAGGTTGGACCACAGGTATTCCAACAATGCCCTGTTCAAACCCATGATTTTATATTTACCTCTCTGCAGTTCTATTTTTGTATTCTCAATTTTCAGGTTCCCTTTACTTCTAACATTCACAGACAGAGAAGTAAAGATGGTGTTCTGTGATGGGCGTGGGTAACATGACAGTGTACTCAAGAAAAACTTTCACAAATTAAACCAGAAGTGCAGGGAGATATGTGTAGGAGTCTCTTTTCTGGACACCCTTGTTATTTCTATGCCTATCATGGGTACAGAAGTAAAATGAACTGCTAGCATTTAAAAGGCAGAATTTGTATAACTCTTTCTTTTGATTGGTTTTAGCTTTCTGAAATGGTTCCTATCTACTGAAAATAGTTTCATTGGAGAGGGGCAAAGACAATACTTATCTGTGGGGACAAGAACAAATAGACAGTAGGTAAGAATTGTGTGTGTTCCTATAACAAAGTAAAGGAGATTAGATTCAAAGATACCTTTCTTTCTTCCCCCTTTCCTCATTTCTCTTCTATTTAGTGTTAGGGGGGAAAGGGATCAAAGGATGAAAAGAAAAAGGAGGGATATAGGGTTGAAAGAACAAAAGAGAAAAATATATATTGTATCTATTTTTATACTAAATAGTATCAACATGTCTCCAGTATTTTATATATGTATGGATTTTTGTATGAGTAGAAAATTAAAGTCTTGTTACTACATACTGTTTCAACTCTTGTTTAAATTATTACACATATGCAATACATTTAAAAGTTTAATGTAAAAAAAGTTTAATGTAAAGTTCTAGTCCTTGAATGCTACAATTACAAGCAGTTTAGGATAATCAGATGCAATTTAGTAGTTAGTTACCTGTAATAATCAAACAAATAGCGTTTTTAAAGTACTAGTTTAGTTAATTACAGAAAAAAAAAAAACCTTTATGTAGCCTCCTGTATATGCTTTAAGTGTTAGATAGTAAGTCACTGGAAAAAAGAAATTTGTATATATTTAGACATACTTAAGATCAGTAGATTGTTTTCAAATGCTTTAGTGATGTACAGGATATGGAATTTAAGACGTTATAATTAAAAAAATAAAACTTTCCTGACAGAGAGGCACATCTGCTTATTGCAGCACCCCCATTCTCCCCTGAAGAAGATGATAGGAACTGAAGAAACTTACACATGGAGCTCACTTCTACTGTGCCAAAGCTAGCCACCATTTTGTTTCAAAAAAATCTCCAACTTTTGACTTACCAATGAGGACTCAGGAACCAGATAATGGGGTGAAATCTAAAGACAGAGAAAGCATCCAGATGACCTTTGTACTCCACCAATGTCCCAGAAGGAAACAACTCCTTCTTCTTCTCCAAGCTGTCTTAAATACCCTTTAACTCTAAGACGCTCCTTTCTCTTTTCTGGATTTTCTTATATTCACTCCTTGCCAACTGGTAGCTTGCTCTGCCTCTTGACCTATTGTTGACTTTATTTAGCTCTTCTTTATAGAAAGCTCTTGGTTTAAAACTATGTGCTAGTCCAAAATTTTGGACTCAAGATAGGATAGGTAGCACACCACAACAAGGAACAGATTTTTTTCAGATCATAATCTTGGGGTTCATAATGTAATCCTGCAACACCACAGGGCAAAAAACCTGCCTTTTCCAAAACTGCTGACAGCATGCTGTCCAACATGTCCTGTCCAATGACAAATGTCCTGCCCAATGACAAACAGAACATTGGAAAATCAACTGTCATACTTTGCTGAGAAAAGGTGATCCAGTCCCTCATAAATCATGTCTGTTAGATATTTGCACCAACAATACAGAGGAACCTTGCATGACTATCCAGGCAGCCAGCCATCTCTGTCATTAGTATAGTTTGGAAAACTGCTTTGTTTGGTGCACCCTGTTTATTCAGGTTCTATTTATCCTTCTCAGGTCTCTGATGGGGTTGAAGACTGGATAGATGTATTCTTACAGTTTTCTTTATTAAAGATTAAAGATATGTAAACTTAAGTTGTTTAGGATCTAAGAAAATATTTTGTGGTCTAAAAAGATATTTTTATCTTGGTAATACATGTTATGAAATTTAGAGGACATAAAAGCTTAAATACTGATAGGAAGTGATTTAGGTACAAAACCTTGGACTCACCAAAATAAGATAGATAGTGAAGTGCATTCTTGCATTCTCCAAGGTTGCCAAATACAAATGGACTGGACATTGTGAGTGTAATTCTTACCTGATCGTTCTAATAATTGTTGTTATAATTTAATGATGTTATAGTAAAAGCCATTTATTGGACTAAGAGAAGGAAATGTTTGGGCACACTGTGTGAAGATTGTCTTTGTATTATTCAGTTAATTCTGTACCAGCAGAGAGCTCAGTAGTGGCTGGATCTTGGTATTTTTATTCTTATGGCTGGCTCATCAGATGTCTCTGTATTTTGAGTTCTCATACACCTTCCTCACTTGCTGATCAGCTTAATAAAGATCTTATGGCCAACAACTACTCAGGAAAGGGAAAGCAGGACTTATGGAATGAGAGTCTCTGGGAGAAGAAGCAGAGGTGGAAGGATTTGAAAGCAGAACATAGAGGTGGTTGAACAGATTGTGATTGAGAGAGTGGTAACAGGCTATGTGGTAGGACATGGAATAGAATAATCAGGTTAATGAAGATAGATGAGGCAGCCTAGCTAAGGCCTAAGGTATAATAAAATTATTCATTTTCTTGTAGGTCCAAGAGGATCCCTCTATACCACAACTTCATTAGCTCTGAGTTTGTGCTTAGCTTTCCAGTATCAGGCATGATTTCATTCTTGTTCATTGGGTCTCAATTCTAATTAGAGAACTTTTGGTTGCTTCCAACATGTGAATGCCACTTCAGTATGATTTACTGAAAAGCAGCTGATTTCTGGAAACTATCAAAAATGGGATCCATATGAAAAGTTAAATCTCCCTGAAACAAAAAAAAATCTAGTTTAGTTTTGAAAGGTAAGTTTAAAAAATGAAAAGGATTGCCTAAACCATAAAATTAATACAGGTCTCACAAAACAAATGCTTTCATGAATGCTATCAATAATGATGTCATTTACCTCTTGCTAATCTTTTATGTAATATTGCATAATTTTTATTTTTTTATTTTCTATATTCTTTGTTTACATTCCAAATGATTTCCCCTTTCCCGGTTCCCCCCTCACCGTATGTCCCATAAGTCCTCTTCCCTCCACCCATTTCCCAATCACCCCTCTCCCATTTCTCTATCCTGGTACTCCCCTACAATACTGGATCAAGCCTTTTCAGGACCAGGGCCCTCTCCTTCCTTCTTGTTGGGAATCATTTGATATGCTAATTGTGTCTTGAGTATTCAGAGCTTCTGGGCTAATTAATATCCACTTATCAGTGATTGCATTTCATGTGTATTCTTTTGTGATTAGGTTACTTCACTTAGGATGATATTTTCCAGTTCCAACCATTTGCCTACAAATTTCATGAATTCATTGTTTTTAATTGCTGAGTAGTATTCCATTGTATAAATAAGGGTATGCCATTTGTGATTAGTGAGCACTCTGTGTGTTTCTATAGATCCTAGCTGTAGATTTGTAACTTTCCTTATGTATTGGAACTTTGAGAAAACTCACATATAACACCCATCCAATATAAATTTACATTTCAGTGCTATTGTTCAAGTACTTCAAAAATATCTTAACAGTTAGTTACTATTTTAAAGATGAAAATCCAAACTCAGGTGACAGGAGTCAGCTAATATAGAAAAAAAGGCTATGGGGCTTGTCTATAAATTTCTATCAACTTTAACGAAGATATTAATGATAAATGATAGATTTGTTTTGGTGTATGGATTAGGAAGACACAGTCCAATTACAGAGCACTTGGTGTGGTGGTGGTTTGAATATGCTTAGCTGTTAGGAAGTGGCATTTCTAGGAGGTGTGACCTTGCTGGAGGAAGTGTGTTGCTGTGGTGGTGGGATTTGGAGGTCTCCTCCCATGCTCAGGCTCCACTCAGGGCAGAAAACAGCATCATTCTAGCTGCCCGGAAGATGGCCTTCTCCTGGGTACCTATGGATCAATATATAGAACTCTTGGCTCCTTCTCCAGCACTGTGACTGCCTGGACACTGCCATGTTCTTCCCTAAGAATAATGGACTGAACCTCTGAAACTATAAGCCATGGTGTCCTTTATAAAAGTTGCCTTGGTCATGGTGTCTCTTCACAGTAATGAAACCCTATCTAAGATACTTGGATACCACCAAGGTATGTGTGCCACTACTGCACTGATAGGGTTATTGTACAATGATGATCTGTGTTGTGGCTCTTGGAGTCATAGGCAGGTAGAACTGTTGGTTGCTTCTCTCATTTGGAAGCTTGCATTATGCCTTCAGGTACCATGAAAACTATTTCTCAAGGAGGACGCTTTTGAACACCAATTAGTTGCCTAGTTCCAAATGGTCAGGACTGAAAGCATACTTATAAGTAACAGCCTGAGTAGGTTGTACTGTACTGTACTTATATATTTAGGAACACAAACACACAATATACATACTCACAATGGTAAATAATAAAAAAAGGACATAAATTTAAAAAAAGAGCAAGGAGAGATATATGGAAGAGTTTGGATGAAGGAAAGAGAAGGGGGAATTATTGTAATTTTATTATATCTTAATAATAGGAATATCTTTTCCCTATCTGTAAGTTGCCATTTTATCCTATTGACCGTGTCCTTTGCCTTACAGAAGCTTTTCAGTTCATAAGGTCTCATTTGTCAATTGTTCATCCTAAAGCCTGAGCCATTGGTACTCTGTTCAGAAAAACTTTCCCCTCACCAATGCATTTAAAGCTATTTCCCACATTCACTCCTATTAGATTTAGAATATGTGGTTTTATGTGGAGGTCCTTTGACACTTGTGGAGGCCCACTCCCTGCTGGCTTTGTTCTAGGGATAGTAAGTCATGTCATACATCCTCTTACAGGGTCAAGCCAGACTCAGCCCCAATGTACTCCCTATGCCTCAACCTCATGTACACAGTAAATAGTTGGTATAGGCTGTAAGGAAAAAAAGACTCCTGCATAGCAGAGACTCAGTTTGAGGCAGCTTGCTCTCCCTAAGTAGGATGATAAGAACCTCAAGAAAGCATGATCCAGACTATATATACTGAGAGTATAAATTAAGATTTCCCCATGAATAGCTTTGCAACAATTTTTCTTAAAATTATAAAAATTATTTATATTCTTAACCCTTTTAAAGAGACCATAATTTCACCTTTTCCTTGGCGCCTTTGAAGCAACAATACCTACCAACGAAGAATTTTTTTCATTACAAAGATCATGTTATTTCTGCCTTTTATATTTTTCTATTTACCCTTCAGGTATTTCTTGTTGAAATATGTCATTTTTTCCTGCTATCAACTTTCGTATCTTTATAGTCTTCTCCAAATAAATATAAATATATAAAAACAAAGCCCTCAAGAACTATCTTCATAGAGGCACGCACGCAAACACACACACACACACACACACACACACACACACACCATGCTAATATCTAGAAGGGAATGCCTTTAAAGCTAAATTGCAGTGATTTGTGGAATATGGAATAATTTAATTTCATTTCATTTATCAATATTTCTGCATATTTGATGCACAATGCCCAGATGCTTGCTTTGTAATAAACAAACTGATATTTTGATGTATGATTATCCTCTTCTTCAGTGGTTTTGCCTCTGAGCTTCGTTCTGACTCTATGGGCTAGCTGCCATCTTGGAGCAGCCCTCTGAACATCAATTGCTTTGCTCCTGAAGGACAGCTTTCATAGAATTGAGAATTAAGCTACCAAAGTGAAAGACAGGCACAGAGAAGGTGGTTAAAAATCATAGTTCACATTTTAGAAATTTTATACCAGTGGATGCAAAAGACAAGAGAGACTAAAGTGCTCAAATGTAAAATAGAAATGGTGCAAATAATAATTATTTAGTACTTAGAGCTGGTCTCTTTCAATTCAAGGATTGGAAGTATGGATTTCATACTATGTATGAGAAAGCTTGACTTAAAAGTTTTAAGATACATTGCACCACATAGAGTTCTAAAGCTATAGAAGTGGGTGTAGGCTTCAGGCCAATTATTTACTTTAGAGTTGAAAACAGTTTTAGAGAGATTTTTCCTGACTGCAACTTTGTTTCTAGTACATCCGACAAGATTTACCACCATCTTTAGGTGATTTTATTTGGGATGACTTGACAATTTCATGCCTATATTTAATGTGTACTGATTATGTTCACACTCTTTGTTCTCTTATCTATTTCTCTGTGTCATCCTCTCCCTCATCCTTCCTACAAATCTCTATCATATTTATGTCTTTGTGTCTAGTTTTTGACCCTCTGAGTTTAGTTAGGAATATCTATACACCTGGAATCGAGCTTTGAAGCCTCATGGACTCTCCAATGTGTACATACTGGAAAGCATTGACTCACTCTCTCCTAGAATCTGTCTGGCATCACTAGTTCATCAGAGAGTTATAGATCTCCAATTAGCCCTTCCCCCATTCATGAGTGTTGATTAGGGCTGGTTCTGTGAGTCATGATTACGGCTCTGTCATATCCAGAAGATCCATTCTACAGCCTTTCTTCCTATCTTCCTGTTCTTATATCCTTCCTATTCTCTCTTTCTCATTCTTCTTTAAGCCATAGAGAAGGAAGTATAAATGTATTGTATAGGGCTGAACAGTCAGTGGTCACTGTTCTCAGCACTTTGAACAACCCTGTTGTGTTCTCCATTTACTGCATCTTTAATCAGAAAGACTTAAAATAGGCTGAAAATAGCATTTGTCTATGGCTATACATACAGATATTTAGAAGGGATCTTGATGCTATCTTAATTTACCTATACAATGATTATAAGTTCTCAAAGCCTATTGCTTTGCCAGCAATGGGCTTTTTTGTTTGTGTTTTCCAGATGAAGCATTTATTTTCTTCTGTGGACTGGGGTTACAGTCTAACCTTGGAGTAGATGGTTATCACTACAACAGTTATGCCACTATTGTACAAGTAGGCACATCTTGCCTGGCTGATTGGTATTAAAGATCATAGAATTAGCATCTAGATAAAATCATTGGTGACTTTTCTCCTCTAGCACCCTAAAGAGCATCTCCTACCACTATAAAAACTATCCATCAAGGAGAAAGTTTCCAGCTCAGGTCCAGCTGGATTTCTCTATATTTTATAGATAAACTTTATGTAGTTTTCAGAAAACAGGGTCTAGTCATCTAGTTCTGGTGGACCAGCTAGCACCACAATTATTCTTGATTTCAATTTAGTGGGACTTGGAGGTCACCGTAGAAATGAATCTCTGTGTATATCTGTGGGAGATTATCTAGATTAGATTAATGGAAGGGGGTCAAAACTATCCTATGTGTAAGATTAGTAGACTTAAATTAAAAGGCAAGGGGGACTGAGCATCAGCATTTACTAACCTAATGTGGATGCCATTTCTTTTGCTCCTGCATGCATTCTTTCCAGTCCATGATGGACTGTATCCCCTGGATTGTAAGTCAAAGGTAGCTCTTCCCTCTTTAAGTTGCTTTCATCAAGTATTTTCTTGCAATAGTGATTTGTTACTGTTATCACTGTAGTTTATCTGTTATCACTGTAGTAGGATTCCTGAGACCCTAGGCTTGAGGCTAATATTGCGATCAACAGGAGACAAGGTGAGAAAATGTGATAAGAGGAAAAACTCGACAAAGACAAAATCCAACATTATGTCCATAGGGATTAAGTCTGTCTTCAGCTATGACTGAAAATGTGTACAGAGAAAGGCACTTCCAAGGGGCTTTATAGAAGGAGTGACTAGGCTAAGCAGTCACTTGCCCATTGCATTTCTTTAATCCATAAGATTTTGCATGCCTTATGTCAGGTCAATGTGAATGAAACACATGAGGCTTCTGCCTTGACCTTGGTGCCATAAGAAGTGTCCTGTCTTCAGCAGGACACTCTAGATAACTGAGGCTAAAGTCAAGGGGAAAAGTGAAGCATTAATGAATAGAGAGTGTCTTCTGCCCACTAAAACAAAGTCATTTAACTCTTAATTTGAGTAATAACAGCCACAAACTTATTTGTATTTTTAAACCTCAGACATCTCCCTTGGATAGCTGGCCCCATATTGTGCTACTGTTGATGTGGGGTATGAGATCTCCTTTTCATCTTGTGAAGTAGTGCTGATTTTTTTTCTTCTTTTGACTATACTTCTAGTTCCTAGGAAACAACTCTCCCTTTCCTGGAATTAACTGTTCTATCTGTTGCTCCTATCTCAGAACAGCCTCCTAATTAGAAGGCCTCAATACTTATTTAAATTTGAATAATGAAAAATCGAATCAGGATGCTAGGGCCCATGATCTTTGCCTCTCAATCTGCCTACACTGCCGCTGCCTGTTACAGATGGATTTGCTGGGTTTCTATTCTCTTGATTGCAGCTTGACATTTTCCTGTACTTAAAATTGCCCTTAGAACTGGAAATGGGGCTGGCTCAGTGAATAAAGCACTTATCACCCAAATATGAGGATTGGGAATCAGATCCCCAGGACCCATGGAAATTCTAGGTAACAAACCTAGAGACTGCCTATATAACATCACCAGGGACGTGGAGTCAGGACACTTCTGGAATAAGCTAGGCTAGCTGCAATTGGTGAACTCAACGTTCAGTGAAGTGACTCTGTCTCAACAGATAAATTTGAGAACAATTGAGGAAGACAGTGCACATGCACACACGTCTATGTCCTCTATACATGCATTTGTGTTTCCACATATATAAACACATATGCACCCATGTATATGTATGTGTGTATGCCACACACATACATATACAGAAATTACCTTACATAGGCATCAGCCTTAAATGAAAAGCGAATTAATGAGTACTGAAAGTAGCAGAATGAGTCTTTCCCAGGGCTGAGGCCCCTAATTAGTTAGCTGATACCAACTAGTCAACAGTGAAATTGCATACAAGCAATAATAAATGTATTTATCATATTGTATTATATTTATTCATATGTATAATGTATATAGCATTAAATATGGAAAAAGGAATCATGAATTTGAGAGGAACTTGGGGCATGACATAAAAGGATGAGAGGGTGCTGGGAGAAATTATGCAATATTTTAATTAAAATCTAAAACTGATTATGAAGCAAAATACTGTGTCAACAGCTCTGATACAAGAAAGTCAATGTTAATGAATAAGCTAAAGAAAAGTTTATATGAAAATGGCCATTTAAATTGATATGGATGTTTATATATTTGTTAAACATTTGAGGGTCCACTCTAGTCAAGAACTGCATCAAGTTAGGAAAACAATAGGCCTTTATTCCCTGCTTTCTTAGGACTTTCTGTCCTAAGAAACACACAAAAAAAATTTTGGAAATTATTTTCTTTTACTTTGGAGCCCTGGGCATCAACAATGGCTACCTTCTTCTAGTATGTCCTTGGACTAGTCACCTGGTTGATCTGTGGTAAAGCCACGCATGGGGTCTGGTTATAACCACAACCATCAATGCTGAATCAGCACCCCATTGCGGACACAATTAAAAGTAGCTGAATTTTGTCAGTACAGCCTCTAGTTTGTTTGGTACCTAGTACATGTTAGTCACTGTGCATTATCTAATTTTTTTAAGCCTCTAAACTAGAAATACTTGTTATAAATCAATAAAAAGACACTGAGTGTTTAAAATAACACTCTGAAAAAAAAAGAAAGAAAGGAAATGAAACACAGCCTGAATCCAAATCTTGTCGGATAATTTCAATATGCCATCTCCATATCTCACACTGTGATTTCATGACTAAATCTCTTTAGGAAGCAACAGGACATTTCCCAAGCATGCTATGCCTCAACTAGTCAGCAAATAGAGAGCCTAGACTTTTATGTTCTATAAGTAGAAATTGTATTTGTCTTTATTATGTCTTAGAGTTATATTTTTATCTCTATAATGTGAGGCTTTACATAACCACACTAAAAACAATGTAAGCCAAGCACTCAAATGAATCCCTGAATATGAGAACACAGCCCGCTTCGAAGAAGGAAAACAGCTTATTTGATGGTTCCTTAAAGCAAAAGAATATTAGAAAACCATCTTGCTGGTGTCTTACGTGACTGCTCTTGATCACAGTTTTCTGGAGTTGCTTTCACCGTCTCAGAGATTAGGATAAGCCTATGATAAGATTATGACATTGTGTCCTGGATTGTGTTTGCTCATTGCTTTCTTAGAGAAGATGAATATTTGTTTATTACAGTCGGTGTAGCTCCCACAGTGACTAAAAGATGACCTTTAAAGAAGAAACATAATCTTTTCTAAAAGAAAGAAAGTATCTACAAATTACTACTAACACACCACAGCTGTAGCTAAGGGAAAGCAGACAAAAAAAAAAGATAAAGTAGAAAATTCATGCACTTAATGAAATTCAGGTTATTTTTTTAAACTTCTTATTGATTCTTTGTGATTTTCATATCATCCACCCCAATCCCACTCCTCTCCCTGTTCCCTTGTATTCACCCTCTACCCTTGCAACCTCTCCCCCCCAAAATAAAATAAGATATTAAAAGCAATCCTGTCATGGAAGCTATGATGTCACAATATACCATATAATATACCCTTTTGTCCACATGACTTCAATTGAAAATGTTCTTTACGAGTCATTGGTCTGTTTTGAGGCCTCTGGCTTCTGTTATACTGTCAATACTGGATCCTCATGAAGACTCTTCTAAGATAAGGATATCTTATTGTCCTGTATCTAAGATAAGGATATCTTATTGTCCTGTATTGTAAAGATCCTGTAACTTTGGATCTGTAGGACCCATGGCTCTCTCACATGCTCCAGAAGATTATGGATGCGGTAGATGTTGGGGTGGCCCAACTAATGGCCCTGGATCTGGGCCTGGGAGGTAGCTGAATTGGTTAGCCCACATCACCAGGGCGAGCTCTCCAGGACTGCCCCAGCTTACTCATTGTTTAAGTCAGCAAGATGCTGAATCAGCTCTCCTCTCCTTGTCCTTGGGGCTCGCTTGCTCATAACTTTGCTACCAGGACCAGATATACTGTGCTGCCCAGGAGAAGTGCAGGTGCAGGGCTTGCTCTTTTGTCTGCTGCAGGCAAAGGTGCAGACTCTATTTTTTCCCAAGCCATCCTACAGCAGAAGGGGTCAGATCACCCGTTCACCCACTGTCAGGATCTGCCCTACTGTGATACCCAAGTGACAGGTGGGCCAGCTCTCTCCAGCATTGTGTCTGGCAAGAGTCAGGGCCATCTCAGCAGAGTGCCACAGGTAGCAGTCCATATCAGGGACTTCTGTATGGCTTTTGGTGATAACATGGGCCTCGGACATCAACAGAGACCAAGCTGTTATAGGACCACAAATTTAGACATGTACCCCCCCCACCTCTACCGCTAATGCCCAACCCTAGTAGCAGCCTTGGACCAGATGTTTCCATGGTCTCAGGTGGCAGTGTTGATCATTCAGATCAACATGTCCCCTTCAGCAGCATGACCCTCAGCTATCCACATGGTCTGTGGTAGCAGCTTAGACCTCAGACATCTGTTTGGCCTTTGGTGGTAACTTGGGCTACTGACAGTGACACAGACCCAAGCTTCAGCAAGATGATAGACAATGACACGGCCTTCAGCAGCAGGCAAAGGCAGAGCTTCACCATGGCCTCCTCATACCTGCTGGTGCCTCACCACCAGCAAGTGCACTTTTCTCCACAGCATATGATTCCCTTGGCTTCGTCTTCTCTTCTAACACTCCACTGTGCACTGCATCTTCCCACTTTTCCATCTCACATCCATCCATCACAGTGGCACCCATAGCAGGTGCTTGGCTATCTTTCTTCAGGCCTCCCAGGGCCAATGGGACCGGCCCGGGCAGATGCTTGAATGTCCTTCTTCAGGATGCTCTGGCTGGTGTGGCCAGAGTGGGTCCACCAGTGTCTTTCTTTTGGCCTTGGGCAGGTGCTTGGATCAATTCAGATTATTTTTAACTTTTGATTTTTTTTTGTTTTCAAAATATGAGCCCCTTCCTCCTCCCAAAGGGGTGCTTTGTTTTCATTCAGTATTTAATCCATAGCCGTGAAACAGAAAATCAAGTCATGACATTGCTTCAAGAGTTAATTGATTTTTTTATCTGTTTTTCATACTATCTAAGGCTATATCTCATTTTTCTCTTTATATTCTCTATGTGTGAATGTTTGTCTATGTCTGTCAATATGTCTGTATATGTATCACATGTATGTCTAGGAGGTTTAGAGACCAGAAGAAGGGATATATATGGCTCTGAAAAAGCAATAAGTCTCTTGCCCTCTGACCTATCTCTCCAGCCTCAGAGCTGAAACTCTTAAAGCTCTCTTTCCTGAGTGGAATATTAAATCCCTACTTTTTTTTAAAAAAAAAAATCTTTTTAATGGTATTTTTGTACCATTTAATGCTTTATGCATGACCAATGTAAGTAAGAATAATCCCAGACTCTATTGATGTTCAAGAAGGAAAGAAAATACCCCCTAGAGTCTCTAGAATACAAATTATCAGTGCTGAGTAAGCTTGTTAAAGTGAATCCAAAGTTTGGGTTTTAATTATTTCTTCTTCCAAGTGTGGATTTGTAGTAATGTGGCCTTGCTGACTGTCTTAGTCAGGATTTCTATTCCTGCGCAAACATCACGACCAAGAAGCAAGTTGGGGAGGAAAGGGCTTATTCCACTTACACTTTCCACATTGCTATTGATCACCAAAGGAAGTCAGGACTGGAACTCAAGCAGCTCAGGAAGCAGGTCAGGAAGCAGGAGCTGATACAGAGGCCATGGAAGGGTGTTTCTTACTGGCTTGCTTCCCCTGGCTTTCTCAGTTTGCTTTCTTATAGA
Organism: Apodemus agrarius; assembly: GCA_964023405.1. Lineage (NCBI taxonomy): Eukaryota > Metazoa > Chordata > Mammalia > Rodentia > Muridae > Apodemus > Apodemus agrarius. Next base: position 174,020,197 of record OZ030005.1, read on the forward strand.
ACCCAAGATTACCACCCAAGAGATGGCACCACCCACATGGAGCCCTCCTGCCTTGATCACTAATTGAGACAATGCCCATAGCTGGATCTCATGGAGGCACTTCCCCAACTGAAGCTCCTCTCTTTGTGATAACTCCAGCCTGTGTCAAGTTGACACACAAAACCAGCCAGTACACTGACCTTCCACATTGGGTTCACCTCTAATTATTTTATTTCAAATGAGACAGGGAGATAGTTACAGCTCAGAGGTGAAAGACTCTACTCTGTGAGTCTACTCTCCTGTACATGGGTATCCTCTTTTGTACTGTCTTGTAATTTGAGTCACCCCAAAATTTAACACAGCAGGAAATGGGCTAAGATTTAGAACATTGGGTAATGTGGAAAGCCAAAGCAGATGATGAAGTGCAATGACCCAGCGAGGGGACTGCAGAGTACTGTGCTCACGCTGTTTCTCCAACTGCAGTGGTTCTCAGCCTTCCCAATGCTGCTACCCTTGAATACAGTTCCTCATGTTGTGGTGACGCCATAAAATTATTTATGTTGCTACTTCATAACTTTAATTTTACTACTGTTATTAATTTTAAGTAAACTTTTAGATAGAAGTTTGCCTAAGGGTCATGACCACTGGTTGAGAAGTAAGGAACTAGAGTCTCAGACAATACTCTGCAGACTTTCAGTTCACTGTGTGACAGCCAGTCATAGGTGTCCTGGGGCAGAGCACAGTGCTCCTTCACATTTGTGTCTTGGCATCTGCCTCAGCTACAACCAATGGTATCCTGGCATTCTGCTCTCTACAACCAAATAGCAAAGGTCTTCTGATAATAGAATAAGGACTTTTGGGGATTTTAATAGAAGCAGTGACTTCATCCATATGTGTACCACTCTGAGAACCTATATTTGAATCATGCAGCAGCACATATGCCCTGGAAGGGCTGCTGTATTTAGATACCACATGTCATGTTGTAGCATGGGAAGGCACTTGTCTTTGGTGAGTCTTCCTTGGGTGGAAAAAAACTAAATATATTTGATTCTTTCTTTAATGTACATGACGACCTTTTAACTCAGCCTAGCCAATTCACTTATTGTGTTGGTCTGTCTTTTCCACCAAAGGTTGGAAGCTTGGATCTTTCTTTGAATTATATGTTTTCTGGAAGGTACAGGAGTTCTAATGCATATCAATATTAACTTATGTTACTGTGATTTTGATGTGCCTCTTAGTAGGCCACAGAGAGGATGGCCTCAAAACTATATAAGATAGATAGTACTACTCCCCAAATTGCGTGGATGGAGACGACGAGGATTTACATGTATCTCACCACATGAAATAAGGCAGCAGGTCTCCACACAAATACACACATGCCTGCTCTAAACACTATTCTGTAATAGTACCAGGAAATGTTTCTCTTTAGGAAAGAGAAAACCATATTTGTCTACAACCTGGATTAAGTGTCACTATAATACAATTTCAGTCATTATAAATCTGTAGAGAGCCTTATCGGGGTGCCACGCCACCTGGCAGAAACTTGACATGCACAAAGGTGAAGTTCCTCTCCCAGCCTTTGAGCAAGAACTCCTGTGTTAGCCATAATCCACTCCACCTGGGGTGAAGTGCTCAGACCAAGGTGAAGCCCATTTGTTCATCAAGGACCTGCAGTTTCCTGAGAGACTCTAGCCACCTGCTGAGCTACTGAACTGGTTTTGTGGAGAAGTTTCCAGCCTTTGGGAGAAGGGTTTTCCTCTGCCTATATACTTGGAGTCCTCCATTAAACTTTGAGCCCTTGAGCAGCAGATGTTGTTCTAGTCTCCATCTCTTTCCCACCTTCCTACACATTCCCAGCTTTCCTTCCAGGTAACCCATTTGATGTAATTGAGGTCAATTACATAAATCCCACAGAAATAGCTCAGTTGAAGGGTCACATAGGCAAACCAGAGGCTTCAAAACATCTTGAGGTTGAAATCACTTGAGCCTACGTATTAGCAGGCTATAAAATTTCTTCATATAGTAGCTTGTTTTTCTTTCAAAGAAAAACTAATGCATGTTTTATGATATTGTTAAGCTATTGGATGCCCTTTTTAGGTGTTCAAAAGCTATATTTCTATTTTTAAGATATTATTTTGAGACAGTGTTGGTTTCATTTAACTCAGGCTAGCCTAAAACTCACTTGGTAGCCAAAAGATGATCTTGAACTTTGGATCCTTTTGCTTCCTTCTATAGAGTGCCAGCTAGTATTATAGACATGTACCATTATGCCCAAGCTAGGTAGTATTTGCAGATTGAAACCAGGGCTTTAATAATGTATTTACCATTTGAACCTCTGTCACCCCTCTGCCACCCCCTTTGTATGTGTCTGCTGTTGTTAAAGATAGGGATAATGCCTGAATTTTCTTTAATTCTTCTTGACATGAATGAATTTTTAGAATGAATCCTTTTATTTTAGTCTTTTTATATTTTATATATGGACTAAATATGTATATTTATAATATTTTATTATATTATGTATATTATCTTTATATATTTACATCATAAATATGTATTATTTATTTCCTGATGGACTAAAATCAATATCTTTGGCATGTTTAGTACATACAGCCTTCAAGACCTAGTTAAAACTTTGAGAAGTCCCTTGTCTCTTCAGTAAAGAATCCAAACTTGTTTTGTATTTAAATTTATGTGGTTGCTTTTCCCTACTAATTTCAGTCTGCCAATTGCTACTTTTTTGGAGGATACTTGTGGAGGAAGGACTGCTTAACTTATTTAAGATTGTTATAGAAATTTACACAGATAATGGTAATGTTTTGTGAATTATATATTGAATGTGAAAAGCTCTCAATACATAAATATTGAAGCTCTCCATGAAACAAACAAGAGTGCATCTGAACTTTTAATAGGCTTTCTTCCTCTACCTTTTTTTGCCTGTGTTCTGTACTTTCAGTATGTGTGTTTGTCAACTGTGTGACAGTCTCTCTCCTTTTCAAAGTTGATATCCCGTCTGTCATTTGAATGACTGATGCAGTCTTCCAACACCATACATTTCCCATTTCCAAACTGTTACCTTACCTATTTTTATATTTTAAAATCTAAATCTGGAAAACTAAGTTATCATCCTGGGAACTATTTATTTGTATTGCATTCTTATCAACTGTCAAAACAGCTGAAGGCTAAAGAATTGGTCAGTTGCCAAAAACCAGCATTAGGAATGGGAGATTTAGACATAGAGCAGCCCTGTGAGCTGAGCTATTAATCCTCAGGAATAAGCTTGAAACAAAAATTCTATTGCTTTCCAATGGTATTATAAATTGAAAACAAGTTTAATTTGTGTTTTTTCCCCATGTGGGTCATTGTGATGTTAACACATCATAGTAATTACCTGGAAAATAAAAAACCATCTTCATCATATTGACAAAGAAAAATCTTCTACATTCTGTTTAAGGAACAGAAGAGAATCCAATGTCATCAAAAGTATGTGTTTTGAGTCCTTGAAGCAGAACCCAGCAGTATTAGGGAGTCACCATAAAAAGCACCACCAGGGCTCAAGTTTCTAGTCTTCCATTTCAAGTGGTGAATAATTTATTCTCAACTGTCAGTTTTAAGCTCAAGATTATGTTATATAGAATGAGGGCACCAATAAGCTAGCTCGGTCAGCCTTCTGTTTTTCCTGAATCCAGCTCTCCCAGTAGTGTACATAGTCGTAAATCACTGTCTCACTAGTTTGCAGTCATGAAGTCAGGCAAAAATACCAAAGCATCATATCTGTGCTATCTATCATGTTGCTCTCTAATACTACTTTGTACTCTGAAGTAGGTTTCTCCCATCAGTTTTTAATGTGCTTAATTTTTGCATGTTTTTTCTTAGCTTGAAAAAAGCATATTCTTTGTGTGTGTGTTTGTGTATGACTATGTGTGTGTGACTATGTATGCATACCCCAACATACACAGATATACCAACACACAGACATAGACACATACATATATCATTTTTATATTCATTTATATGTACACATGTATGCCTACATATGTATATGTGTACATGCATATGGGTACCCGCAAAGTCAAAAGAAGGTATGTGTATCCCTAGGGCTGGAATTCCAGGCAGTTGTGTACCTCCTGATGTAGATGCTGGGAACTGAACCTAACTGCTGAGCCATTTGCCAGCCAGACATATTCTCTCTCTTTTGTATTGGTAAATACTATAGCCACGAACATAAGATTGCATCTCATAGTGGTTCTGAATCATATTTTCCAGATGATTGATTATCTGAGATTATTTCCAAATACTTGTTGATCATCTGCTTCTCTTTTTGTGGAGAGAAGTCTATTTGAAATATTTGCTTACTTTTAACACAATTATTTGTTGCTGTGGATTTTTTCTTACCTGGTCATAACGGTTCCTTAAATATTTTGACTTTTAAAACCTTATTAGACACATGGTTTATAAATGTTTTCTCTCAGGTCATAGGTTCTATTTTCGTTTTGCTGAATTCTTCCTCTATGGCAGCAAATCTTTGTTTGCTGATAGGAGTCGCTCTAGATCTCCTCACAAGTTAAAAATGGCACTGTAGAATAATTCATCAACTGCACTTCTGGCTGTTTAATAAGAGAGAAGAAATAAGAGTTTTATTGAGATAGCTGAATTGCTGTAATTTCCATAATATTCTTCACAACAGCCAAGGTGTGGAAAGTCAGTGAATAAACAGATAAGATAAATAAAATATTGTTCTTCATTTAAGTTTTTAAAGACTTATTTTTATTTTATGTGTATGAATGTTTGCCTGCATGTATATACCTGCACTGTGTGTCAGGTGCCCATGGGGGCCAAGAGAGGGCGCCAGATCCCTTAAAACTAGAATTATAGATGGTTGCGTGTTGGCATGTGGTTTCTGGAAATTTAACCTTGGTCCTCTTCAAGAGCAGCAAGTGTTCTGTTACTAAGTGTACTCTTCAGATCCTTATCCACTTTTAAAAAAAGGAAATTCTTCCATACATAATATCATGAACGAACCTAGAGGGTATAATTCATATATACCAGTGAAGTGAAATAGGCCACAAACAGAAGTGTGGAGAGCTCTGTGACCCTACTAGGATGAAGTACCAAAACCAGGCAAACTCAAAAAGTAGAAATAAAATACCACTGTCAATAGCTCAGTAGAAGGGAACAGGGACTTGTACTGTTTAGTAAGTTCATGTGCTTTTTAGTAAGTGCCATTCTTGTAAGATACATCAGTTCTAGAAACCCCTGTGTACTGTGGTATTCCGAGTTCACAACACTACACCATACATTACATTTTTCACTTTATTATTATTATTATTATTATTATTATTATTATTATTAAATCTTTTTTATAGTCTTGTAGTTATCCCCCTCAAGGTCTGTCCTTCTAATGTTCCTCATCCCTTTCCTCCTCTCCAAGAGGATCTCCCTCCCATCCCCACCCCACCATATCTCCCCACTCCCTGGGGCCTCAAGTTTTTCAAGGGTTAAGTGCTCTTCTCTCACTGAGGCCAGACCAGGCAATCCTCTGTTGTATATGTGTTGGGGGGGGGAGACACATATCAGCTAGAGTATGCTGCCTGGTTGGTGGCTTAGTGTCCAAGAGATCTCAGGGGTCCAGGTTGAGACTGCTGGTCTTTCTACGAGATTACCCTCCTCCATAGCCTGTTCCAGCCTTTCTCTAATTCAGCCACAGGGGCCCCCAGTTTCTGTCCATCAGTTGGAAGTAAGTATCTGCATCTGATGCTTTCAGCTGCTTATTGGGCCTCTCAGAGGGAAGCCATACTAGGCTCCTGTCTGTAAGCACACCATAGCATGAGTAATAATGTCAGTCCTTGGAGCCTCCCCTTGATATGGGTTCCAATTTGGGCCTGTCCCTGGACCTCCTTTCCCTCAGTCTTTTCTCCATTTTTGTCCCTGCAGTTCTTTTAGACAGGAACAATTCTATGTCAGAGTTTTTGGCTGAGAGATGCAACCCTATCCCTCCACTTGTTACCCCATCTTTCTCCTGGAGGTAGACTCTACAAGTCCCCTCTCCCCACTGTTGGGCATTTCATCTAAGGTCCCTCCCTTTGAGTCCTGAGAGTCTCTCACCTACCAGGTCTCTAGCACATTCTAGAGGGTTCCCTCAACCTCCAGAGGTTGCCTGTTTCCATTCTTTCTGCTGGCCCTTAGGGCTTCACTCCTGTTCTCCCCAATACTCGATCATGCTCCCCCTTTCCCCTCCTTGTCCTCTCTCCTACCCAGATTCCTCACTACCTCCACCATCCATGATTGCTTTCTTCTCCCTCCTGGGTGGGATTGAGGCATCCTCACTTGGGCTGAGAAGAGCATATTCTTTCTTCTTCTTTTTTTCTCTCTTATTAGATATTTTCTTTATTTACATTTCAAATGTTATTCCCTTTCCAGGTCTCCCATCCAGAAACCCCCTATGCCATATGCGCTTCCCCTGCCTCTATGAGGGTGCTCCTCCATCCACCAACTCCCACCATCCTGCCCTAGCATTTCCCTACACTGAAGCATCAAACCCCCACAAGACTAAGGGCTACTCCTCCCACTGATGTCCAACAGGGACATCCTCTGCCACATATACAGCGGGAGCCATGGGCTCCTCCATGTGTACTCTCTGGTTGGTGGTCCAGTCTCCAGGAGCTCTGGGGCATCTGGCTAGTTGACACTGTTACTCCCCCAATGGGCCTGCAAACCCCCTCAGCTCCTTCACTCCCTCATTCCATTCGTTTAAAAATCAAATGATATCCCCCCCTCTGGTTACCCCTGCACAAATCCCTTATCCCACATCTGTCCTCTCCCCCGTCCCCTTTGTCTCTATGAGGATGCTGCCCCACCTACCCACCTCTCCCTCCCTTCTGATCCATCATTCCCCTATTTTGGGGCATCAAGCCTCCACTGGGCCCAAGGGCCTCCCCTCCCATTGATGTCAGACAAGGCCATCTTCGGTTACATATGTATCTAGAGGCGTGGATCCCTCTCTGTACACTTATTGGTCTACTCCCTGGGAGTACTGGGTGGTCTGACTACCCAACATTGTTCTTCCTATGGGGCTACCAATCCCCCTCAACTCCTCCAGTCCATCTACCAGCCTCCCCACCAGGGTGCCAGAGCTCAGTCTGATTGTTGGCTCCAAGTATCCATAGTTGCATTGGTCATAGTTGCTGGCAGAACCTCCAAGGAACAGCCTTATCAGGTTCCTGTCAGTAAGCACAACAGCACAATCTTATACTTAAAACAGATTTATGGTATGAAGCTTATATTTTTTTCCTTTTATTAAATCTGATAACTATCAGTTTTTAATAACATTGTGTATTCCATAGTTATTATGTTTGGACTTAAATGTTCCTATCTTAATATTTGTTTGTATTTTTTCCCTTGGTTTAACTTTTCCTTTATTTTTATGATCATACTCCATATTTATTTCTCAACTCATTAGATATTCTCTTATTACCATTTTGGTCATTACCATGGAAATGTTGATATATGACCTTGATTTACTATGTTTTTTAAATTAGCAATTTTTTATCTTCCAGAAATGCAAGAATCATAGATTTGCTTAATTACTTTCTCCCAGCTACCTAACACCTTACATCATACTACTGTATACAACTTATTTCTATATATTAAACCCCACAAGATTTTCTATTAATGAACTGTATAGTTATTACTCATTTTGACTTTCAAACATTCTTCATTACATAATTGTGCTTATATTTGGGTATAGTTTGTTTAATGTTAGAAGAACAAATTTTAAGGGTTTTAGGATGATTCTAGTTACAAAAATTATGACTTCTCACTTCCTTGAAAATATTTTTCATGTTTTTCATATTCAGCAGGTTGTGCTTGCTATTTGTAAACAAATGTTGCCCCTTGTCGTGTGGGATATTCATTCGTATCTTCCGGTTGAGCTCACAGTTGGGTGATCATGTTGGTGGCTTCTATTGTTATAGGAGATACAATCTCACAGTTAACACCTTCATTCTATGGATCTCACCATCTTTTTGCCTCCTCCTCCTCTGCAATATTCCCTGACCTTTAGGTGGGGAAGTCTCTTTTGGATAGAACTGCTGAGATCAAGCTCCACAACTCTTCATTTTGATTGGCTGTACTGGTCTCTCCTCTATAGAAAAAATGATAAGCAATGGAGGAAAGCTTGGGGCAGAAGTAGCTTTCCTTAGGGGTGAATATGCCAATGAGTTTTTTAATGCCAGAGGCTCATACCCATAAACATAAATACCAGTAACATTATACAGACTGAATATGTTATATTAGGAATATCTAGAGATATATTTGGGTATTTACATATGAATATGCATATGGATATACATATACATGTACATATATATGCAATAACAATTAGTAAAAAAAGTCCATGAATTTGAAGCTTGATAAGGCATTGGAGAGAGAAAATGGAAAAATGAAATGTAATTATATGATAAATCTCAAAGATTAAATGAAAAATGATTTAATATTAAAGAAAAAATATGTGTTTGCTGCTGCAGGGCTCTTCTTTGGCAAATATTATCCTTCCTAACATTGAAGCTCTTCCATTGTCTTCTGACTTCCAGTGCCCCTGTGAGAACTCTGTAGCTCATCTCTCTGTTGCTCCTTTGTAGGGGATGTGTTCTTTTGGTTCCTTGCTGCTTTGAGGTCCTGTTCTTTTCTTTCTGCAAGCAAGCACTCTTCCACTAATCTGTGTCCTCAATATTCTTGGTTCTTTTCAAGAGATCTATCTTCTGTGACTTTGCTTATCAGAACTCTTCCTCTACTGTACCTTAGTGTGTAATTTGTGATTTTTGATCTTCTATCTTAGCACATCCCTCAAATCAACAGAGAAAAAGAGTAGAGTTCTTTAACCATGAGCTGAAAAGATAAAGATGAGTATTAAACTCAAAGTGAATGAGGCATAGCCTTTGTTTGAACTGTTATTCAGACAATGACTATAAAAGACATCAAGGCACAGCTTCAGATTTTTTAAGTGAGCTAAATAATGTATTATTTAAAACAATTTTGTTGGGGAGAAAATGGTATTGATGTTATGCTGAATTACAATTGCCCTGCTTTTAATTATCTTTTGAAAGTGACAATGATCAATTTCTTTAAAAAGTACATTGATCTGTAGATCCAGGGACTCGAATATTTGGATGATAGCAGAATTTCTTCTCAAATGCTTTCTTGTTTCCATGTCTGTTGACAAGCCTGTCTCTTGAATAAAACAGAGAGTCTCTCGATTTGTCCCTTGATGAAGCTGATGGTGTTTGTGTTAATTTCATTAGTTTAGAGAGGTGTAGTGCTCACTACATGTTTCCTCATACACAATAGCTGTGCCTATTCCTTGGCCTGCCTGATGTCATCTGCCTCTGGTAATAACCACTAAGTATCAGGTGACCAGCACTATTCCCTGCCCAACCCCCAGTGCCCTTTCCATCCTCTGGAGAGGGAGTAGAAAGCACTGCCCTAGGTCTTATTTCAACAGAGTAGGCAATTGCCAGGACTTCTCAGCTAATTTTCTTAGACTCCCCCAAAGGATAGAAGAGCTTTGTTTCATCTCTACAAACAAGTAGAGATGCCAGCCAAGGGCCAGAATTCTGAGAGTGAAAGGATAAGGTTATAAGCTAGAAGTTTCCTGTGCCTGGGCACATGGGGGGCACTTGAATCCCCAACGCCAGTGGGGGAGGGTGGGCGCGACACTGTGTGGTGGCCACGTAAGCGGAAATGACTTAACTAGTTCTTCTGGCCTCTGTGAGAGGCTGATAGGTCGTCAGAGAGCGCGAGTTCGGATGGTTTGAACTGATTGGCTTAGAAGCTTGTGGTAGGCGGGTTCTGTTATAAGTCTATAAAAGGCAAGGCAAGCCAGTCCTCGCCGGGCTTACTTCTTTACCTTGCTGGGGAGACTGTAACCCCCCAGAGCTCTGGAAATTAAAATCCTCTTGCAAAATTGCATCAGGTCTGTCTCTCGTGAGTGTTTTGGGGTGCCGGTTTCCGAGGCATGGGGTGCAGAAGTACCCCGTTTTTTCTTTCGGGTCTTACAAGAGTTCTACAACTTTCAAAAGGAAAACCCAAGGCAATGAGCTTTTCTACAAGCTGGCTTCCTTTTTAGTTGTTATCATTTGAGCTTTACTTTGAGAACAATGAGACTCAAAGGAGAAACAAATTAATTTTCAGTTCCTTTAAACTTTTATCTGGAATTATTGAAGACAACAAACTCTTAAAACTCAGTGCTAAGCCGGATGTGGTGGCACACGCCTGTAATCCCAGCACCTGGGAGTCAGAGGCAGGTGGATTTCTGAGTTCGAGGCCAGCCTGGTCTACAGAGTGAGTTCCAGGACAACCAGGGCTACACAGAGAAACCCTGTCTCAAAAACAAAACAAAACAAAACAAAAACAAAAAAAGCAAACAAACAAAAACAAAAAACAAAAACAAAAACAAAAACAAAAACCAACCAACCAAACAAAAAAACTTAGTGCTATACAATCCAGTATACTCTCATTATCCAGGATAAGTTTATTTTTATTAAATTATTTTATTTATTTACATTTCAAATGTTGCCCCCTTCCTGGTCCCCCCTTCCGGAGTTCTTCACACCAACACCCTCCTCTTTGCTTCTGAAATGGTGTTCCCCCCCCACTTACCCACATACCCCACCTCAGCCCTTCCAGGAGGCCCCTTCCCTGGGGCATTAATTTTCTATAGGATTAGGCACAACATCTCCCACTGAGGCCAGACAAGGCAGTCTGAGAAAACAAACTAGCCCATCTTCCGTTGGTAGTTAAGTCTCTAGGAGCACTGAGGGGTCTGGGTTTGTTGACACTGTTGGTCTTTCTATGGGATTGCCATCCCCTTCAGTTCCATCAAACCTTCCCCTAACTCTTCCATAGGGTTCCCCAACCTCCATCCAAAGTTTGTCTGTGGGTATCTGCATCTGTCTCAGTCATCTGTTGGTAGAACCTCTCCGAAGACAGTCATGCTAGGATCCTGTCTGCAAGCATAACATAGCATTAGTAGTAGTGTCAGGGTTTGGTGTCTGGAACCCAAGTTGGTTCAGTCACTGGATGGCCTTTCCTTAAGTCTCTGCTCCATTTTTGTCCCTGCATTTCCTTTAGACAGGAAAAATTCTGAGTCAAAATTTTGAATATTTGCAGATGACCCCATGCCTCAACTGGATGCCATGTCAATCTTATGGAGATGGTCTCTTCAGGTCACATAATGCAACTGTTGGGCCTCTCAGCTAAGGTTATTACCATTGAGCCCTGGGAACCTCTCATATTCCAGGTGTCTGAGAGTTTTTAGAGGATCCCCCCCCCAAGACACCTCTGCCCTCAAAGTTGCTCACCTTTATACCTCCCCTTCCCCTCTTCCACACAGGTCTCTCCCTCCCTCTGCCTCCCATAATTATTTTGTTTCCCTTTCTAAGTGGGACTGAAGTATTCACACTTGGGCTTTCCTTCTTGTTAAGCTTCATATGATCTGTGAGTTGTATCATGGGTATTTTTGTACATTTGGCTAATATTGGTTGTCAGTGAGCACATACCATGCATATCCTTTTGGGTCTGGGTTACCTCACTCAGGATGATATTTTCTAGTTCCAACCATTTGCCTACAAAACTCATAATGTCCTCATTTTCAATAGTGGAATAGTATTTCATTGTGCAAATGAACCACATTTTTCTGTATCCATTTGTACTGGCTGGTTTTGGGTGTCAACTTGACACAGGCTAGAGTTACCGCAGAGAAAGGAGCTTCAGTTGGGGAAATGCCTCCATGAGATCCAACTGTGGGGCATTTTTTCAATTAGTGATCAAGAGGGCAGGGCCCCTTGTAGGTGGTACCATCTCTGAGCTGGTAATCTTGGGTTCTATAAGAAAGCAAGCTGAGGAAGCTAAGGGAAGCAAGCCAGTAAGGAACATCCTCCATAGCCTCTGTATCAGTTCCTGGCTTCCTGACCTGCTTGAGTTCCACTCCTGACTTCCTGTAGTAATCAACAGCAATGTTTCCACAGTGTAAGCTGAATAAACCCTATCCTCCCCAATTTGCTTTTTGGTCATGATGTTTGTGCAGGGATAGAAACCCTGACTAAGTCTTCCTGCCGCCATTGGCACCAGGGAGTCAGGAGACTCCACAGCCTTCTGTGCACAGCCCACCAGGAGAGAGTAATCTCCCAGCAGTGCTTTCACTTCTGAGCACAGAGGTGAGATCTCCACCTTCTCTCTGGAGGGGAACAGCTAGGATCATACAGGGCCTAAGATCAGTGGAGCAGCTGGGACAGAAGTCTTCCTGCAGCCATTTGCACCAGGGAGCCAGGAGACCAGCCTTCTGGGCACAGCCCTCCAGGAGAGAGTGATCTCACAGCAGTGCTTTTACTTCTGAGCTCACAGGAGTAAGGACACAGGCTTACAGGCCCACAGGAGGAACAAACTCCAGCCAGAGACAACAATACCAACTAGCACCAGAAATAACCAGATGGCAAAAGACAAGCACAAGAACCCTACCAACAAAAACCAAGGCCTTGTGGCAACATCAGAACCCAGTTCTCCCACTACAGCAAGTCTTGGATACCCCAACACACAGGAAAAGCAAGAGTTGGATTTAAAATTGTATCTCATGGTGCTGATAGAGGGCTTCAAGAAAGACTTAAATAGCTCCCTTAAAGAAATACAGGAGAACATTGGTCAACAGGTAAAAGCTCCTAAAGAGAAAACATAAAAATCCCTTAAAGAAATACAGAAGATCATGGGTCCACAGGCAGAAACCCTTAAAGAAGAAACACAAGAATCTCTTAAAGAATTACAGGAAAGCACAAACAATCAAGTGAGGGAACTGAACAAAACCATCCAGGATCTAAAAGTGAAAGTAGAAATGATAAAGACATCACAAAATGAGACATCTCTGGAGACTGAAAACCTTGGAAGGATTTCAGGAGTAGTAGATGCAAGCATCAACAACAGAATAAAAGAGATAGAGGAAAGAACCTCAGCTGATGAAGATACCATAGAAAACATTGACTCAACAGTCAAAGAAAATGCAAAATGCATAAAGCTGGTAACCCAAAACATCCAGGAATTCCAGGACACAATGAGAAGAACAAACCTAAGGATTATAGGTATAGAGGAGAGCAAAGATTTCCAACTTAAAGGGCCAGTGAATATCTTCAACAAAATTATAGAAGAAAACTTTCCTAACCTAGAGAAAGAGATGCCCATGAACATACAAGAAGCCTTCAGAACTCCAAAGATTGAACCAGAACAGAAACTCCTGCCGGCACATAATAATCTCATACTAAGCTCAACTCCAAGTGGATCAAGGACCTCCATATAAAACCAGACACACTGAAACTAATAGAAAAGAAACTTGGGAAGACCCTGGAGGACATGGGCACAGGGGGAAAGTTCCTGAACAGAACACCAATAGCTTATGCTCTAAGATCAAGAATTGACAAATGGGACCTCATAAAATTACAAAGTTTCTGTAAGGCAAAGGACACTGTCAAAAGGACAAAATGGCAACCAACAAATTGGAAAAAGATTTTCACCAACCCTACATTACAGAAGGTTAATATCCAATATATACAAAGAACTCAAGAAGTCTAGACCCCAAAGAACCAAATAACCCTATTAAAAGTGGGGTACAGAGCTAAACAAAGAATTTTCACCTGAAGAACTTCAAATGGCTGAGAAGCATCATAAGAAATGTTCAACATCATTAGTCATTAGGGAAATGCAAATCAAAACAACCCTGAGATTCCATCTCACACCAGTCAGAATAGCTAAGATTAAAACCTCAGGAGACAGCAGGTGTTGGTGAGGATGGTGAAAGAGTTTAACACTCCTCTACTGCTGGTAGGATTGCAAGATGGTATAACCACTCTGGAAATCAGTCTGGCTGTTCCTCAGAAAACTGGGCATGACACTTCCGGAGGACCCAGCTATACCAATCCTGGGCATATACCCAGAGGATTCCCTGGCATGAAATAAGGACACATGCTCCACTAAGTTCATAGCAGCCTTATTTATAATAGCCAGAAGCTGGAAAGAACCCAGATGCCCCTCAATGGAGGAATGAATACAGAAAACGTGGTATATTTATACAATGGAATACTACTCTGCAATTAAAAACAATGAATTCATCAAATTCTAAGGCAAATGTTTGGAATTGGAAAATATCATCCTAAGTGAGGTAACTCATTCACAAAAGAACACACATTGAATGCAGTCACTGATAAGTGGATATTAGCTCGGAAGCTCTGAATACCCAAGACACAACTCACATATCAAATGATTCCCAAGAAGAATGAAGGAGAGGGCCCTGGTCCTGGAAAGGCTTGTAAGGGATTACCAGCACAGAGAGGGGGTGATTGGGGAATGGGCAAAGGGAAGAGGCCTTATGGGACTTATGGGGAAGAGGGAACTGGGAAAGGAAAAATCATTTGGAATGTAAACAAAGAATCTAGAAAATAATAAAAAAAGAAAAGAAAAACAAAACACCAAATTCACTAAACAAAGAAAGAATATTAAAAGCAATAAGGGAAAAAGGGCAAGCAACTTATAAAGGCAGACTTATTAGAATTACAACAGACTTCTCACCAGAGAAGATAAAGGCTAGAAGATCTTGGGAGGACCTCACACAGACCCTAAGAGAACACAAATGCAAATCCAGGCCACTATGCCCAGCAAAACTCTTAATCATCATAGATGGAGAAACCAAGATATTCCATGATAAAACCAAATTTACACAATATATGTCCACAAATCCAGCCCTACAAAGGTAATAGATGGAAAATGCTAACACAAGGAGGGAAAACTATACCCTAGCAAAAGCAAGAAAGTAATCTTCTTCCAACAAACCCCAAAGAATATACCCACACAAACCTATCAAAAACACAACATCAAAAATAACAGGAAGCAACAATCACTATTCCTTAATATCTCTTAACAACAATGGACTCCAACTCCTCAATAAAAAGACATAGACTAACAGAAATATTTTTCATGTAAATCTTCAGTTTTATCAGAAAATGTTTGTAATTCCCCTTTTAAGTAATTTAGTAATGTTTTTTAGGTTTACCATTTTATCTGCATTATTTTTCATGTTAATCTTCAATTTTAATGTCTTTCTATATATTTCCTCTATTTAATCAGAAATGTCTTCAATGTAAAGCTTTTTTATCACAAATGTTTCTAATTCCACCTTCAATTAATTTAGAAAGAATTCTTATATCTACCATTTTTATGTAAAATTTTTCATGAAATAGTCAATTTTAATGTGTTTGTCTATATATTTCTTGAATTTTACCAGAAATATTTTCCATGTAAATCTGTAATTTTATCTGAAAATGTTTATAATTCCACCTTCAATCAACTTAGAATTATCTTTGTCTATCACTTTGTATAATTTCCGTGATATTTAATTTTAACATGTTTTTCTATATATTTCTTCAATTTTATCAGAAATATTTTCCATGTAAATCTTCAAGTGTATCAGAAAGTGTTTATAATTCCACTTTCAATCAACTTAGGAATACTTTTATGCCTACCATTATTACATCTATATAAAATTTTCCATGATAATCTTCAATTCTAATATGTTTAAAATTTTTAACACCTAAAATTTTTCTACAATTTTATCAGAAATATTTTCCATGTAAATCTTCAATTCTATCATAAAATGTTTCTATTTCATATTTCAATTAATTTACCAATGTTTTACATGTCTACCACTTTACTCTTTTAATTTTCCATGAAAATTGTCAATTTTAACATGTTTTTCTATTTATCTCTTCTATTTTATCTGAAATATCTCCCATGTATATCTTTAATTTTATCATAAAGTGTTTTTACTTCCCTTTTCAACAAAAAAAAAGAAAAAAGAAAAAGAAAAAGAAAAAGAAACCCTAAGATACCATTCTTCAGTTGAGGAACATCTGGGTTATTTTCAGGTTCTGGCTATTACAAATAAGGCTGCTATGAGCATAGTAGAGTGTAATTTGGGTATATGCCCAAGAGTGGTATAGCTGGGTCTTTAGGTAGTGCTATGTCCAATTTTCTGAGGAACTTCCAGATTGATTTCCAGAGTGGTTTGACCAGTTTACAATGACACCAGCAATGGATGAGTGTTCCTCTTTCTCAGTGTAATCTGCTGTATAAACAAACTCAAAGAAAGAAAAATCACCTGATTACCTCAATAGATGCTGAAAAAAATCTTTGACAAAAATGCAACACTCCATGTTAAACATCTTGGAGAGACCAGGTATCATGGCACATGCCTAAACATAATAAAATCAATACAGAACAATAGCCAACATCAAATTAAATGGAGAGAAGCTTGAAGCAATTCCACTAAAACGAGGATCAAGACAAGACTTCTGTCTCTCTCTCTCTCTCTCTCTCTCTCTCTCTCTCTCTCCCTCCCTCCCTCCCTCCCTCCCTCCCTCCCTCCCTTGTTCCCTCCCTGTCTCTCCCCCCCCTCTCTCTCTTCAATGTAGTGCTTGAAGTTCTAACTAGAGCAAATAGATAACAAAGGGAGATCTAGGGGATACAAATTGGAAAGGAAGAAGTCAAGATATCACTGGTTGCAGATGATATGAGTGTATATGCAGTGTATATAAGCGATACCAAAAATTCTATGAAAGAACTTCTAGAGCTGATAAAGAACTTCAGCAAAGTGGCTGGATACAACAGTAACTCAAACAAATCAGTATCCTTATTTTATACAAATAATAAATGGGCTGAGAAATAAATGAGGGAAACAATACCCTTCACAATAGCCACGAATAATATAAAATGTCTTGCTGTAACTCTAACAAGTGAAAGACTCTTATGACAAAAATTTCAAGTCCCTGAAGAAATAAAATGAAAAAGACCTCAGAAGAAAGATCTCCCATTCTCATGGATTGGCAGGATTAACATAATAAAAATGGCCATCTTTTCAAAAGCATTCTACAGATTCAATGCAATCCCCATCAAGATTCCAACACAATTATTCACAGACATGGAAAGAGCAATTCTCAATTTCATATGGAAAAACAAAAAACACAGGATAGCAAAAATTCTTCTCAACAATAAAAGAACTTCTGGGGGAATCACCATCCCTGACCTTAAGATGTACTACAGAGTAATAGTGATAAAAACCACATGGTATTAGTACAGAGAGATAGTTTGATCAATGGAATAGAATTGAAGACCCAGAAATAAACCCACACACCTATGGTCACTTTAATCTTTGACAAAGGAGCTAAAACCATCCAGTCTAATTTGACTTAGGTCTCATTCCACAAGATGAAACCCATACCTGATGCTGCTTAGGTGACATGAATGAATGAATGAGTGAATGAATGAATGAACAAAAAAAACCAAACTAGAGACTAGGTAGCTCAGAGACCTAAGATAAAACCAAATACTACTTGTCTTTCTTGCAGCAAATGGGGACAAACAAAAATATCCGCAGCCAGGCATCTTGCACAGAGACCTTGGAACACACAGCTCTAAATGAGATGTCTGTCAAATCTCTTTCCTCAGAGCTGAGGGAACCTCACAGAAGAGGAAGTAGAAAGAGTGTAAGAGGTGGAGAGGATGGACGACACCAGGAGAAAAAGGCCCAGTAAGCCAAGACCGCAGAACAAAGCACAGGGCCAGCACAGATTTACACCATATCCTGTGTATATGTGAATATACACACACACACACATATATATGTATATATAAAACATCTTTCAGCTAAGTATTTTTATGAAAATTCCAGAAGTGTGAACAAGCGAGTCTCTGATTCTAATGCCTTCTCTTGGATTCCTTTTCTTCTGTTCATTTGCCCTGCCCAACCTCTGTGTGATATTTTTTTTTGTTTTATCTCATTATATTTTATTTTGCTATTTTTCTGTTTTCTCTTAGAAGCCTGTTCTTTTCTAATGAAACACAGAAAGGAAACAGATCTTGGTGGGGAGGATGTGGGGAAGAGGAGAGGGAGGGGAGACTGCAGTCAGGAGATATTCGTATTAGAAAAGAATCTATTTTCAATAAAATGAAAAAAGTAAAATAAAAATCTACAAGTAAGATATTGCAAAATAACCACTAATAATAATTTAAAATACAAATAGCAACAGAAGTATAACCATGGAACAAAGCGAGGAGGCTAACATAGTTTTTCAGGAAATAAATAAGATTATTTGGGGCTAGGGGAAAGCGATTGAGATAGAAAGAACAGGTGGATTTCGAATACGTGGCTAATGTAAAAGCAAGGTGGAATTGATATTGTATTTACTTAGATTCTAATAATAACTAATAGCTGTACTTTCCATCTGAGTCAACTGTTAGAATGGCGACACTCCTCTGAACTAGCAGTAGAGACAAAAGGTTGGAGTCAATGTTTATAATTCTCTTTTGGCTTTATCAGATTTGAGGTGTCCATTACACAGAACTAGTCCAACGTAAATGGACAACTGCAGAGTGACTGGAAAGAAAATTTGAAATTTAAGGCCTTGAGCTTCGTGAAAAAAAGTGAAACTGTAAAAGAGGCTATAGTTAAAAAAGGTTAAGACAGCAAGAATATTAGTACAAAGTCTTACTGCCCAGAGTGCAGGTGGTATTGTGGAGTCTACGGAGAAAGACACATTCCAGAAACATAGAGAAGTGAAGGAGGTGGGTGATGGTGTTGAATGAAATGGTGTGAATGGGAGAACCAAAGGGAAGTTGGAGATTTGTAAGATAAGAATTGTTGGAATAGAAGCAGAAGATCAAGATTCTACATGAACTAGATTAGGTACAATTTAAGCTTTAGAAAAGGGAAAAGCTGTCAAGTCCTCAGTCAGAGCATTTATTCTAAAGACTGGATTTAAGAAAACACAAAAATAGATAAGATGAAGATGAATTCAAGTCCAGAGAGTCCTTAAGGAATAAGATCTCATTTTTGTAAGCAGAAAGTTCTTTTATCTACTATTTCTATAACATTTGCCCTGTTTTTCTCAGATCCATTATCACCACTGTGTGGAAAGAGAAGTTCAACACAACTATTTACTGTTTTGCAAAATTGAAGGTTTGGTCTCAGTGTCAGATGGTATAGACAGTGTCTGTTTATCTTATTGTTCCTGTCAGTTTGATGCTAGGACACGCAGGACAACTCATGGCGTCAGTGTAGTTATTATGTTCCTTCATGAGGAAGGAAGAGAAGCATCACACAAGAAATCACGCCACTCATAAATACCCTTCTTACAAGGGTTAATGCAATATTCTTGTAGGCATTTTTTCTTCTAGTCTAATACATTGAAATAAGATGTTCAACTAGAAAAATAGCTCTCAAGGCCTTATTCAAAGTGGTAAGAATTCTAAATCTGGGTCCCGCAGGAAACCAGCTAAAGGCATCATTTGAACAAGTCAATACAAGGGAAATGTGTGAAGCAAATATTTTATCACTTCTGCTTAAATCATTTAAAATAGCAATTTTAGAAGAGATACAATGAAGTTTCTAATGATTGAAATTATTCCAAAAAAAATACTACTTGGGACTATTTATCAGAAGAAAACAGATCATATGTCATTCCTAAAATAGTCTGAAAACTATGCAATCTATGTTTCTTAAGATGGGATAATTAGCAGGCTAACAGCCCAACTCTCCAAAGCCTGATTTCTAATTGGAATAAGTTCTTCTTGTGTGCTATTTATAAAAAATAAAAAGAACTCCCTAATGAGTTAACATGGAAACATGAAGAAAACACCAAAGAGAAAAATAATCAAAAGCTTTTGAACTACCAATACATCTTTCTGAGCTACCTATACATCTTTGGAATTTCCTGAGGAGTGTGGGATTGCTACATTAAAGAAAAGCACATGAAATTGGAAACTGCATTGACATGATAAACATGGGATATATCTATCAACAGCTATATAGTGATGGGAAACTTGTACAGAGACCATAGGACAGGAAGCAACTAGGTTTCAAATAATTTATATCAGCTTGATTAATAGATGCAAGACAACAGTTATATTAAATAAATTTGTGATAAATATGAGCAGTTGAGATTGTATGTGTTCTGAGGATCTGACCACAGATCTTGAAGTTTTTGCCCTTTGAGCTCTTGGAATAAATGCTTCTATGTGAATAATACAAGGAAACACTACACAGGAGAGTAGATTTTCTATTGGTAAAAATAGGATGAGAATCCTCCAGATGGGTCAGTTTTAAACTGCTTATCTAGCATCAGGAGGGAATTAATGGTTATAATATAAAACTTCTGTGTTTTGGGGTAATCTATTGCTAATCAAAAGCTGAAATCAATACAATTGCCTTAATTTTGCTTGATGGTGCTGATCTCTTGCTTGTGCTATGATTAGATGATTAGAAGAAAATGTCTATTTCACACTTAAGTCTTTGCAAGTAAATGCTGGAATATTATGAAGTCAAATATCAATATTAGTCAAAACTCAATAAAAAAAACCTCATTTCTGCTGTCATTTAGGAAGTCTCTAAGATCAATGTAGTGCCGTATATGAGAACCAGATGACCAAGCACTCCACTAAATCTCCTTGCCTATTAATGTCTGCTATTTTTCTTTTCTCCTTGATTTGTATCCTTAAAAATGTCATTGGTAGATTTATTTAACAAGGCTCTTTTAAAGCTTCAGATATTAGAGGAAATATTGTATATCACACCTTCAAAACTTTCTGTAAATTGACTTCATCTTCTAGGGGTTTTTCCATACCACTGCTGGCCCAGGGGTAAGGCCAGAAAATATAGAATTTATGGTGTAGGTAGAAAATAGAAAAGTAGATATTAGCTGACATTTCAGAGGTAGGAAAAGCCTGTCATTGTACCATATTGTCATAGTACTCTATACCATTATGATGGCGTTGGGTGACCACAGACCTATACAGACTATATAAGGCAGAATAAAATATGAAAGAAAAACAGTAGATATATAAAATAGGGAGTGTTACTAAAATTATGTCTTAAAGCCAACCCTTTCTCTTCAAGGGGAAAAATGTAACAATTATTCTGCTTAGAAACACAGACATAGATAGCTTTGTTGGCAACTGTCAAGATGATACATTTAAAACTTGACTTCATTTCCTTTTTTTAATTCAAAGCCACACACAAGCCCAAAGGTTTCATCTCCTTCTTAACCTTTGACCTGGATCTAAATTTTAGTTCCCAACATCTAATTATAGTTTTTATAATAGATGAAGGAAAGGTTCATTTTTGCTTAAATAATAGTTTAAATAAGTATTTTTATCCAGCCCAGACTGCCCATTTTTCTTATAGTCAATTCTCTGGTAACAAGAGAAAGAATTATTACTCTTCTCTCTCTCTCTCTCTCTCTCTCTCTCTCTCTCTCTCTCTCACACACACACACACACACACACACACACACACACACCAAAAATGTAAGATTAGGAGGCAATATGTCATAAAATATCCAAGAAAAACTTCTAAGTAAAATAATGATTCAAAGAAGGAATATTTATTTTTGTTTTACTAAATAGTCTTAATTGTACCTTGGGTATTAAGAAGATGATTTTTTTTACTGGCTTTAAATTCTTCATTCCTTTTTACTTCTTCCTGTTATATTCGTGCATGGATGACATGTACATATGGAGGTGTGGAAGGTCAGGCATACAGATATAACAGCACATATGTGAAGTTCAAAGGTTGGTCTCAGCTATCAGTTTTTATTTTCTGTATTGTCCTAGGCACGATCCTGTGCCTGCAAGCTTCCGAGGATAATTCAGTCTTTGCCACCCACTTTGCCATTACAGATTGCTGCATTACTGCATCTGTTTGGACTCTGGATATTCAAGCTCAGCCCCTCATATTTTGCACATCAATCACTTATTCTTTATCTTTGTTCCAGAGAGATAATCATGGAGATATTTCCCTAGCCTCGATTGATTTTCCATTCCTTTGTTTCTGCTTTGAAATGAAAACAATGTTGACACATTAAATCACTCATAATTCTTCTTTTCTGACATATTTTATTAGATATTTTCGTTATTTATACTTCAAATGCTATTCCCATTCCTCACTTTCCCTCCAAAAGCTACCCCCCCCCAACCCTGCTTCCTAACCAACCCAATCCTGCTTCCTGTCCTGGCATTCTTCTACACTGGAGAAACTAGCCTTCACAGGACTAAGGACCTCTCCTCTTATTGATGGCCAACAAGGCCATTCTCTGCTACATATTCAGCTGGAGCAATGGGTCCCTCCATGTGTACTCTTCAGTTGGTGGTTTAGACCCTGGGAGCTCTAGGGTACTGATTGCTTCACATTGTTGTTTCTCTTATGCGGCTGCAAACCCCTTCAGCTCCTTGGGTCCTTTCTCTAGCTACTCCATTGGGGACACTGTACTCATCCAATGGTTGGCTGAGAGCATCCCCCTCTGTATTTGTCAGGCACTGGAGGAGCCTCTCAGGAGACAGCTACATCAGGTTCCTGTCAGCAACCACTTGTTGGCATTAACAATAGTGTATGGATTTGGTAACTGTATATGGGATGGATCCCCAGGTGGGGCAGTCTCTGGATGGCCTTTCCTTCAGTCTCTCCTTTATACTTTGTCTCTGTATCTCCTCCCATGGGAATTTTTTTTTTTAGATTTTTTTTATTGGATATATTCTATATTTACAATTTATTTCCCTTTTTCTGGTTCCCCACCCCCCAAGGTCCCACATGCCCTTTTCCCTCCCCCTGCTCCCTCATCCACCCCCTCCCACGTTACTGTTCTTGTACTCCCCCACAATGATGTTTTGGTCCATTCTAGCGCCAGTGTCCACTCCTTTCTTCTTGTGAGACATCACTTGATATGTGATTTATATCTTTGGTGTTCCAAGCTTCTAGGCTAATATCCACTTATCAGTGACTGTATACCATGGGTATTCTTTTGAGACTGGGTCACCTCACTTAGTATGACGTTCTCCAGCTCCATCCATTTCTCTAAGAATTTCATGAATTCATTGTTTCTAATGGCTGAATAGTACTCCATTGTGTATATATACCACATTTTTTGTATCCATTCCTCCGTTGAGGGACATCTGGGTTCTTTCCAGCTTCTGGCTATTATACATAAGGCTGCTATGAACATAGTGGAGCATGTATCCTTATTGCATGCTGGGGAATCTTCTGGGTATATTCCCAGGAGTGGTATGGCTGGGTCCTCCGGAAGTATCACGTCCAGTTTTCTGAGGAACCGCCAGACTGATTTCCAGAGTGGTTGTACCAGCTTGCATTCCCACCAGCAGTGGAGGAGTGTTCCTCTTTCTCCACATCCTCGCCAACACCTGATGTCTTCTGAGTTTTTAATCTTAGCCATTCTGACTGGTGTGAGGTGAAATCTCAGGGTTGTTTTGATTTGCATTTCCCTAATGACTAATGATGTTGAACATTTTTTAAGGTGTTTCTCAGCCATCCGAATTTCTTCAGGTGAAAAGTCTCTGTTTAGCTCTGTACCCCATTTTAGATAGGGTTATTTGGTTTTCTGGGGTCTAACCTCTTGAGTTCTTTGTATACATTGGAAATTAGCCCTCTGTCGGATGTAGGGTTGGTGAAGATTTTTTCCCAATTTGCTGGTTGCCGATTTGTCCTTTTGACAGTGTCTTTTGCCTTACAGAAACTTTGTAATTTTATCAGGTCCCATTTGTCTATTCTTGATCTTAGAGCATAAGCTATTGGTGTTCTGTTCAGGAACTTTCCCCCTGAGTCAATGTCCTCAAGGGTCTTCCCCAGTTTCTTTTCTATTAATTTTAGTGTGTCTGGTTTTATGTGGAGGTCCTTGATCCACTTGGAGTTGAGCTTAGTGCAAGGAGATAAGAGTGGATCAATTCTCATTCTTCTGCATGTTGACCTCCAGTTGAGCCAGCACCATCTGTTGAAAAGGCTATCTTTTTTCCACTGGATGTTTTCAGCTTCTTTGTCGAAGATCAATTGGCCACAGATGTGTGGGTTAAATTCTGGGTCTTCGATCCTATTCCATTGATCCGCCTCCCTGTCACTGAACCAATACCATGCAGTTTTTAATACTACTGCTCTGTAATATTGCTTGAGGTCCGGGATATTGATTCCCCCAGAAGTTCTTTTGCTGTTGATGATAGTTTTAGTTATCCTGGGTTTTTTGTTATTCCAGATGAACTTGAGAATTGCCCTTTTTTCAACTCTATGAAGAACTGAGTTGGGATTTTGATGGGGATTGTGTTGAATCTGTATATTGCTTTGGGCAAGATTGCCATTTTGACTATATTAGTCCTGCCAACCCACGAGCATGGAAGATTTTCCCATTTTCTGATGTCTTCTTCAATTTCCCTCTTCAGAGACCTGAAGTTTTTGTCATATAAATCTTTCACACGTTTGGTTAGCATCACTCCAAGATACTTTATATCATTTGTGGCTATTGTGAAGGGTGTCATTTCCCTAATTTCTTTCTCCGCCTGCTTATCCTTCGCGTATAGGAAGGCTACTGATTTACTTGAGTTGATTTTATAGCCAGCCACTTTGCTGAAGTTGTGTATCAGTTGCAGGAGTTCTCTGGTGGAGGTTTTTGGGTCACTTAAGTAAACTATCATATCATCTGCAAATAGTGATAGTTTGACTTCTTCCTTTCCGATTTGTGTCCCTTTGACTTCCCTCTGTTGTCGAATTGCTCTAGCTAGTACCTCAAGTACTATATTGAAGAGATATGGCGAGAGGGGGCAGCCTTGTCTAGTCCCTGATTTTAGTGGGATTGCTTCAAGTTTTTCTCCATTTACCTTGATGTTGGCTACTGGTCTGCTGTATATTGCTTTTACTATGTTTAGATATGGGCCTTGAATTCCTGCTCTTTCTAAGACCTTTAGCATGAAAGGATGCTGAATTTTGTCAAATGCTTTTTCAGCATCCAATGAGATTACCATGTGGTTTTTTTCTTTGAGTTTGTTTATGTAGTGGATTATGTTGATAGATTTCCGTATATTGAACCATCCCTGCATCCCTGGGATGAAGCCAACTTGATCATGGTGAATGATCGTTTTGATGTGTTCTTGGATTCGGTTGGCAAGTATTTTGTTTAGTATTTTTGCATCGATATTCATAAGAGAAATTGGCCTGTAGTTCTCTTTCTTAGTTGGATCTTTGTGTGGTATTGGTATCAGGGTAATTGTGGCTTCATAGAATGAGTTGGGTAGTGTTCCTTCTGTTTCTATTTTGTGAAATAGTTTGAAGAGTATCGGTATCAGGACTTCTTTGAAGGTCTGATAGAATTCTGCACTAAAACCGTCTTGTCCTGTGCTCTTTTTGGTTGGAAGACTGTCTATGACCCCTTCTATTTCTTTGGGGGTTATGGGTCTGTTTAGATGATCTATTTGATCCTGGTTTAATTTTGGTATTTGGTAACTGTCTAGGAAATTGTCCATTTCCTCCAGATTCTCCAGTTGTGTTGAGTATAGGTTTTTGTAGTAGGATCTGATGATTTTTTGAATTTCCTCAGTTTCTGTTGTTATATCTCCCTTTTCATTTCTAATTTTGTTAATTTGAATACTGTCTCTGTGCCCTTTATTAAGTCTGGCTAGGGGTTTATCTATCTTGCTGATTTTCTCAAAGAACCAGCTCCTGGTTTTGTTGATTCTTTGTATAGTTCTCTTTGTTTCAACTTGATTGATTTCAGCCCTGAGTTTGATGATTTCCTGTCTTCTACTCCTCCTGGGTGAAATTGCTTCTTTTTGTTCCAGAGCTTTCAAGTGCGCCATTAAGTTGCTAGTATATGCTCTCTCCTGTTTCTTTTTGGAGACACTCAGGGCTATGAGTTTTCCTCTAAGCACTGCTTTCATTGTGTCCCATAGATTTGGGTATGTTGTGCCTTCATTTTCATTAAATTCTAAGAAATCTTTGATTTCTTTATTTCTTCCTGGACTAAGGTATCATTGAGTATAATATTGTTCAGCCTCCACGCGTATGGGTATTTTCTGTTGTTTTTGTTGCTATAGAAGAACACTCTTACTCCATGGTGATCTGATAAGAGGCATGGGATTAGTTCAATCTTTTTATATTTGTTGAGATCTGTCTTGTGTCCAATTATATGGTCGATTTTGGAGAAGGTACCATGACGGCCTGAGAATAAGATATAGTCTTTTGCTTTAGGGTGAAATGTTCTATATATATGTTAAATCCAATTGGTCCAAAGTTTCGATGAGTTTCTCCGTTTCCCTGTTTAGTTTCTGTTTTCCTGGTCGGTCCACTGTGGATAGTGGAGTATTGAGGTCCCCCACAATCATTGTGTTAGGTGCAATGTGTGCTTTGAGCTTTAGTAAAGTTTCTTTTATGAATGAGGGTGCCCTTACATTTGGAGCATAGATGTTTAGAATTGTGAGTTCTTCTTGGTGGATTCTTCCTTTGACTAGCAAGAAGTGACCTTCTGTGTCTCTTTTGATGGCTTTGGGTTGAAAGTCGATTTTATCTGATATTAAAATGGCTATTCCAGCTTGCTTCCTGTGCCATTTGCTTGCAAAATTGTCTTCCATCCTTTTACTCTAAGGTAGTGTTTGTCTTTGACTCTGAGGTGTGTTTCCTGTAAGCAGCAAAATGTAGGGTCCTGTTTCCGTATCCAGTCTGTTAGTCTATGTCTTTTTATTGGGGAATTGAATCTATTGATGTTAAGAGATATTAAGGAATAGAGATTATTACTTCCTGACATTTTTGATGTTATTTTTGTTTTTGAGTAGTTATCTTCCTTTGAGTTTGATGGAAGAAGGTTACTGTCTTGCTTTTTCTTGGGTGCAGTTCCCTTCCTTGTATTGGAGTTTTCCTCCTATTATCCTTTGTAGAGCTGGGTTAGTGGAAAGATATTGTGTAAATTTGGTCCTGTCATGGAATATTTTGATTTCTCCATCTATGTTGATTGAGAGTTTTGCTTGGTATAGTAGTCTTGGCTGAAGTTTGTGTTCTCTTAGGGTCTGCATGAGGTCTGCCCAGGATCTTCTAGCTTTCATGGTTTCTGGAGAGAAGTCTGGTGTGATTCTGATAGGTCTTCCTTTATATGTTACTTGGCCTTTTTCTCTTACTGCCTTTAATATTCTTTCTTTGTTTAGTACATTTGGGGTTTTGATTATTATGTGATGGAAGGTCTTTCTGTTCTGGTCCAGTCTGTTTGGGGTTCTGTAGGCTTCTTGTATATTCATGGGCATCTCTTTCTTTAAGTTAGGGAAGTTTTCTTCCATAATTTTGTTAAAGATATTTGCTGGCCCTTTAAGTTGTAGATCTTTACTCTCATCTATCTCTATAATCCTTAGGTTTGGTCTTCTCATTATGTCCTGGATTTCCTGGATGTTTTGGGTTACAAGCCTTTTGGATTTTGCATTTTCTTTGACTGTGGAGTCAATGGTTACTATGTTATCTTCAGCATCTGAGATTCTTATTTCTATCTCTTGTATTCTGTTGTTGATGTTTGCATGTACGACCCCTGATTTCTTCCCAAGGTTTTCTATCTCCAAAGTTGCCTCCTTTTGTGATTTCTTAGTTGTTTCTACCTCTGTGTTCGGATCTTAGATGGTTTTGCTCAGTTCCTTCATTTGTTTGTTTGTGTTTTCATGTAATTCTTTAATATATTTTTGTGCTCCCTCTTTCATGACTTCTGCCTGTTGTTTCAAGTTCTTCTGCATTTCTTTAACTGATTTTCTCATTTCCTCTTTATTGGTTTCTGTCTGATGGCCCATATTCTCCTGGAGTTCTTTAAGTGTTTTTTTGTGTTTGGATTGCAAGAGCTTCTACCCTATTGATGTTCCCCTGCATTTCTTTAAGAGATTTGTTTATGTCTTTTTTTGTGTTCCTCTAGGAGCATCATGACCTGTGCTTTTATATCCAACTCTTGTTTTTCTGGTGTGCTGGGGTATCCAGGACTTGCTGTGGTTGGCGAATTGGGTTCAGATGGTGCCATATTGCCTTGATTTCTGTTAATAGCGTTCCTACGTTTGCCTTTTGCCATCTCTTTATCTCTGGAGTTAATTGGTCTTATTGTAGATGGCAGCCTGGCTGAAAGCACAGCGAGCCTGTCCCCAGGAGACAGTGACCTTGGCTGAGGTGTTGGTACCCGGCTCTGCCGATCTCTTCTGGCGGCGTTGTCTGTGCTGTACTATGCTAGCTCTCAGTCCAAGCCCCTGACTCCAGCTGCTAGAATTCCGAGCTGTGTCCCGAGGCAAGGTGGCCCCTCGCTGCTAGCCCACTCAGAGAGCCGGTGGTCTGCACCTGCAGCTGAGCTGTCTGTGCCCAGATCTCCTGCAGAGCTAAGCTAGGCTATATCTCTGTCCACACACCTGACTCCAGCTGCTCGCTGTGCCAGCTGTGCCCGCTGTTTGCGCGCGGTATCCCGAGGCAAGATGGCGGCCCAGCTGAAAGCACAGTGTGACCTTGGCTGAGCTGCTGGTACCAGGCTCTGCCAATCTTTTCTGGCGGCATTGTCTGTGCTGTACTATGCTAGCTTTCAGTCCAAGCCCCTGACTCCAGCTGCTAGAATTCCGAGCTGTGTCCCGAGGCAAGGTGGCCCCTCGCTGCTAGCCCGCTCAGAGTGCCGGCCCCGGCCATGGTGGTCTGCACCCAGAGCTGAGCTGTCTGTGCCCAGTTCTCCTGCAGAGCTAAGCTAAGCTATATCTCTGGCCATGCACCTGACTCCAGCCGCTCGCTGTGCCCCGTTCCCCTTTCTAAGAAGGACTGAAATACCCACACTTTGGTCTTCCTCCTTCTTAAGCTTCATGTGATCTGTGAATTATATCTTGGGAGTTCCTAGATTCTGAGCTAATACCCACTTATCAGTGAGTACATACCATCTATATTCTTTTGTGATTGGGTTACCTCACTCAGGATGATATTTTCTAGTTCCATCCATTTGCTTAAGAATTTCATGAATTCATTGTTTTTAATAGCTGAGTAGTACCCCATTGTGTAAATGTACCACATTTTTGGTATCCATTCCTCTGTTCAAGGACATCTGGGTTGTTTCCAGCTTCTGGCTATTATAAATAAGGCTGCTATGAACATAGTGAACATGTATCCTTATTACATGTTGAAGCATCTTCTGGGTATATGCCCAAGAGTGGTATAGCTGGGTCCTCAGGTGGTACTATGGAATTTTCTGAGGAACTGCCAAACTGATTTCCAGAGTGGTTGTACCAGCATGTAATCCCACCAAAATGGAGGGGTGTTCCTCTTTCTCCACATCCTCTCCAGCATCTTCTAGCACCTGAGTTTTTGATCTTAGCCATTCTGACTGGTAAGAGGTGGAATCTCAGGGTTGATTTGCATTTTCTTGATTACTAAGTATGTTGAACATTTCTTTGGGGGCTTCTCAGCCTTTCAGTATTCCTCAGTTGAGAATTCTTTGTTTAGCTCTGTACCTCATGTTTTAACAGGGTTATTTGGTTCCGTGGAGTCTAACTTCTTGAGTTCTTAGTATATATTGAATATTAGTCCTCTACTGGGTAAAGCTCTTTTTCTAATTCATTGGTTGTTGTTTCATCCTATTGACAGTATCTTTTGTCTTACGGAAGATTGGCAATTTTTTGAGGTCCCATTTGTCAATTCTTGATCTTAGAGCATAAGCTATTGGTGTTCTGTTCAGGAAGATTTCCCCTGTGCCCAAGTGGTTGAGGCTCTTCACCACTTTCTCTTCTATTAGATTTAGTGTATCTGGTTTTATATGGAGGTAATTGATTCACTTGGACTTGAGCTTTGTTCAAGGGGATAAGAATGGATCAATTTGCATTCTTCTACATGCTAACTGCCAGTTGAACCAGCACCATTATTTTTGAAAAGGCTATCTTTTTTCCACCAGATGTTTTTAGCTCCTTTGTTAAAGACCAAGTGACCATAGATGTGTGGGTTCATTTCTGGGTTTTCAATTTTATTCCATTGATCTACCTACCTGTCTCTGTACCAATACCATAAAGTTTTTATCATGATTGCTCTGTAGTAGAGCTTTACTTATACACCATTCTGTAAGTAGGGGAGGTATTAATGTCGCTAACTAATAAGGGAAATTTGACTCACAGATGTGAAATAATATGTCTGAATTTCATCTGACACCTTGTCCCCTCTATGCTCTACCACACTGTGATAAATATTTACCATCTCTACTCCTCCTGCGATGTTGACAGGCCCATTTTCACATTTTATACCATTCATCCTTCCCTGCAAAATTAAAAGCACAAGCAAACAAAAAACCACATCTTCTCCAAAAGGCATTTTTTCCTAGCAACGTACTGTTTTGGGACTTAACTAAACCCAACTCAAAGAAGAGACTTGTGTTTTAAATTTTGAAAGTCTTAGAATAATCATAGTTACGATTTAACTATAAAGACTGACTATGGATATAATTTATCTAGATTTTGTCACGAATTTAAAACACCCTAAGTGCATTTTGTACATGTAAACATTCAAACATCAGAGCTTATCAACAGAGAATACCTCAAGTCTTGCTTAGGATTATAATTGTTGTGGTGAAATGCCATAACCAAAGTAAACTTGTAGAGGAAAGCATTTATTCTGCTTACATTTCCATATTTCTGTTCATCATCCAAGAAAATCAGGCAGGAATCTGGAGGCAGGAGCTGATACATAGGCCATGAAAGGATCCTGCTTACTGCCTTGCCTTCTGTGGCTTACAAACCTGCTTTTTCCTTAAAATAGAACCCAGCTCAGGGATAGTCCACCTATAGTCAATTGGGCCTTTGCCTGGCAATTACTAATTAATGAAATGTCACAAAGGCTTGTGTACAGCTCTTTTTTTTTTGTTGTTTTTTGCTTTTACCTCTCCTTATCTTTTTTACTTTTTATTTTTGATCCAGAAATGATTCCATGGAAATATGAAAGCCATCCAGTGTTGAAAATGGCAGAGCCATCATACAGAAGGCTTTGTTGCATGAGTGGCATATAGATGAGATGGCAAATGTGCATCTATCTGACTGACAAGTGGTTCTAAAGGACTACATAGGGATGTGCAACATTATCCAGCATGAAGACGGAGCTGGGAAACCATAATACAAGCTATCATTTTATAGAGTTTATTTTTTCTTTAGACTGATATACTTGATTCTTTTCTTCTTTTGTTTATCAAAAATAGACTCATCTCTCATACAATACATCCCAACCTTATTTGAGGTTCCCTCCTCTCAGACGACCTTAGCCTGTGTCATGGTGACACAAAACTACTCAGCACACTTTAAAATATCAGGCAGTTCCTTTTAAAATCATCTGATGGACTAGTAGATGCAGCTCCCTGCTGCTACCCAGCACACAGACAAATTACTGTGCTATCTACCATTAGTCTCTGGGGACAACTTGAAATCATATATACACATACACATACACATACACATACACGTATGAGGCTGGAAAGATGACTCAGTGTTTAATAGCAGTTCTGCTCATGTAGAGGATGCAGGCTAGGTTTTCTGCATCATGTGGCAGATCACAACCATCTATCTGTATTCCAGTTCAGTGGGATCTGACACTTTCTTTTGACCTACAATGGTACCACGTATACTGTGATATATATATATATATATATATATATATATATATATATATATATACACACACACACACATCACATGTATACATGTATATATACATACATATATATATATATATATACACACAAGCAGGTAAAATACTCACATAAATATAAATATTTTAAAAATTGTATATTGAGTACCTTCTGCATTAATCTGCCCATAAGTTCCATAAAAACATTGAGTGGGTACAGAGTGAAAACAATCAGGAAGAAGTCAGAGAAGAGAAAATAAAGTAATACTGTATTGTTTGAAAGTCTTTCAATTAAAAATAAAGTGAAACATCATGTATTAATAATAATACTGTAAAAATAAAAAAAAACAAATTTACAAAATGTTCCACTCAGATTTACTTGAAAATGGTGTTCATATTTTTTCAAAGCTTTACAGACTTGCTCAGTAAGATGTTTTGATATGAGGAACTGGCTTGAACCTTGCAGAAACCATGCTTCTTGGGAAATGATACACTTGATCATATAAACCCAAGGCTTTCAAACAAAATAGTGTCTCACCACCCCCACTGCCAGGGTTGTTGGAAAGGAAATTGGGGGCAATTAATTCAAGAGGCTAACTGGGAATTCTCAAAATATATATGTATATGCCAGGAAAAAATGTCTCAGTGGTTTTGTTTATCCTGAAGAATATAAAAATAAATGGTATATGTTGTCTTCTGTATAAAATTTAAAAACATGATCTTGGGTAAAATTTTCAAGTTTAAATATAAGACTGAGGAAATGTATCTGACCCTGGGTTATCTGTCAAGTTCCTTAGGTCTAAAAGCAAAGCAAAAATAATTTATGTTATTTTTAACATAACATAAAAATATGTTATGTTAAACATATACATTTTGCTGCTACAACTGGGAGAAGCTATGAACAAATGTACAAGCCTCCATATCAAATAACACAGACACAGAAAATCAGACATAAGGCACGCTAATAAAACTAGAAACTGGGATGGATTAGCAAGAGTGATTTGCTTGTTTTTATATAAATTTTATCATCATTAAAATATATATATATATATATATATATATATATATATATATATATAACTACCTCAATAGACAAAGACATTGACAAATTTTTTTCATTTCTTTTCATCAGGAAAATACTTAAGAAACTGAATAACAGATGTATGTCTCAACATATTTGAGATACCTAGAGCAAAGTCTATGCTAAGAAGAGATAATGGGACTTCCCCACCCCTCAAAAGTTTATTTGCTTAATCTAATTTACCTAGCATAGTACTTAAACCTTCACAGAAGATCTCAAATATCTCTATTGACAGGCAACATATCTTAAAGGACCATAG
This sequence comes from Apodemus agrarius, assembly GCA_964023405.1. NCBI lineage: Eukaryota > Metazoa > Chordata > Mammalia > Rodentia > Muridae > Apodemus > Apodemus agrarius. Next base: position 174,053,011 of record OZ030005.1, read on the forward strand.
AACTACCAGTAGCATCTTATAACTGGTTGATATGCATAGACAAATAGCAGGACATAAAACCAACATATAGAAGACAGGGTTCTAAATACCAATAAGAAACAGCTCATAAAAGAAATTAAGAAAATTGTCCAGTACACAATAGATATTTTAAAATTCACAATTAAATCTAAGCTAGGAAGTAAATGACTTTTACAATGAGACTTTGAGACACTGAAAAAACAAACTGAAGAAGATCCTAGAATGTGAGAAGATTGCTTATGCCCATGGATTTACATAATTAGTAGCATGAAAATAGCTGACCTCCAGTATTAATGTAATCCCCATCAAAATTCCAATAACATGATTCACTAAGCTAGAAAGAAAAAATACTAAAATTCATATGGAAGCACAGTACTCAAAGAGAATGGTCCAGGCTACAGGCATATAGCACAATGGGATTAAATTGAAGCACAAGGAATAAGCCCCACACAGCTGCAGCCACCCAACAATCTTAACATCTATTGAAATCCAGGGAAGAGCACATGTATGGTTTAACCCATACCAAATGATCACCTCTGAAAACATGGACATGCAAGTAATATTATACAGAAGGTTCAAGTTGTATTTATCCAGTTAGGGACACACACATGTATTGTAATACTAAACAAAAAGAGTCCATAAATTTGAAAGAGAGTATGCTTGGGGGAGTAACATGGGAGGGTTTGAAGGGAGGAAATGGAAGATGGAAATGATGATTTCAAAAAAAATTTAAGTCCTACACTGGAAAAGAGACAGCAACTTCAACAAATGTGTTGGGGTAAATGGGCTTTTCACATGTAGGAGAATCAAATTAGGGAGATGACACTCACCCTGATCAGAAATCAGTTTATAATGGATCTAACCTTAATACAAGACCCAAAACCTTGAAAGCGATATCTAGAAGTAGAGAGGGGAGACACTCCAAGATGTAGATATTAGAGCTGGAAAGATGATAGCTCAGCAGATACTAGTACATATTTCTCTTTCAGAGGATACAGGTTTGGTACCTAGCACTCACGTGGGGGCTCAAAACTATCTTTCTCCCCATTTACAGAGGATAAAATGTCCTTTTGGCAATTATAGGTAACAGATATACATAGGATGCACAAACATACAAAGCACTCATGCACATAAATTAAAACAAGTAAATATTTTTAAAAGGATACAGGCCCACCCCTCACCAGGACAGTGCTGGAGAGCTCTCCTGGTGGTATGGATAGAAGAGAGTTGGTAGGCTGAGCAACTCAGCTACCACCTTGGCACAGATCCAGGGCCTTGTGTGGGCCCATTCCAACATCTAGCCCATCTATGAACTGTTGGACCATGAGAAAAAGTCAGTACTGCAGATCCAAAGCTGCAGGATCTCCATAACACAGGGTAACAACAGAATATCCAAGAGGATTCTGGGTGAGGATTGTGTTAATAGTGCAGCAGAAGCCAGAGAGAGCACCAAACCCACACACTATTCCTGATGCCAAGAAGTACTTGCTGACAGGCACTTAGTGTGGCTGTCCCCTGAGTGGCTTTGCCAGAGTCTGACAAATACAGAGTGCATGCTCGCAACCAACCATTGGACTGAGCATAGGCCCCCAGTGGAGGAGTTAGGGGAAAGACTGAAAGAGCTGAAGGGGTTTGTAGTTCCATAGGAAGGATATCAACCAACCAGATGCCACAGAGTTTCCAGAGACTAAACTGCCAACCAACGAGTACACATGGACGGGGACCCATGGCTCCAGCCGCATATGTAGAAGAGGATGGCCTTGTTGGTCATCAATGGGAGGAAAGGCCCTTGGTCCTGTGAAGGCTCGATGCCCCAGTGTAGGGGAATGCGAAGGCAGGGAGGCAGAAGTGGATGAGTGGGGCGGGGAGGTCCCTCATAGAAGCAGGGGCAGTGGAAGGGGATAGGAGGTTTGTAGAGGGTCAACAGGGAAGGGGGATAACATTTGAAATGTAAATCAATAAAATAATCAATAGAACATATCTAAAAGAAGGAGGAGGAGGAGGAGGAGGAGGAGGAGGAGGAGGAGGAGGAGGAGGAGGAGGAGGAGGAGACGAAGCCAGAGAGGGGCTTTAAATCAAAGCAATGACTCTTTGCAATGACTATTTGCAAGCAAAACTGTTTGGTCAAAAATGAATACTGGGTGACACATCGTGACACACTGCAGCTTCCAAGGCAAGATGTTTATGTATTTGTTTATTTGTTTACTTTTTGTGGATTTTTTTTGGATGGCGGAGGTTGCAAGGGTGGAGGGTGGAAGCGGAGGGACAGGGAGATGAGTGGGACTGGGTGGCATGATGTGAAATTTACAACAAAAAGGGTGTTTTTGTTTTGTTTTATTTTGTTTTGTTTTGACGATACAAGCATTGGGAAGACCTGATTGAAAAGACTCCTAAGACTACAGAAAATAAGTCCCAGAGCTGATTAGTGAGACCAACTTATACATAGTGAAAAAAAATCAAAACGAAAATCAGCCAAGTGAGGAAACAATCTATCAAACCAAAACAATAAACCTTACCAAGTTCGGGGATGTCCTTCAGACAGAGCACATATTCTGCGTGATTGTGGCTCCAAGTTTTATCCTCAGCACTATTACAATATGTGTAATAAAAACTTAGCCATTATTTGAAAAAACTGACACTAAATCTGCTGAAGATGTGAAAGAAGAGCCTGTGTTCATTGCTTATAAGTGTAATCTGATATAGTCACTATCGAAATAAGTGAGGAGAATTCTCAAAGGAATAAAACTTAGCTTCACTTGATGGTACACAGATGTAATCCCAGCACTCAGGTGGCTGAGGCAGGAGGGTTGCCTTAAATTTAATTTCAGGCTAGCCTGGGCTATGTAACAAAACAATATAAACAAAGAAATAAGCGAGCAAAATATTTTGAAAAAAAAATAGAGCTATTGTATGGCCTAACCGCATCAGTCCTGAGGGTTGTTTTGTTTTGTATTTTGTTTTTTGTTTTGTTTTGTTTTGTTTTTGTTTTTTGGTAAATATCAAAGCCTAGAAGCTTGGAATACCCAAGATACAATTCACAGACCTAAGGAGGCTCAAGCAGAGGATGGTCATCAAAGGGAGGAGAGCCCCCTGGTCCTAAGAAGGCTGGATGCCCCAGATAGGGGAATGCCAGGACAGGGAAGAGGGAGTGGGTGGGTTCGTGATTAGGGGAAAGGGGGATGGGATAGGGTGTTTTTGGAGGGGAAACCGGGAAAGGGGATAGCATTTGAAATGTAAATTAAGAAGATATCTAAGGAAAAAAATGTTTCCTAAAAAACAAAAAAATGCTGGAAGTATCACCACCTCTTTTGTGCATTGTTTTCATTGCGCACTATCCACAACAGTTAAAAAGTAAATCTCTTTTAGATATCCTCGAATGCATGAAAAGATGAACATAATGTGGTATGGAGTAGTAACACTGTAAACAGTGGGATTTTATTCGCCAGTTGGCATTTTCAGGAAACTGGATAGACATGAAATTATTAAATTCAAAAAGGTGAACTAAGTTGAGTAAGACATATCTTATGTGTTGACATGCATATCCTAGACAGACTCCCTCTCCAAGTCCCTCTCCCTCTGTGTGTGTCTGTGTATCTGTTCTTCCCTTCTTCCCTGCTCTACCCCTCTTTTCTCTCTGTATGTGTGTGTCTCTATGCATGTGTCTTGTGTGTGTGTGTGTGTGTGTGTGTGTGTGTCTTTCTGTTACTTGAGGGTTTCAAACAGTTATGAATTTTAGTCATTTTCCACTCCCCATTTTTTCTCCTACCTCTGTCTCCCTACCATTGAAATTCTCCCTTGTCCCAATAAATTCCCCTCCTACTTTCAAACCTCCTGTTTGTGTATGACCCACTAAGAAAAACTATGTCATTGGGGAGGAAAGTGGAAATGAAATTTGTTGATCATTCAAAGAATGAACAGTTCCCTTTCCTGGGACTGTAAAGGGAACCTTCAGGAAGGTGAGGGGTACAAGAAGCAACCAGAAGAAGCATGAAAATCTGATATACTCCTGTCTTTAAACGCTAACTTTTAATAAATGTAAGGATGACAGAAAAAAATAAAACTCATTGCTTCTTTCTCAACAGGTAAATAAATATATTAAGTTTGTATTGACATTTACATAGTGTCATAGTGATGGGCACCAAAGTATGACCTCAGAAGGGGTAAGCATTAGCCTGGTATTAGTAGGAGGTATTCTAAACAGATTATCTTTGCAAAATCATCTCTCAGATGTAAATGTCTACTATAAACAGGACTTTTCACTGAAATAGCTGATTATTTCCTTTATTGTTAAATTTTCTCATGTTTTAAGTACAAGATTTCTTGAATATTTGAGAAAACTGAATTATGGATTGCATTGGTTCTTTTAGTAGAACAATGTTTTCACTAAGTAGCATCTCATAATTCAGCTTAAAAACTCAATGGTAATTTTTAATTTTAACATTCATTTTTATTATCAAAAGTAAATCTCTGCACACTAGGAAACATTAGATATTGCTGTACATCAGAGATTCTCAACCTTCCTAATGCTGTGACCCTTCACCACAGTTCCTCACGTTGTGGTGACCCCCAACTATAGAATGTTTTTGTTGCTACTTCATCACTGTAATTTTGCTACTGTTATGAGCCATAATGTAAATATTTTTTGGATATAGAGGTTTGCCAAAGGAGTCACACCCCACAGGTTGAGAAATATTTGCTATATGTGCTATTACATATTCAATTACAGACTAAAGATAAAATTAATGTGTATATATTGTCAAAATAATGATTTTTAGTGGATTAATGACATAGTGATAAAACTGCTCATAATGAATGTGGCAGGTTAATAGCAATTTGGTGTATTATTAAATTAAAAGATGTTCATAATTCAATGTACTTGGAATTGGATTGGATACATATGTAGCTTAGATCTGAATTTGTGCAAACTGGTAAAAGAAGTAGTCAATATCTTATCAGTGCCTTCTATTTTATAAAATTATACATTGCAATACATAACACAATTGTATGTACCAATCTTATAATTTTACATTACTCTAATTCTCACAAATTAATAGAGCTGAACAATACAATTTCAAGATGAAATTGATGAATATTAGGTAATCTACATGACAGCACACAATTTCACCTACTCTTTCAAACAACCAAATTGATTCATTTTTGTTTGCACCTTTGGAGAAGTAGTTCTTATTTTTAATATCCTATGATACTATAAAGTTTTTGTACATTTTTATGTTTTATAAAATTTTTTGACTTTTTTTCAGTATTTGCTTGAAATTTTATAACATTTTGTGGACCTTCTCCAAAATCACTTGGAAAAACTACTAGGGGTTAAATTGTTTATTTCATCTTGATTTTACTGTGGTAGATCATATATATCATGAAGTTCATCAGTCTATTCCAGAAACAACAGGGTTTATGAACATGTGAACTCATAGAAATTGTGACAGCATGCAAAAACTCTACACAATCTCGAGCCAGACAAAATCCCAACATGGAGAAGTAGAAAGTCCCACCCCTAATCTGCAATTCACTGGGAGAGAAAAATCAGTTTTCTCCAATGGATTGGCACTGAGTATATAAAAAATGCTCCAGGACAGGCCCCATGCTCGGGAATAGTTGGACAGCACAAAGGGGACACTGTGACTCTGCACCCTTCTTCCTCTCTCATTGTGTTCGGGTGCTACTGCACACAGATCAGGAAAGAGTGACGTAGGTCTTGGGTCAGCAGGATCTTGGTCCAGCTCTGAGTGCTACAGGGGAGCCTTCTCCAAGGATTTCAGTGCCATAGTTCTCTCAGATAATAGTCAACGAAGCAGCTTGTGGTTTTATTCAGGGTGAACAAGAACTAGATAAATTTTGGAGAGTGGGAAGGATTTTCTGATTTTTTTGTTTGTCTGTTTTTGGTAAACGTACATTAGTTAAGGCCCTGGGAATGCCTCATGTGTATGGAGAGGCACTCCAGCTGCTTCCCAGGCAGGTTCTTAGCTGGACAAAGGAAATTGAACCTGTAATTTTGCCAAGAACTATGTGACATTCCTTAGGTAGAGGGTGTTGGGTTCAGGCTCCCAGATAAGGTCAAGTCGAGAGGAGGAAACCCCACCGGAAAAGGAGGTCCTCCATTTTGTTCTGAGCTCAGGAAGCTATCTGTCATGGCAGACTATGACCTTAATATCAGGCTTTCCCAACAGGACACCCTGTCTTTTGTGTGCTTTTTAAAATTTTCTGTTTGTTTGCTATATCTTGTGTGATTGGTTTTCTTTTTCTTTTGATTTCTTGTTTTTGTTTTTGATTTTTTGTTTTTGTTTTTTTAAGAGTATAAGAAAGAAAGAATGTTAAATTGGGATAGATGTGGAGGTGCTAATTCCACCTCTTTTTCTTTTTCTTTTGATTTTTTTTTGTTTTTGTTTTCTTAAGAGTGTAAGAAAGAAAGAATGTTAAATTGGCATAGGTGAGGAGGAGCTAACTCCTCCTGTAGGAGGAGTTAGCCGAGGAGAAAGAATATGACCAAAATATATTATATAAAAATGTTAAAAACCAAAAAATACAAAGATGAAAATGGGAAGAAAGATAAAATCATTTATATAATATTTTAAAGAAATACTTTATAGATTGGGGATACTGGGAAGGAGGAGTGGGTGAGTTGGTGAGCATGGGGAGGAGAGAGGGGGTCTGGGGTTTTAGGAGGTGAAACCAGGAAAGGGGATAACATTTGAAATGTAAATAAAGAAAGTATCTAATAAAATAAATAACAAAATAAAATACAAGAAAAAAGAGTCAGATGCAGATATTTATACCCAATCAATGGACAGAAACTGCTAATGTGATTGAATTAGGGAAAAGCTGAAAGAAGCTGAGGAGAAGGGCAACCCTGTAGGGGGACCAGCAGTTTCAATTAACCTGGACCTCTGAGATCTCTCAGACACTAAGTCACCAACCAGGCAGCATAAACCATTTGATATGAGGAGCCCAACACATATACAGCAGAGGACTGCCTGGTCTGGATTCAGTCAGAGAAGAGACTGGAGGCCCCAGAGAGTGGGGAGGTCTGGTGGGTTGGGGACATCCTCATGGAGACGGTGGGGATAGGAGGTATGGATCATGGAACAGTCAGAGGGTAGACTGGAATGGGGGATAAAATCTGGATTGTAAAAAAAAAGATTAAATAAAATGTTTATAAAAGACAAAGAAAAAAAGCAAAAATAGAATTTTAAAAAAAGGTAAAAATTTAAGCCACCTACCACAGAGTACACATGGAAGAAGTCATGGCTACAGCTGTACATGTAACAGAGGATGGCCTTATCTGGCATCAGTGGGAGGGTAGGCCTTTGGTTCTCTGAAGGCTCAGTGACCCAGGATATGGGAATTCTAGGGTGCTGAGGCAGAACTTGGTGGGCAGGTCAGGAAGGCCCCTCATAGAAGCAGAGGGTGAGAGGATAATATGAAAAAAAAAGATAAAAATTTAAATGATACAAACCTCTCACAGTCTGATGAGTAGGACACATTGTCTGTGAACAGTTTTATATTTATATGTACATATTATATAATTTAACTTTGAAGATTGCAATGAACATGAAAAATTACTAAAACCACCCTGGAACAAGAATTTTTCCAGAAACTCATCTATGAAATTAAGCAGGTACAGTTAAGACGTTGATTCAAGTTTACACCATCAATAAGTACTGTACTGGCTAGTTTTGTGTGTCAACTTGACACAGGCTGGAGTTATCATAGAAAAAGGAGCTTCAGTTGGGGAAATGCCTCCATGAGATCCAGCTGTGGGGCATTTTCTCAATTAGTGATCAAGGGGGGAGGGCCCCTTGTGGGTGGTACCATCTCTGGGCTGGTAGTCTTGGGTTCTATAAGAGAGCAGGCTGAGCAAGCCAGGGGAAGCAAGCCAGTAAGGAACATAACTCCATGGCCTCTGCATCAGCTCCTGCTTCCTGACCTGCTTGAGTTCCAGTCCTGACTTCCTTTGGTGATGAACAGCTGTGTAGAAGTGTAAGCTCAATAAACCCTTTCCTCCCCAACTTGCTTCTTGGTCATGATGTTTGTGCAGGAATAGAAACCCTAAGACAAGTACTCTGGACATGATTACTTCCTGTTGATATTGATTAATGATTATGACGTGGAAATTTTTAGCTTTGACACTGGTAATTTTGAAAAAGCTATCTTTAAAACAAGATTTTGAATTAAACTATAAGTTCACTGATAGAGTAAGTTCAACTGGCTTGTCAATAAATATTTAAAAGGTAACATAACTTTTGTTATTTTTTCTGCTCAAAAGTGGGTGTTTTTTTTTTTTTCAAAATAATAAATTACACAGTGACTCTTTCCTCTCATGGAAAAATTTTCTCTGTCTCAGGCTAAACTCAACAAGCCCCAGTCATTTTTAAAACGGGAAGTCCAACCAAGGGGCGCCCATTAACCAGTACTAACCAGAACCCCAAGCAGAGAGCATGTGTTAGCCAACACTGTTTCTATGTGGACAATGGGCACTGTCATCACCTGTCTTAGGGGCATGGCTGAGGCCAACACTGTAGAGCAGATGGGATCATCTGTGATTTAAGCACACCAAAGCTGTCTTCTATTTGGATCTACTATGTACCAAACATGGTGGTTTTCATAAAGTTATTCGTCTTTGTCCTTGATAAGACTGAGAGCCCTAATGGTAATTGTTCCGCAGGATAAGTTAGAGGGCTTAACAACTGGCACTGGGAAGAGATCTTGGTGAGCAGTTAGGAGCACATCTACAGGGTGTAGGTTTTACTTCTTGTTTTCATAGAATGTTACGCTTTTCTGTATCTATGTAGGCTGGTAACACTGTTAAATACAAAAAGGTAGGAGTATTTTTCTCCATCTACTTCTGGGAGCCAGAGACTTTGGAAGTAGGGTCACTGTAAACTAGGACACTATGCACATGTCTCACTAAACAGGTCCAGAATAGGAATCACATTTGCATACATCGTCTGTCTGCCTTGTCTAAGCCACCTATGTGGATTCTTTCCTTGTCTTGTGTTGTTTCTAGGTGGATGGTGTTTAGTGCTTCATCCTAAGGTATACTAAGACATTGTGTAACCGACTTGAATCCATCCATGATTTTCTTGGATAATTCACACTGTTAGGAAATAAGCAATGCCTTAATTTATATTTGTTTCCCTATGAATTTCCCTATTCAAATTAATCTTGTGGCTGTCAAATTGTTTTGACCTATGCAATAGAAATCAGCATCAGATTGGAAGATTATTGGCTTCTTTTATTTATAATTTATAAGTTAGTAGGTGGCCTTTATAAACAAAATAGGATTAGTGCTTTAAAATTATTTAAGCATGCCTGTTGCCCAGTCCTCCAAACCATAGCTTTCACTATTATTTAAATGAATGAACTGATGCATTAATAGCATTAATTAACAGATTAATTGACATTAACAGATACCAAGGCTGACAATCCTCAGGGCCCTGGGATGTCAGCATTAACAAATCACTCGTACTGTCCCTGCTGCTTCAAGATGTAAGCTACGAATTCTTGTTGGATCCATTACTTGGCATTGTCAACGCGTATAATTCTTGACAGGTACATCTCTGTTCTGTTGCTAGCAATAATCTAAAAATCAGATTAGTTTTTAGCATCATTTATATCCAGTTTCAACTCATTTGTCCAAACTATATCACAAGACCCCAGAATTTCCTAATATGGATCCTTTCTGACAATCAGCTAAATCAAATAGAGGATGTATTGATCCTTGTGCTCATTTATACTTCTAAACACTTGATTTGTGCCAGTGGTGCCTACATGTTTCTGAGCATACATTCACATTAAAAAGAAAATTAAAATTGTTTATATAGTATGTTAGTGTGCCATAGGTGATAGCCAACCCTTATCAAAGCATAAAATAGTAAAAGAAACCAGTGATTATTAAAGCATGAAATAAGAGAAAGGAAACCAACACTTATTAAAGCACAAATAGTAAGATTATAAGGTCCAGGATCATCAGCCTTTGTCTGACTCTATGTTCCACTTCAGCCCATTCCCCAGCTAGATCATGCCTCCAGAACAAAATGTCACTTGGGCAATACACGGCCATTACAATCATGGACTCATAGCAGCTGTGGATGCATCTACTGTGTCTGTATAGGAATAGCCTCATTGACAGTCAGACGTGGATGCGGGGATGTGCTTAGAAGACACTGTCTTTCACTGCCCAACTATTTTCTATTGGTAAATTCATGGAAAGAGAAAGTCCTTGTCTTTTGTTGGGTACTCACCATGACCCTATCAACCTCTAATGGACACTTCCAGTCTAAAGGTCAAACAGATGACTCCAGCTAAACTAAAGGACTCAAAATGCAAAATCATGAAGCTGGGAAATAAGGAGGGAGAGGTTGGTCCAGATTGGGAGTAGATAAAAGATGTTGAAGGGAGCAAATCTCAAAATATATTACAAAAATGAAGGAAATTATCAATATCAAGGCTAATCAATAAGAAAAGCAACAAAGTCTCCAACATCTTCAATTGTAATTATAACTAATTTTACCGATATGTATTCCACGTGGTGATGATTTTTTTCTTTCTTTTTAAATAAATATATTTTGTATTGTAAGCTGGGTTGTCTTAGTTAAGGTTTTATTGCTCTGAAGAGATACCATGACCAAGATAACTCTTACAAATGCAAACATTTAATTGGAGCTGGCTTACAGTTTCAGAGGTTCAGTCCATTATTATTACAGTTGGAAACCAGCAGCATGCAAGAGATATGGTGCTGGAGGGACCCAGAGTTCTACATCTTGAAGGAGGGGCTCTCAAGTGATTTCTTCTTATACTACTACTTTGTTTACTTCTCTAACTCAGTTAACATGCAATCACTATTAATATACTAAGTGTGTATGCATAACAGCATTTTAGAGACTTGGTTAATATATTGTAGAGACTTTTCTCTCATATAACTACACATAGCCAGTTTAAAATACTCTGCAGTAACAAGTGGGCTAGCATCCTGAAACACTAACTGCTAGAGTAGGAAACTTGCTGCTTTACAGAAAGAGAGTGATATAAAACATCTGGCCACATATGAGTAACAGAAGTCAACCCCCAGTGGGAACAAATCTGTAGTATAAACATATGTTTCATTATTTGTGCTTAAAAACACACCACCTCATGATCCGTGCCTTTCCAGATTTATTTTTATCCCAGTCATCACCATGGCAACAATGTGAGCATTCTAATTTTTATGTGTTTTCTCATCCAGGGCTCAATGACCAAAGTAGACCACTTGACAGCTGGTACTTTAAATTATAATGACAAGTGCACACCAAAAAATTCATAGGACAATATGAATCAATTAATATGATATTCTAATTATCTAAATGACCAAAACAATGAACAGGATATTTCAGGAATCTTATGTTTCAGACTAGACTGATTTTGCCATATCAAAGTGCCAGCATTCTTGCTATAACACAATCCTGTACACACTTGCATATGTTTGCTTAGATTTTCAATCTGCTGCAAATAGAAAAGAACTGTTTCATTAATAGTAATCTTAAAGACAGAAAATAAATGATTATTGCTTTTCTTCCCTTGACTTATGATGTGGCTCAAAATTTACACTAAGACAGAATTTCATATGCAAAATTAACAGATAAGAGATGATCAATAAATATTTAATACACAAATGAGGAAAAACTAATATTACTACATATTTTAACAGGTAGTTCAACTGGAAATTTAATTTTAAATATTAATTAGAAGATGTGCATAATTCCATAATTTGTAAAACATGTTGACAGAAATTTAATTTTTCTCAAAGTCTAATGATAAGGTTTATAATGATCTGAGTTTTATAGAAGTATAGAAATGAAGTTATAGATGGAGAAGCTCAATGAAAGCAAGACAGGTAAGTGGCATACCCAAATTAACATCAATGTTTTAACATTAAGCTAAATATGATATTTTACAAAATGAAATATCAGATAAGTTCAAAATAGTGATAAAAAACCAGTAGAACATTCGCATTCTTCTGCATGTTGACCTCCAGTTGAAACAGCACCATTTGTTGAAGAGGCTATCTTTATTCCACTGGATGGTTGTGGCTCCTTTATCAAAGATCAAGTGACCATAAGTCTGTGGGTTAATTTCTGGGTCTTCAATCCTATTCCATTGATCAACTTGCCTGTTGCTGTACCAATACCATGCAGTTTTTAACACAATTACTCTGTAGTACTGTTTAAGGTCAGGGATATTGATTCCCCCCAGAAGTCCTTTTATTGTTGAGAATAGTTTTAGCTATCCTGGGTTTTTTGTTGCTCCAGATGAATTTGAGAATTGCTCTTTCTAGATCTATAAAGATTTGAGTTGGGATTTTGATGGGGATCGCATTGAATCTGTATATTGCTTTTGGCAAGATGGCCATTTTTACTATATTGATCCTGCCAATCCAGGAGCAAGAAATATTTTTCCATCTTCTGAGGTCTTCTTTGATTTCTTTCTTCAAGGACTTGAAGTTCATACAGATCTTTCGCTTGTTTGGTTAGAGTTACGCCAAGGTACTTTATGTTGTTTGTGGCTATTGTGAAGGGTGTTATTTCCCTAACTTCTTTCTCAGCCTGCTTGTCCTTTGAGTACAAGAAGGCTACTGATTTGCTTGAGTTAATTTTATAACCAGCCACTTTGCTGAAGTTGTTTATCAGCTGTAGAAGTTCTCTGGTGGAGTTTTTTGGGTCGCTTAAGTAAACTATCATATCATCTGCAAATAATGATAGTTTGACTTCTTCCTTTCCAATTTGTATCCCTTTGACTTACTTATGTTGTCTAATTGCTCTCGCTAGAACTTCAAGTACTATATTGAAAAGATATGGAGAGAGAGGGCAGCCTTGTCTAGTCCCTGATTTTAGTGGGATTGCTTCAAGTTTCTCTCCATTTATTTTGATGTTGGCTACTGGTTTGCTGTAGATTGCTTTTACTATGTTTAGGTATGGGCCTTGAATTCCTGCTCTTTCCAAGACTTTTAGCATGAAAGGATGCTGAATTTTGTCGAATGCATGTCTTTGCACTAAGATCAACTCCAAGTGGATCAAGGACCTCCACATAAAACCAGACACACTGAAACTATTAGAAAAGAAACTTGGGAAGACCCTGGAGGACATAGGCACAGGGGGAAAGTTCCTGAACAGAACAACAATAGCTTATGCACTAAGATCAAGAATTGACAAATAGGACCTCATAAAATTACAAAGTTTCTGCAAGGCAAAGGACACTGTCAGAAGGACAAAATGACAACCAACAAAGTGGGAAAAGATCTTCACCAACCCCACATCCGACAGAGGGATAATATCCAATATATACAAAGAACTCAAGAAGTTAGACTCCAAAGAACCAAATAGCCCTATCAAAAAATGGGGTACAGAGCTAAACAAAGAATTTTCACCAGAAGAAATTCGGATGGCCGAGAAACACCTTAAGAGATGTTCAACATCATTAGTCATCAGAGAAATGAAAATCAAAACAACCCTGAGATTCCACCTCACACCAGTCAGAATGGCTAAGATTAAAAACTCAAGAGACAACAAGGATGTGGAGAAAGAGGAACACTCCTCCACTTTTGGTGGGATTGCAAAATGGTAAAACTGCTCTGGAAATCAGTGTGGCGGTTCCTCAGAAAATTGGGCATGTCCCTTCCAGAGGACCCTGGCATACCACTCCTGGGCATATACCCAGAGGATTCCCCTGCATACAATAAAGACACATGCTCCACTATGTTTATAGCAGCCTTATTTATAATAGCCAGAAATTGGAAGGAGCCCAAATATCCCTCAAAGGAGGAATGGATACAGAAAATGTGGTATATTTATACAATGGAATACTACTCAGCAATTAAAAATAATGAATTCATGCAATTTGTAGGTAAATGGTTAGACCTGGAAAATATCATCCTGAGTGAGCTAACCCAGTCACAAAAGAATACACATGAAATGCAATCACTGATAAGTGGATATTAATGAGCCCAGAAGCCCTAAATACTCAAGGCACAATTAGCAAGTCAAATGACTCCCAAGAAGAAAGGAGAGGACCCTGGGCCTGGAAAGATTGGATCCAGTTTTGTAGAGAAACCGTGGGGGGAGGGGGAATGACTGGGGAATAGTTGGGGGGGAGAGGAATTATGGGACATAGGGAGGGGGGGAACTGGGAAAGGGGAAAGCCTTTGGAATGTAAACATAGAATATAGAAAATAAAAATTAAAAAAAAAAAACAAAAAAAGAAAGAATGATTAATTAAACAATAATTCAAATTAGAAACTCTGCTAAAAAAACAGTAGAACAGACATTATTCATTTTCTTCATTGTTTCTGAAGAACTGGAAGAGCTTTGTAGAATGAATACAAGTTCAAAAGCTTGAATGTCTAAAACAAATGTTAACAGTTTGTGAACAAAATAAAGGAAACTTTTAATTCTTGGATTTAAGAAAGAAAAGAAAATTTTATGTAAAACATAAATGAGAGCAAACTATAAGAAAAGACTGGTAATTCTTAATTTTGCATTAAAATCAATTAAAGAGGCAAGTCAGGGACAAAATGAAACTATTTGTAATGTATTGCAATTCTGAAATTATAGGGAAACGAAGATTGAATAATCCTATAGAAAAAAAAGGAACAAAGCTACAGGAATGAAACAATGGTCAACCTCACTGGAAATACAAATTAAGTAACACTAGGAAATGCAGATTTAACTAATAATATATAATTTCACATGAGCTATTTTGGTACAGCCTGCACCCTTTAGAGGAGCATTGACCCAAGAACAATGACTGAGCCTGAAAACAGCCAGCTCAAGACAACCTTTAGGGCAGACAGCCAAGAAAAAGAAACACACATTTCATACTCCTTTCCTGCCAGGACTCCCCAGAGGTAGAATCCAATCAGAACTGGAATTTGAACCTGTTAATTCTGTCTGTACTTGAACCAAAAAGACAGCTCAGCAGGCGAAGTCATTTGCTGCTGACCCTGACAGCCTGTGTTCAGCCCGCAAGTCCCTCATGATGGTAGGGGAGAACAAACCCCAAATTCTTTTCTCACTTCTCTTCTCACTTCCACATGCATGCCTTGCTAGATGAACACATGCACATGCACGCTGCACGCACACACACAAACACACACACACACACACACACACACACACACACGGGGGGAGAGAGAGAGAGAGAGAGAGAGAGAGAGAGAGAGAGAGAGAGAGAGAGAGGAGAGAGAGAGAGAGAGAGAGAGAGAGGAGAGAGAGAGAGAGAGTATAAAAACCATGTTTATATTTTTAAAACCTATTGTCTTTATTGCAAGACTGCCATCTGGAATAACAGGGTAGGGAAGCATGTAGAGTATCCAGAAGAATTTACTTAAAACCTTTCACACAGAGGTTTTGTTATATATGTGCATGCACACACACACATACATACACACCCAAACACAGACCCAACACATATACACACATATATTAAAAACAAGTTAACTCTATGGGTATTTGTAGTCCCGATGCTTGCATTCCTCATTCTAATACTGCAGTGTGCACACAACTGTTTATTACTGAGAGTGTTTAGCTATATTTCCTTTGGTTTTATATTCTTAGAAGTTTATACACAGGAAACTATTCAGATCTCTGACATAAGGGATGACAATCTCCTTTTACAATCTTATACAAAGAAACCCAGCACTGAACACCACATACTGAACCCATTTCACCTGAAGAGTGTAAGTTATCTTTCAGTTGGAGGCATACTTTACAAAACAAATTCTGTAAACTATATCGCAGTAGTAGAACAGTTTTAGTAGTAGACATTTCAAATGATTTTTTTCCACTGCTTTTCCGAATGAGTCCTTTAGAGAGCAGCATCTTAAAAACAATTTCCTAGGAGCAGCATGGAACAGACTTGCACATTTTTTTTCCTGCTGTGATGCATGATGTTTCAAAGTTACACATGCACTTATTTCTTATCCACTGTTTGCTTTTTATCTCTGCCCAGTATCTAAAAATCTAAGACTTCATTCTACTTTAATACTCTCTTAATTATACCTGTGGCACTGAGAGGGTATATGCACCATCTGGCTCTTTCTGGGTTTCAAAGAAAGTGCACAAATTCACTGAAAGTATCTCTAGCTCTTTTCACTTGAGTTAGAAATGGTTTGGTTTTCTTTACTCAATGAACCAATTGGTGTTTGAACATCTAGTTGGATGTTCCAATCGTCCAATCTGTGTAAGGATATAACTTCATTCTCCGTGGTTCAATGATGTCCAGTAGCTCATGCAACAAAATTTGAGATCCCTAGGTGTTCTGGATGTCGGGACTACACTGCTGATTTATAAAGGTTCATGTCCCTGAATTTCACATGGTAACAACAGTCAAATAGTAAACAATACACAAGACTCATAAATTATATAGCATGGATCTGCAGAAAAGAAAAGTTCTGAGCAGATGGCGTAAATGTTTTGACTTTCCTGACTACCTACTCTTTCTCTTGTTCATAGTCACTATCACTTGTCTATGTTTCCTGTCTGCCGTTGGTCCTATCAATGCTAATTATCAGAAGTGTGTTTAACTCATCAGAGAGGGAAAATACCAATGATATCCTTTGAATTATTGCTCGCTGGCAAAAGCTGTGCCATGAGCATTTGAAAGTTAATAGAATGAAATATTTCCCTAACTGTCATAAATATATTAATATGTTTTGTTCTAGCATATCACAAGAGAACGTTTCCTTATGTAAGATTTATTTAACTTTTAATTTTGTGTATAGATATATGGAGGGCATGTACAGAGAAGTGCAGGTTCCCTGGAAGCCAGAAGGAGACACTGGATTCCCTGGAGCTGAATTACTGATAGTTATGAGTTGTCCAATATATGTGCTGGGAACTGAACTTGGGTCATCTATTAGAGGAGGATTCAACCTTAGATACGTAGATTTTTACCTAGATACCCCTAGTTTTTTACTATGTCATGCTGTTCATTGTGCTAGGCTGCAATCTTAGGTAGAGAATATGTTCTTTATATTGAAAGTCCATGTAACTTTTATTGTTAATTCAGAAATGGGTTCTTGAGTTATGATGCTTAAAATTTAATCTTTTTCATTACTTTAGTATTTATTTTAAAGCTTCCTATTTGTAGTTGAATTTCTTTACCTCCAGTATTAGGTACTTTGTCTGAATTATTCTTTCTCACAAACACCTCTTATTTTTATTAAGATTTTATTTTTATTATATTCTATATTTTTATTTCTAATATTTCCAAATGAGTTTCCATTTATTCCTAATTTCTTCATTCTATCATCTTATTCTTTCTTTTTTTTTTTTTTTTTTTGGTTTTTCGAGACAGGGTTTCTCTGTGTAGTCCTGGCTGTCCTGGAACTCACTCTGTAGACCAGGCTGGCCTCGAACTCAGAAATCCGCCTGCCTCTGCCTCCCAAGTGCTGGGATTAAAGGCGTGCGCCACCACCGCCCGGCCTATCATCTTATTCTTGAGAATGTTGCTCTTAACATGGTACTGGTTCCAAATATCTTTGACTTCATTTTTTAATTCTAGAGAACAATTTTAATCTATTTCCATGGACCTGACTATCTGGTATATTTTAGAAGTCCCTGGGACAATTGTGTGAGTTCTTATTCTTTTCCTTGTAGTAATTGTGTATAGGCATTGGTCTCGATACTTTTATGTCAATCTTATTAAAAATTAGTTTTTCTGGATTTTAGGAGTTGTAATTCAGTGTACATTTCCAAATGAACACAACCAGCCCTTGCTCTACTGTTCTCACACAGTAGTAGATAATAGTGACTTAACCTCTGAACTCTCCTAGTTCTGTTTCGACTTTAAATTTTATCTTTGTCTTTTGTCTTTTTGTTTCTAACCTTTTAAAAAAAATTCAAATCCCAACAAGTTCTTGTCAATATTTCACTGGACTTTGAAGAAAGCTCTGCTCAGTGCCAAAAGAGGTTAGTCTCAAATTATTTCACACTTTACCATAAATCTGCCATACTTATTCAGTCTTGAAATGCTCACTTATTCCGTTTTATTTTTCATAGATATTCAGTGATTTTATTTTATTGTTCTTCCTATGGGAGTACGATGTTTCTCAAGACTATTTTTCACCACTGCTCATCTTTCTGAATGTCAACTGGTATTTTAAGTTAAAATACATTGGCTTAAGTTCCCATCTCAAGGAAAGTTGGAAGCTATCATCTCCTTATTTTCCTGAATCCCTGATGTTCATACATTGCCATTTGAATTCTCAAAATAAAAACTTATCCAAAAAAAAAAAAAAACCTAGAAAATAGCAGGATTTCTTGGTCAGAGGATCACATTCAGAGAATTCTTGCTAAATTCTTGCCAAGATATAGATTGTCTACAGGCTGTTTCAGATCTGAGAGAACAATACCACGTAGGCTCATTTGATTGGCAGCCCCGGTAGTCATCCTTCCATTGTACATCCAGAACCAATACATTAAACAATTAAGCTAGTATCTTAGTATACATATTCATAGGGTACATCATAAAAATTTGACAGTGTAAAATAGTTAAATCAGAATATCAGGGTTTCTGTATCTTTATACATTTTAAATTTCTTTATTATGAAGCAATTGTACAGAATTAATAATGGTGAATAATCAGCCTCTATTTTCCAATAGAGAAACATGATTATTATTTTACAATTACCTTCCTTAAGCAGGAAAATATAATGCAACCCATCTAACACAGACCAGTTAAAGACACTGAGATTTCATCTCCAAGTCCATAATCCTATGAAAGATGAGAAGGTTTTGATATTATTAATATAGCACTTGAAGGTGATCAGTGATTCATCACTTTTTGATACTCCCACATTTTTTCCTCACAGTCTTATTATTTTAGACCAATAAATCCCAGTGATTGACTTATGTAATATATAGACAATCTTAGTAATGAGTCATTGCCTTACATCCTGAATGACTAAAAAATACCACAAAACAACAGTTGCCTGAATCTCCAAACCTAGGAAGATTGAGAGACATTCTTAAAATAGATGTGATCCATATTATGGCACCTAATTAAACATATTTCTACTAGGAGGTAAAAAATGTCATTAAATTGGCTCTGGTGCTCTTCTAATTAGTCATTCAACTCACTTGCCAAAGGAAAGCAAAAAGCCTCAGCATTAGTAAGATAACTATTAATACACTCTGCAGCTTCCAAAGATTTCTCTTCCTCTAGGGCTCATAGTCAATTTTACTGAGAAGCAATTCATAGAACCCATCCCTTTCTTCTGTACTGAAATGTCTGTCGGCGGCCCTGTTCTGTCACACTTCTGTTCTGTCACACGTCCAGTTTATCAGTATTTGCTTGGAAAGATCCAGAGGCCATTTCTTCAGGAGGAACTTGGTTCAACATTTCAACCTCTTCACAAATGAGGGGAAACATGTCACACTTGGGCCTTGCTGGTGTGATATGTTATTACATGTGTTCTGAGGAATAATTTAGAAACAAGTGCTAAAATAATTATAAAAGGTATATGCTTTCAAAGTCAGTGAATCCACTCACTTACAGAGATCCATGTATTCTAAAGACATTAAGCTGTGCTCAAAATTCTATGTGAGAAGGACATTTTTATAGCATGTTTAATATAGGGGGAAGACCAGAAGCAACTGTTCCCCAACACCAGTAGAAGAATATGAACCTTAAAGAAGATTAGAAACAAAATAGTTAAGTCTTTCATTTAGAATCCCATTAAGGCATGCAATACTATTGTAGGAGTAGTGAAAAGTTGCTATACTTCATTTGTTTTCAATCAAGTTATAAAATTAAGTATGAGTACAAATCTAAATTGCTGGAACACATGTACTTGATGTATATGACTAAGTACGTGTGTATGTATGTGTGTCTCTGTGTGTGTCTGTGTATGTATGTTGTATATGCATGTATATATACATATACATATATATACATATATATGTGTGTAATATATATATATATATATATATATATATATATATATATATAAAGGCAAAGAGTCAGACAAAAATTAAATACCAATATCAGGCTATGAGAAATATATATTTTTTTATTTTTTTATTTTCTATATTCTTTGTTTACGTTCCAAAGGCTTTCCCCTTTCCCAGTTCCCCCCCACCATATGTCCCATAAGTCCTCTTCCCCTCATTCCCCGCCCCCCGCCTATTCCCCAATCACCCCCCCACCACCATTTCTCTATTCTGGTACTCTTCTACAAAACTGGATCCAGCTGTTTCAGGACCAGGGTCCTCTCCTTCCTTCTTCTTGGGAATCTTTTGATTTGCTAATTGTGCCTTGAGTATTCAGAGCTTCTGGGCTCATTAATATCCACTTATCAGTGATTGCATTTCATGTATATTCTTTCATGATTTGGTTAACTCACTTAGGATGATATTTTCCAGATCCAACATTTGACTACAAATTGCATGAATTCATTATTTTTAATTGCTGAGTAGTATTCCATTGTATAAATATACCACATTTTCTGTATCCATTCCTCCTTTGAGGGACATCTGGGCTCCTTCCAACTTCTGGCTATTATAAATAAGGCTGCTATGAATATAGCATGTGACTTTATTGTATGCAGGGAAATCCTCTAGGTATATGCCCAGGAGTGGTATGACAGGGTCCTCTGGAAGTGTCATGCCCAATTTTCTGAGGAACCGCCAGACTGATTTCCAGAGCAGTTGTACCATCTTGCAATCCCACCGAAGGTGGAGGAGTGTTCCTCTTTCTCCACATCCTCACCAGCAACTGTTGTCTCTTGAGTTTTTAATCTCAGCCATTCTGACTGGTGTGAGGTGGAATCAGGGTTGTTTTGATTTGCATTTCCCTTATGACTAATGATGTTGAACATCTCTTAAGGTGCTTCTCAGCCATCCGAATTTCTTCTGGTGAAAATTCCTTGTTTAGCCCTGTACCCCATTTTTAATAGGGTTACTTGGTTCTTTGGGGTCTAGACTTCTTGAGTTCTTTGCATACATTGGATATTAGCCCTCTGTTGGATCTGGGGTTAGTGAAGATCTTTTCCCAATTTGTTGGTTGCCATTTTGTCCTTCTGACAGTGTCCTTTGCCTTACAGAAACTTTGTAATTTTATGAGGTCCCATTTATCAATTCTTGATCTTAGAGCATAAGCTATTGGTGTTCTGTTCAGGAACTTTCCCCCTATGCCCATGTCCTCAGGGTCTTCCCCAGTTTCCTTTCTATTAGTTTCAGTGTGTCTGGTTTTATGTGGAGGTCCTTGATCCACTTGGAGTTGAGCTTAGTACAAGGAGATAAGAGTGGGTCAATTCACATTCTTCTGCATGTTGACCTCCAGTAGAACCAGCACCATTTATTGAAAACGCTATCTTTTTTCCACTGGATGGTTGTAGCTTCTTTATTAAAGATCAAGTGACTGTCTTAGTCAGGGTTTCTATTCCTGCACAAACATCATGCCCAAGAAGCAAGTTGGAGAGAAAAGGGTTTAGTGAGCTTACACTTCCGTACAGCTGTTCATTACCAAAGGAAGTCAGGACTGGAACTCAAGCAGGTCAGGAAGCAGGAGCTGGTGTAGAGGCCATGGAGGGATGTTACTTACTGGCTTGCTTCCCCTGGCTTGCTCAGCTTGCTCTCTTATAGAACCCAAGAATACCAGCCCAGAGATGGTACCACCCACAAGGGGCCCTCCCCCTTGATCACTACTTGAGAAAATGCCCCACAGCTGGATCTCATGATGGCATTTCCCCAATTGAAGCTCCTTTTCCTATGATAACTCCAGCCTGTATCAAGTTAACACACAAAACCAGCCAGTACAACTGACCCCTTGTCAACTTGACATACCAACATGTCACTATTAAGCCTCAACCCTTACTTTCTTATTCATCCCCAAGATCTAAATAACTTTAAAAGTCCCACAGTCTTTACATATTAAAAGTTCAATCCCTTTAAAATGTCCAATTTCTTAAAATTAAAATTCTTTTAAAAATTCAGTCTCTTAACTGTGGGCTACACTAAAATAATTTCTTCCTTCAAGAGAGAAAAATATCAGGGCACAGTCACAATCAAAAGCAAAACTCAAACTCCAATGGTTCAAAGTCTGGGATCCAACTCACGATCTTCTGGGTTCCTCTAAGGGCATGGGTCACTTCTCCAGCTCTGCCCTTTGTAGCACACACCTTGTCTTCTAGGCTCCAGCTGCCTGTACTCCACTGCTGCTGCTGTCCTTGGTGGTCATCACATAGTATTGGTATCTCCAAAACACTGTTATCTTCTGCTGTAGGTAGGTTTCACCAATAGCCTCTCATAGGCTTTCTTCATGGTGCCAAGCCTCAACTCTTTTGCATGACCCCTTCAGTCCTCGGCCATCAATTGCAACTGAGGCTACACATTCACCAATGGCCTCACATGGCCTCTCACAGTACCAAGCCTCAGCTGTCCTTCATGATGCCTTCATGCCTTCAAAACCAGTACCATTTGGGTGACTCTGACACAGTACCAAGTCCTGCTACAGCATGAGGCACAACCTTGGCTATCTGGAACATACCCTCTCTGATCTCAGAAAACA
Source organism: Apodemus agrarius (assembly GCA_964023405.1). Classification (NCBI taxonomy): domain Eukaryota; kingdom Metazoa; phylum Chordata; class Mammalia; order Rodentia; family Muridae; genus Apodemus; species Apodemus agrarius. Next base: position 174,075,589 of record OZ030005.1, read on the forward strand.
CTTCGCAGAAGATTTCACCTCAGTGATGCTGGTTTCTTCTTAATCACTGCTAATTTCTTAGCTCGAACTAACCAGCATCAATAGTTCCAGTAACACAAAGGTTGACTTTAGAGATTTTGGTATCTTCTTAATCACAGCTGATTCTTCAGCCCCAGCTAACCAAAACCACAGAATCTTCATGGCCCTGATAAGAGTCTTTAATCTTCCCTCTGAAATTCTACAAGCCAGGCCTGCATCTTCTGCACTGTTCTCAATATAATCTTCCAAGCTCTTATACAACATCTCACAGAGGTCTCAGCACTGAATGGACCATCTAGCCCAAAGTTCCAAAGTCCTTCCACAATCCTCCCCAAAACATGGTCAGGTTGTCACAGGAATACCCCACTATGCTGGTACCAATTTGTCTTAGTCAGGGTTTCTATTCCTGCACAAACATCATGACCAAGAAGCAAGTTGGAGAGGAAATGGTTTAGTGAGCTTACACTTCTACACAGCTGCTCATTACCAAAGGAAGTCATGACTGGAACTCAAGCAGGTCAGGAAGCAGGAGCTGATGTAGAGGCCATGGAGGGATGTTACTTACTGGCTTGCTTTCCCTGGCTTGCTCAGCCTGCTCTCTTATAGAACCCAAGAACACCAGTCCAGAGATGGTACCACCCACAAGGGGCCCTCCCCCTTGATCAGTAATTGAAAAAATGCCCCAAAGCTGGATCTCATGGAGGCATTTCCCCAGTTGAAGCTCCATTTCCTATGATAACTCCAGCCTGTGTCAAGTTAAAACCACACAAAACCAGCCAGTACAAGTGACCATAACTCTGTGGGTTCATTTCTGGGTCTTCAATTCTATTCCATTGATCTACTTGCCTGTCCCTGTACCAATACCATGCAGGTTTTAACACAATTGCTCTGTAGTACTGCTTGAGATCAGGGATATTGATTCTCCCAGAAGTCCTTTTATTGTTGAGAATAGTTTTAGCTATCCTGGGTTTTTTTCTTACTCTAGATAAATTTGAGAATTGCTCTTTCTACGAAGAATTGATTTGTGATTTTGATGGGGATTGCATTGAATCTGTAGATTGCTTTTGGCAAGATGGCCATTTTTACAATATTGATCCTGCCAATCCAAGAGAGTGAAATATTTTTCCATCTTCTGAGTTTCTATCTTCAGAGTTCTTTCTTCAAGGACTTGAAGTTCCTGTCATACAGATCTTTCACTTGTTTGGTAAGTCATGCCAAGGTACTTTATATTGTTTATGGCTATTGTGAAGGGTGTTATTTCCCTAACTTCTTTTTCAGCCTGCTTGTCCTTTGAGTACAGGAAGGCTACTGATTTGCTTGAGTTGATTTTATAAACAGCTACTTTGCTGAAGTTGTTTATCAGCTGTAGGAGTTCTCTGGTGGAGTTTTTTGGGTCATTTACATATACTATCATATCATTTGCAAATAGTGATAGTTTGACTTCTTCCTTTCCAATTTGTATCCCTTTGACTTACTTATGTTGTCTAATTGCTCTCGCTAGAACTTCAAGTACTATATTGAAAAGATATGGAGAGAGGGGGCAGCCTTGTCTAGTCCCTGATTTTAGTGGGAATGCTTCAAGTTTCTCTCCATTTATTTTGATGTTGGCTACTGGTTTGCTGTAGATTGCTTTTATTATGTTTTGGTATGGGCCTTGAATTCCTGTTCTTTCCAGCACTTTTATCATGAAAGGATGCTGAATTTTGTCAAATGCTTTTTCAGTATCTAATGAGATGACCATGTGTTTTTTTTTCTTTTAGTTTTTTATGTAGTGGATTACATTGATGGATTTCCATATATTGAACCATCCCTGCATCCCTGGGATGAAGCCTACTTGATCATGATGAATGATCGTTTTGATGTGCTCTTGGATTCAGTTGGCAAGAATTTTATTTAGTATTTTTGCATCAATATTCATAAGCGAAACTGGCCTGTAGTTCTCTTTCTTTGTTGGATCTTTGTGTGGTTTTGGTATCAGCGTAATTGTGGCTTTGTAGAATGAGTTGGGCAGTGTTCCTTCTGTTTCTATTTTGTGGAATAGCTTCAAGAGTATTGGTGTTAGGTCTTCTTTGAAGGTCTGATAGAATTCTGCACTAAAACCATCTGGTCCCATACTTTTTTTGGTTGGGACTGTTTTAGCTGATCTACCTGATCCTGATTTAATTTTGGTATTTTGTATCTGTCTAAGAAATTGTCCATTTCCTCCAGATTCTCCAGTTGTGTTGAGTATAGGCTTTTGTAGTAGGATCTGATGACTTTTTGAATTTCCTGTTTCTGTTGTTATGTGTAATGTTAGGTGTAATGTGTGCTTTAAGCTCTAGTAGAGTTTCTTTTATGAATGAGGGTACCCTTAAATTTGGAGCATAGATGTTCCGTATTGAGAGTTCTTCTTGGTGGACTTTCCCTTTGACCTGCAAGAAGTGACCTTCCATGTCGCTTTTGATGACTTTAGGTTGAAAGTCAATTTTATCTGTTATTAGAATGGGTACTCTGGCTTGTTTCCTGAGACCATTTGCTTGTAAAATTGTCTTCCAGCCTTTTACTCTAAGGTAGTCTTTGTCTTTGACACTGAGATGTGTTTTCTGTATGCAGCAAAATGTAGGGTCCTGTTTCCGTATCCATTCTGTTAGTCTATGTCTTTTTATTGGGGAATTAAGTCCATTGACGTTAAGAGGTATTAAGGAATAGTAATTACTAATTCCTGACATTTTGGGCATTATTTTTTTATATTTGAGTGGTTATCTTCTTTTGGGTTTGAGGAGAGGAGGTTTCTATCTTGCTTCTTCTGGGGTTTAATTTCCCTCCTTGTGTTGGTGTTTTCCCCTATTATCTTTTGTAGGGCTGGGTTTGTGGAAAGATAATGTGCAAATTTGGTTTTGTCATGGAATACCTTGGTTTCCCATATATGGCGATTGAGAGTTTTGCTGGGTATAGTAGTTTTGGCTGAAGTTTGTGTTCCCTTAGAGTCTGCATGATATCTGCCCAGGATCTTCTAGCTTTCATGGTCTCAGGTGAGAAGTCTGGTGTAATCCTGATAGGTCTTCCTTTATATGTTACTTGGCATTTTTCTCTTACTGCCTTTAATATTCTTTCTTTGTTTAGTACATTTGGGGTTTTGATTATTATGTGACGGGAGGTATTTCTGTTCTGGTCCAGTCTGTTTGGAGTTCTGTAGGCTTCTTGTATATTCATGGGCATCTCTCTCTTTAGGTTGGGGAAGTTTTCTTCCATAATTTTTTAGAAGATATTTGCTGGCCCTTTAAGTTGTAAATCTTCCCTCTCATCTATCCCTATAATCCTTAGGTTTGGTCTTCTCATTGTGTCCTGGATTTCCTGAATGTTTTGGGTTACCAGCTTTTTGCATTTTGCATTTTCTTTAATTGTTGAATCCATGGTTCCTATGGTATCTTCAGCATCTGAGATCCTTTTTCTATCTCTTGTATTCTATTGTTGATATTTGCATCTATGCTCCCTGATTTCTTCCCAAGGTTTTTTATCTCCAAAGTTGTCTCCCTTTGCGATTTCTTAGTTGTTTCTACTTCTGTTTTTAGATTCTGTATGGTTTTGCTCAGATCTTTCGCTTGCTTGTTTGTGTTTTCATGTAATTCCTTAAGAGATTTTTGTGTTTCCTCTTTCATGACTTTACTTGTTGACCCATGTTATCCTGTATTTATTTAAGTGATTTTTGTATTTCCTCCTTATTGGCTTCTATTTTTTGATCCATATTCTCCTGAATTTCTTTAAGTGATTTTTGTGTTTGCCTTGTAAGGGCTTCAAACTTTTGATCCATTTTCTCCTGTATTTTCTTAAGATATTTATCTATGTGTTCCTCTAACAGCCTCCTGACCAGTGGATTTAGGTCTGAATCTTGTTTTTCTGGTGTGTTGGGGTATTGAGACTTATTGCTGTCAGGGAACTGGGTTCGGATGCTGCCATATTGCCTTGATTTCTGTTAGTAACATTCCTACGTTTGCCTTTTGCCATCTGGTTAGCTCTCATGTTAGTTGGTCCTATAGTTACTAACTGGTGCTTGAACCTCTTGTGGGCTCGTAAGGCTATTTCCCCACAACTTGATGACTGGGTTTCCCCTGGCACAGATTGCTGATGTGCTGCCCTCCTCTTGGGTGTTGTTGGATCCCTGGTGTATCTTGCTCTAAGCAGTGCTATATTCAGTTGTCTCTGTGGACCTAATGCTGCTTGCCTGCTCTGTCTGGGAGCGAAGATGGTGGCTGGGAGCCCCTCCAAGTTCTGATGACCCTGCCTGGCACAAGACCCAGACCTGACTTGTGCACAGGTGGACTACCTCTCTGCTCAGATCCTGTGTGCAGGTCCCTGCCTGGTGGCCTGAGTCCCCAGAGGTCTTAAACTGAGGATATCTCGGGTACCTGGTTCTGCCTGCTAGGTCCAAGCAGCCATGATGATGGTGGAGGCTGTGGGGAGTGCAGGGTCCCCCACAGGGCACAGAGCCCACACCTGGCTGGGACACCAGAACCGCTGCTCTGCCCAGCTCCTGCTCACAGATCGCTGTCTGGCAGCCTGAGTCTCCAGAGGTCTTAAACTGGGGATTTCTCGGGTACCTAGTTCAGCCTGCTAGGTCTAAGCAGCTGCGAAGATGGTGGAGGCTACAGGGAGTGCAGGGTCCCCCACAGGGCACAGAGCCCATGCCTGGCTGGGACACCCGAAATATTATATTCTTATATATTCAATTTTATTTTAATATTCTTGAATTCCCCCATAGCTGTTTCATTTAAAAAATATAAAATGAAATTATTTGTACCTCTATCTCAGAGGAACACAAAAATATATTTAATTATGCTAGAACAGTGATTCTCAACCTGTGGGTCAAGATGCCATTGGGGGTTCAAATGACTCTTTTACAGGGCTTACATATCAAATATTTACATTATGATTCATAAGAGTAGCCAAATTACAGTTATGAAGAAGAAAAGAAATAATTTTATAATTGAGGGTTACCACAACATGAGGAAATGTTTTAAGTGGTTGCATTAGGAAGGTTAAGAGCCACATGCTAGGTAGGTAGAAAAATGTCTATTTTCTATTGCTATTGTCACGTTTTTTTCTCATTTACATAGTGGTGTTCTTTGTAGTAGGTTGTCTGACAGAGCTTTGGTCAACATCAGTCTTCTGTCAGATCTGGCCACTGAGATGTCTCCTTGCTGCTTGCATGATGGGTGAACTGAGAAGTTTCTTCAGTTCTTGAATCTAAGTGATTAAGTGTGTGTGTGTGTGTGTGTGTGTGTGTGTGTGTGTTGTATATACATAGAAAGATAAAGGCAAAGAGTCAGAGAAAAAATTAAATACCAATAACAGGCTATAAGAAATATTATATTCTTATATATTCAATTTTATTTTAATGTTCTTGAAGTCCCCATAGCTGTTTTATTTAAAAAATATAAAGTCATTCTGCCATTCTTTGCCAAGAGACAGGTAAGGTGTGTTTTTGTTTGGTTGGTTTTTTGTTTGTTTGTTTGTTTTTTCAAGTTATTTCTACTAAAATATATTTTTTTACACTTGGGTTGTTGTTATTCCCCTCCTGTTCTGCCCTCCAACCATTCCTCCTCCCCCACCCAGTCCCTCCCCACCCCCTCACCCCCCCACCCCGTGGACTCCAACAGGATGTTCCTATACTCACCACTCCCTCAAACCCCGCCAGGCCTCCCAGTTCCCTGGGGCCTCAAGTCTCTCAAGGGTTAGGTGCATGTTCTCTCACTAAGGTCAAACCAGGCAGTCCTCTGCTGTATATGTGCTAGGGGCCTTGGACCAGCTCGGGTATGCTGCCTGGTATTTGCTAACTGACTACAGAATGTTGCCATTAAGCATTTGTATTAAATTGTCACCATTTACTCTACTCTTGTGATACTTCAGGGTTATTTCTCTCAGTAAATCTGCCCATTGGGTGGTCTATCTGTTCAATAATATAGAGCTATTTATTTTATTTCATTTTATAGAATTTTTCTCAAATAATGTATTCTAATTACGGTTTTACTTCCCTCTACTTCTGGTTCCTCCCCTTCTACACTCCCATCCATAGCTGCCACCCCATTTTGTCTCTCATCAAAAAACAAACAGTCTTCTAAAGGATAATAATATATAATATGATGTGATATGATATGGTATAATATAATATGAACAAAACTAACACATCAGAATAGGACAAAACAAGCAAACAGAAGTAAAAGAACCAGGAAAAGACACAAGAAACAAATATAGATGCAGAGAAACATCATTCACACACTCAGAAATTACATAAAAGCATAAAACTGAAACCATAATATATGCACAGTGGGTTTGTAGAGTAAAAAAAAAAAAGAAAAAAATAAAGTTAAATGTAATATAAAAAATAAAAATGAATGAAAAGATACACTTAAAATAGGGAGACCTCACACGCCATCGCTCCGGCATAGAAGGAAAATCTTGATTACCTCTAGCTCTTTGCTTCTTTCTCTTTTTCTCAAACATCTATCTTCATAGATGCTTACAAAATTCTCAAAAGAATGTGAACCTCCAAGCTTTTGAGCTTCCTTAGAAACCATTAATAGAGAAACATTATCTTGAGTGACTAGCATGTCCTCACACAATGTTAAGCTAAGTGCCTGACCCCAAGAAGAGGGGCTAGATACAAAATGAAAAAGATGACAAGTTTTCAAACTGCTTTTAGTTATCTTGCACACCCAATTGATAAGCCAATGCTTTTTAGGAAACATGGTTTCTAAGCACATGTTCATACTTTTTTTTGAGATTTTTAGTAACACTAATTTATGAGCAAGACCTCAGGAGCAGAATGTATTTGAGTAAATATAAGCCAAAAGGAAATAACTAAGTAATTGTCATGGTGCTGGTATTCATAGAAAAGTAAGAATGAAGTTTTTATTTCAACCGTTAATACCTACATGCATTTTGTAGACCTCAGCATTAACCAACACCCAGCAATTCCATTTGTGATTCATTGCTACTCATTCTTTCCTTGACTAATTATCTATGACCTACTTACAGATTCACAGATTAGTAAAAAGTCACTTTACGCTAAGAATTTTGAGTCACTTCGCCTAGCTACAGAGATGAGAAGTTCTCCAGCTTTCCTCACTCCAATTGTTCCACTCGACAAGCAGAGAATACCTCTTCCTGGTGAGAAAAACTAGTCTCCCTTCAAGGAATATTCTAATTGCTTCCAGAGTAGAAAAAGTTGTGTCAGTTCAAGAGCTCAATTCATTTTGATTCTATTTAAATGAAGTCCTCATAAAAAGAATCAGACTTTTGACTCTCAGTTTCTGTGATTCAATTTTGCCTCAGGGTTTATAATCAGCTTTGTTGATTTTGGACTCTAAATTACTTTTGAAAGAGGGCTTCATGTGCACAATAAATTTTTATATTGAGTCCCAGAGAGGAAGGCTGTATCTATACCAACTATGAGTAGATAAAAGTCTTTCACATTAATCATAGTCAACAAAAAGAACTTTCTCCGTGAAGTTGTAATGATTTTGTTATTATCATTCAGAGTGGGAATTAAAAACACAATGTTTTTGCATCTCCACTTAAAATTCTCTTTCTAACACAAGTCCCGAAAGACATATTTTGTCACACGTCACTAAAGACTATGAGTCAAACAACTACAAACTTCTCTTTAGAAAAACACTGAGAATCAATAACATCTGTTGGAGAAGAGGTGATGGATAGGAAATGCTAACAATTATTTTAGCTGTGAATGATAATTGCAATATTCTTTAAGAAGCAATTAGGGAATCCAACCTATGGCTCTGCCTATATTCCTGGAGACCTGCTAACAGCAGACATCCAGCTCTGTCTGCATCTCATGAGGGCTGCCAGGACCAGGCACAACCAGGTCTGTTAACATCTGGGACAACCAAATAGGACTCCACCCCAGGCCTCTTTCCTAACAGGTCCCCTTAGGCACATCCAGTATCAGTGAATTACTGCTTTCTGCACACCATTTTCAGCCTACAAAGCTGCCTAAAGCCCCCTGAGGCCTGCTTGCACAAGAGATTAGCAGGTAAAACACTCGCCCCTAATCCCCTGGCTGCCATGTTCCCTAAAGCACAGTCAACAGCAGTAAATTTTGCTTGCCCCATCCTGTATGCTCCAGTTTCCAGCCCACAAATCTGCTTGGATTTTCAGTGGCCTTCCAGCAACAAAGACAACCAGGTGGCAAGCATGAGAACACAATCAACAAGATCCAGGGCAATATAGAACCACCACAGCCCAGCTATCCTATTCCACAAGCCCTGAATATCCTAAAACATCTAAGCACAAGAAAGTAACCTTAAATTCAAGCCCAGCATTGATGGACTCACTTCCCCAGTAAAACAGCACAGCCTAACAGAATGAATGAGAAAACAGGATCCATCATTCTACCACATATAATAAATATACCTCAGCAACAAAGATAAATATTACCTCAGAATACAGGGTGAAAAAGAGTTTGCCAAGCAAATAGACCCAAGAAGCAAGTTGGAGAAGACATTCTAATGTCTATAAGAAAGGGAGAGAGAGAGAGAGAGAGAGAGAGAGAGAGAGAGAGAGAGAGAGAGAGACTTTTAGCTAAAATTAACCAAAAGAGATGACAAAGGACATTTTCTACTAATCAAAGGGAACAATCCACCAAGATGATGTCTCAGTTATTAATATTTATGCCCCAAATGCAATGGCACCCATATTCATTAAAGAAAATTACTCAACCTTAAATTAAATATTGAACACAACATATTAATAGTGAGAGGATGCAAAATTCCACTTTCAACAATGGACAAGTCATCAATATAGAAACTAAACAGAGAAATGATGAGTCTAACAGAAGTTATGAATCAAGTGGACCTAACAGGTATCTACAGAATATTTCACACAAACACAAAAGAATATACCTTCTTCTCAGTACCTCATAAAACCGTCTCCAAAATTGGCCATATAAAACCTCAACAGATACAAGAAAATCAAAATGACCCGTTGTTTTGAAAGATCCTGCCTCAAAATTTTATTTACCCCCAGAAAATCCTGCTTTAGAAGGCCAAAGCGCCACCATTTTGTAACTCTGTAATTCCTACCCTTTCTGACCCCTATTCCAGGAACTAGCTAACCACAAAGGTTATTCTGCATTCTATAGATAGTTGATGCTTGCCCAACCTATTGCAGAATGCAGTTAATCCATTTTGCGGAATACAGTTAATCCATCTTGTGGAATGCAGTTACTCCATCTTGTGGAATGCAGTTACACCTGGTCCTCAGGGATGAATTGCCTCATGATCTAAGTGTAACTTCCCTATCTAAATTCCCCCAACCCCTTCCCCTCCTGCGATTTTTTTTTTTTTGTTTCAAATACTTTTTGTGCCAGATACAAGGCATCGATCTCTGACCCTGCGCGGTTATGAATCGATCCCAGTATACTGGAATTCCAATAAAGACCTCATGTGTTTTTACAGCGAGACGGTCTTTGGCTGATTCTTTGGGCGTAGCTTTATCCCGAGACTTGAGTACGGGGGTCTCCCTATTTCGTGGGGGTCTCCCCATTTCAGAGATCTAACAGTTTCAAGGAAGAAATAAATAAAGTCTTTCTAGCTTTCAATGAAAATGAAGACATGTAGCTGCCCGAGGCTACATACAAATGACTTGGGTTCCCTGGAAGAAGAGATGGGGATAGAAAAGAGGGTGGCAAGGGAAACACATGGAGTCAAGGCATGACTTCTTGCTCAAGGCTTAAACTTTAATGAATGTCTCCAAATATATATATGTAAGTGGGGAAAGACCCCTCCCCCAAAGGCTGGAAACTGGTTCTGCTTGTTCTGCAGGAGGCTGGCCTCAGGTGGCTGGGCTGCTATTCTTTGAGAACAATGCATCAGACCCTCAAAGACCTCAAAGGGGAGGTCACAAAGGCACACATACCAAACTTATGAAATACAATGAAATCAGTCTTATAAGGAAAGTTCATAGCACGGAAAAACTTTCGTAAAAAAAATTGGAGAAATCTTAAAACTAGGAACTTAAAAGCATACTGGAAATTTCTAGAACAAAAAGAAACAAACTCACCTAAGACAAGTAGATAATATGAAATAAACACAGGGCTACAATCATTAAATGAGAAACAAAGAGAAAAATACAAAGAATCAAAGAAACTAAGATCTGGCTCTTTGAGAAAATAAGCAAGATGGACAAACCCTTAGCCAGGTAACTAAAAGGTAGAGAATATCGAAATTAACAAAATCAAAAATGAAAAGAGAGACATAACAAAAGATAGTGAGAAAATGTAAAAAAGAAAAACAAACAAAAACAGAAAAACAAAAAACAACAAAAAACCTTCATTCTTACTTTAAAAGCATACACTGCATAAAATTAGAAAATCTAAATGAAATAGATGATTTTCTTAATAGATGCCACTTACCAAAGTGAAATCAAGATCAGGTAAGCAATTTAAATAGACCTATTACCCTCAAGGAAATAAAATCAGTCATTAAATATCTTCCAACCAGAAAAAAAAAAAAAAAAAAAAAAGGACCATATAGCTTTAGCACAGAATTCCACCAGATATATAAAGAAGATACCAATACCAATACTCCTCAAAATAGCTACAAAATAAAAACAGAAGGAACACTGCCAAATTTATTATGTGAGGCCACATTCACCACGATACTTACACCACACAAAAAAATCAATAGCTCCTCAATTTGCAATAATAATAATAAAAAAAATCCACATGGTACTGGCATAAAAACAGGCAGATTGATCATTGTAATCAAATTGAAGACCCCAAAACAAACCCATGCACCTATGGACACTTAATTTTTGACAAAGATGCTAAAACTATAAAATGGGAATAAAGAAAGCATATTCAACAAATGTTGCTGGTCTAACTAGATGTCTACATGTAGAAGAATGCAAATAGATCCATATTTACAACTTGCACAAAACTCAAGTCCATGTGGATCAAAGGCCTCTACATAAGACTGCATACACTAGACGTGATGAAAGTGAAAGTGGGGAATACAGAGCAGAATACCAACAGCTCAGAAACTAAGATTAACAAAAAAATCAGATCTCATGAAAACGAAAACCTTCTGTAAGGCAAAAGACACCATCAATACAACAAAATTGCAGCTTACAGAATGGGAAAATATCTTTATCAAACCTCTATCTGACAGAGGGATGATACCCAAAATATATCAAGAAATAAAAAATTAGACAACAACAAACCAAATAACCCAATTAAAAACACAGTACAAAGCTAGAGACAATTCTTGACAGACGAATCTCTATTAGCAGAGAAGTGCTAAAAGAAATCTTTAACATCCTTAGTCATAACGGAAATACAAGTCAAAATGAATCTGAGATTCCATCTTACACCCATCAGAATGGCTAAGATAAAAAACTCAAGCTACATCTCATGCAGGTGAGAATGTGGAGCAATAGAAACACTCTTCCATTGCTGGTGTGAATATAAACTTGTACAAACTTTAGAAAGCAATGTCTCACGTTTTTTTGTTTGTATGTTTTTTGTTTGCTTGTTTGTTTGTTTTTAGAAAATTAGGAAGAGTTCTATCTGAAGACCCAGCTATACCACTCCTGGGCATATATCAAATGGATGTTCTACCATGCCACAAGGACACTTGCTCAATTGTGTTTGAAGCTGTATTTGTAATAGCCAGAAACTGGAAACAACCCAGATGTCCGTCAATGGAATAATCAATACAGAAAATGTGGTTAATTTACACAATGGAATACTATTCATCTATTAAAAATAAGAGCATCATGAATATTGCAGGAAAATGGATGAAACTAAAGAATATCATCCTGAATGAGATAACCCAGATCCAAGAAGACATGTACGGTATGTACTCACTAAAAAGTAGATATTGACCATAAAGTTCAGGATATTCATGATACACCCTACAGACCCAAAACTGTTACACAAAAAGGAAGGCCCAAGCAATGTCACTTTGAAGGGGAAATAAAACAGTCATAGGAGCCAAAGGAAGGAGCGAAACTGGCTAGAAGACAAAACTTGGGAAGAGAATAGGAAAGGGGAGGGATGATGGAGGGACTTGGAGGAGAGTAGGGAAGGAAAGCCATGGTTGGGGTGAGAAGTAAATAAATTTTTAATTTATTTTTAAAGAAACAATTAGGGCCGGTCGTGGTGGTGCATGTGCCTGTAATCCCAGCACTTGGGAGGCAGAGGCAGGCAGATTTCTGAGTTCGAGGCCAGCCTGGTCTACAGAGTGAGTTCCAGGACAGCCAGGACTACACAGAGAAACCTTGTCTCGAAAAAACCAAAAGAAGAAGAAGGAGGAGGAGGAGGAGGAGGAGGAGGAGGAGGAGGAGGAGGAGGAGGAGGAGGAGGAGGAAGAGGAGGAGGAGGAGGAGGAGGAGGAGGAGCAGCAGCAGCAGCAGCAATTAGGGTGATTGGTATGATATCCCATTTAGGGCTGAGTACTCCACAGTCTATTATTGTTTCAATTTTGACCAGTTATAAGTCTCTGCATCATTTATCTCCTGTAAAACAAAACCTCTTTTCAGGTAGCAATCTGGAGTATATATTTCTAAATTAGGGGAAAGACTGTAATTCTGTTTCCCTTAATCTCTAAACTTGTAAGTTCTTGTAGATTGACTTGGGATATAGAAAAGTAGTATACATATTTATCCAAGTATACAAAATAATAAATTTATATATCTAGTGCTTGTTATATAAATACCATTTTATCAAGTTCCTGGAATATTATAATATGCAATCACATATATATTACCTTAAATAAACCTTTTTTTTCAATTTAAAAAATCAGGAGTATCTCTGAGTTGAAAGCACTTAAGACAGAATGGAGAAGGAGAAGGATCAGGAGCTTTTTCCTTCTGGGACATCACTGCAGTAGGAAGGAAATCTGGGTGCTTTCTCTGCCTCTCTGATCTAGCAGGTTTTCACCATGGTGTCTGGCTCCTGAGCCTTCTTTTTGGCAAACTGAAGAACTGGGATTTATTTTACTAAAAAAATCAAAAACAAAAACAAAAAAAAACCATAATGTTTAGCATATTAGCAACTTACTGTAGTCAAAGACTAGAACTCAATTCATCTGTTGACCCTCTAATTAAGTGCATTTTTGCTCCATAATTGTTAGAGGGGAAACTGAGTAGTTTATAAGCAATCACAATGCTACTGAATAAATGAGCTGAAGCTATGCTTGTGATGATTCTAAAAGTTGATACTCTTACTGTCTGCTTGAAGAACAGTTCTCCCAGGGAAGTATAGGGCAGGTGATACAGACAGAAGAGTTTGACAACAGAAGACACAGGAGGGAGGGATAAACAAGAGCCTATGTGGAAAACTTGGCAGGTGCCATTTCTCACAGAAGGGTCATAAATTATTTCTAGTTGGATGCTGCTCTATACTCAAATGGATTCTTTTCATCTAGCATGTTTAGCATAAAGTTCACACTTTCCTGAGAGCCAATTAATCAGTGACTTCTTTTTTTTTAGATTAAAGCAGTGCAAAAATGCATCATACGTAGTTATGCAGAGGGAAATCAAGCTCTATTCCATCCAGTGGATGTAGGAGCAGAGGCATAGACCCCTTAGGGGATGTAACTGCAGCCTTTTGTTAGGTCTCTCACTGACTGGCTGGAGAACAGGATTAAAGTTTCTACAATTTTTTTTCACTTTTTTGCTATGGTTGTAACATTTTACGATTTTTCTTACAAAATCAGCTAACTGAAAGGAGCAGTTACATTTGAGTAATCCATCTAGCAATTACAATGTTGAAATAATGGGAATTGCTAGATGTAAGGATTAATAATTATATTGTCTTGTGCACAACCAATGTTTTCTTTAGTTTGTTTGTTTTTTTTTTTTTTGACATTCATAAGGTACTGCCAAATTTCGGGTACCTAAGTCATCAGCAACATTAAAATGTGATTGCTTTTATTGATCGAAGAGAATAAGTCCTGATACCCATTCAGCCAATTGCTTCTTGATAGTAAAGGGAAAATAAATTAAACACAAATGACTTTTTCTGTTCCTTTCTTTACTGATCTTTACCAAGAATAAAGGATGTTTCAGAGCAAGTGAGAATCTCATTTTATAGAAACTCTGAAAAGTAGAGTAGTTAATCAGGAGTTTTCCTACTTTACGAGTCTTTACCTATGAGCAGATACTTGGCTTGCATTTCTTCATTTGGTCAACATGCTAAAGATGTACCACTAAGAATAGTCCAAGGAAACTGCATAGTCTAGGGTGGGATCTAATTGTTTCTTCTCCATTCTTAAGATGACTGAATATTTCCATTGCAGATAATTTATTTTATATAGCATTTCAGAATCTAGTTCCTAACCAAGAATGAGATAGAAATCTTTTACTATTTCAGAAATACTAGTCATTTGTAAAAAAAAAAAGTGGGGAATTTATTGTTGTAAGTAACTCAGTATGCCATACTGAAATATGATAGACTTGATGGTTATATGCCTACACATTATATAGTTTTTTCACATTAAATTAGCCAACGTACATATCTCCATACAGTTACCCTTTGTGTGTATATGTCTGTGTACATATGTGCAAGTGCCTACTTTAACATGTCATGAGAATAGTTATGATTTACTACCCTGGCAAATGTTGAAATAAATGCAGTAATAGTTTCCTGTCACTACACACAGATCCTTCTGCACTACAGCGCACTTTTCCACCCAGATCTCACACATCCTTTCCAGAGTCTATTCCACTCAGTCTCCCTGCCCCTCTCTACCCACTCACCCTCACAAAACCAGTGTATCTAGGCTGGGTCTCACATACAGTGACCCAGGCTGTTCCAGCCACCCTACCTGCATATAAACCAATATGTAGGGCTTCTTGCTGAACATTTCTTATCAATCATCCAACTCCCCAACCACTCCCATGCCACAGTCAACCTTTCTGCTCAATCATCTGATCTACTTCTTCACTCCAGGCTTGGACCAGGAAATACATCCTATATATCAACCCAGGCCCACCTAATGCCCGACTTTATCTTACCCAAGACATTTCCAAACTTTAGGTTCAAATCAACTACTGTTACCTGTAAAGAAGACACAAAGAATCATCTCAGTAAAATCAAGGAGAAAGAGTTTAAAGGTGAATAAATTCCTCAGTAATGATTATGATAATACAAGCATAAGATTAATGGAAAAATTAATGGAAAATTCCATTTTCAAGACAATTTAGGCCTTGAAAATGGAATTCAATAAGGAAATAGAAACATTGAAGAGTATTCAAGTTGAAATGAAAAAGGATTTGGAAAAACCCTATAAGTAAGCTAGAAAGTGAAAGGAAAATGCTACAAGTCAAATCAATCAAGCAGAAGATAGAATAATGGGTTCGGAAGATAATGTAGATGATATAGACCAAATAGGCAAGGGAAAAAAATCCACACAGCATAGGAATACACAGGAAATGTGGGACACCATAAAAAAAACTAAACATTTGACTTATAGGTAAAAATGAAGAAAAATAATCCCAATTAAATCGTATAGACCAGAACTTCAACAAGATTATAGAGGAAAATTTCTCCCAAATAAGGAAAGACACATCTATGTAGATACAGAAGCATGCATAACACCAAAGAAATGAGACCAGACAAGAAAATTCCCCATAGAATATCATAGTTAAAATACTAAATATACAGAACAAATCTATCAGAATAACAGCTGATTGCTCGTTGGAAACTATTGAAGCCAGAAGAGCAAGGAGTAGTTCATTCTAAGTCCTAAAAGACTATGATGGCCATTATCGACTAGAAAAACAATTACCACAGTTGAAGGAAAATAAAAACAAAACTTCTATTATAAAACCAGGCTCAAAATTTATTTTCAAAAAACAAACAAATAAACCAACCTAAGGAGCATAAGAGAAACATTACTTTGAGATGAAGAAAGGATAGATCATAGCAGAGAGAATGAAAGGAAATATGAATTCATAGTCATTAAAACATACAATATCACTAACAACATGAGTAATGGCACCAAAATCAGCAACATGAGAACCTCAACATACATTCCAAAAGTAACTTTAGTTATGAATAGCCTCAATTCTCCAACCAAAAGACATAGGCTGATTGAATGAATCAAGAAACAAAATCCATCTGTCTGTTGTTTGTAACGAACATATCTCAACTTTAAAGAGAGTACTACCTTACGGTAAAAAGATGGACAAAGGTACTCCAATCAAATGAAGCCAGGAAGCAAACCACAGACAGTCTCTATCCTAATATCGACAAAATAGAGTTCAAACTAAAACTTATAAGAAGAGACAAAGAATGATACTTCATTCTAACCAAGGAAAGATTTAGCCAAAAAGATACTGTTATACTAAACATATAACCATCTTATAGAAAATTTACTACTGGATTTAAGGACACATAATAATATCAATTGATTAATAGTGGGTGATTCTAATGCCCTATTTTCTCCAGTAGATTCTGCACAAACATATATGTATATTTGTTTGTATTTTTCTAACTTTTGGGGTTATAAATTATTTATTTGTGCTCTAGATTTTTAATGCAGGCATTTAGAACTATAAAATTTCCTTGTGAGATTACTGTAGATGTGTTCCAAAGGTTTGGAGTTTTCATTTGTTTTGTTTTGTGTATTCATCTTCCTTTAGTTCTAGAATATTTTTTCTTTCTTTCTTGATTTATTCTTAAACCTATTCATCATTCAGTAATGAGATGTTTAGTCTCCATTGGTTTATATGTTTACTAGAGATTTGCCCGCTGTTAATTTGTCTGCTGTATATATATGTATAAAGAGCAAGAGCAGAATTAATTGACATCATACATCAAATAAAATTAACAGACATCTACCAAGTATTCAACCAAACACAAAAGAATTCAAAATTTTACTGAGCAGCATATGAAAGCTTTCCTAAAACCGACCACAACCACATCTTTACAAATTCAGAAAGGTTGAAATAACTACTTATATCTTATCTCACCACCATACACTAAAATTTAAAATTAACAGCAGACAAGTGGGATTCAGCCATTCTCACTCAGCCCCTTTTGCTTGTTAACCTTCTTGAGCTCTGTGGATTGTATTTCATTCGCTGTGTCCCACTGTGGATTGTATTCTGTGCTTTTTTGACTAATATCCACTTATCAGTGAGTACATACCATGCATGCCCTTTTGGATCTGAGTTACCAGCATTCAGGATGATATTTTCTAGTTCCATCCCTTTGCCTGCAAAACTCGGGATGTCCTTGTCCTTAATCACT
Source organism: Apodemus agrarius (assembly GCA_964023405.1). Lineage (NCBI taxonomy): Eukaryota > Metazoa > Chordata > Mammalia > Rodentia > Muridae > Apodemus > Apodemus agrarius. The sequence continues at coordinate 174,092,861 of OZ030005.1, forward strand.
GAATAGTGTTCCATTGTGTAAAGGAACCACATTTTCTGTATCTATTCTTTTGTTGTGGGACATCTGGGTTGTTTCCAGCTTCTGGCTATCACAAACAAGGCTGCTATGAACACAGTGGAACAAGTCCTCCTGTGGAGTGGTAGGGCATCTTTTGGATGTTTCTCTTTCCCCACATCCTCACCAACATGTGCTGTCTCCTTATGTTTTGATCTGAGCCATTCTGATTGATGAAGGTGGAATCTCAAGGTTGGTTTGATTTGTATTTCCCCAATCACTAAGGACTGCATCACACAAAACCAGATTGTACTTTTCCTACCAATGCATAGCAGTGTGTATTGTTCTTTTAAAACAAGAGTTGAAAGCAAACATGACCATGTTAATCCCGTTAACAAATGTGAATGTATATTAATATTGTCTTAGTATCCTGAGAGTTAATAACTTGCTATGAATATATTATACAGAAACATATACTAATGAAAGCCTCAACAAGAGGAAGAATGCAGAATAACTATGACATTGATTTTTCTTCTTTTTCTTCTTTTCCCCTTTTCTATTAAAGATGACAATAAAAGAAGAAAGAACAGATAAAGAAATCAGGCTAATTCAAGCCATAATCTCTATCCCAAAGGAAGTCAACATCAAAAGAATACAGGGCCAATCTTTGAAAGCATTTATCTCAGGGGAGTGATATTTCAAATAGATAAGGAATATTTAGGTTTTATAGAAACAGATGAATTTATCAGACAAACCATCAAAATTAAACTAAGAGCCGGGCATGGTGGCGCACGCCTGTAATCCCAGCACTTGGGAGGCAGAGGCAGGCGGATTTCTGAGTTCGAGGCCAACCTGGTCTACAGAGTGAGTTCCAGGACAGCCAGGACTACACAGAGAAACCCTGTCTCGAAAAAAACAAAAACAAAAACAAAAACAAAAAATTAAACTAAGAAGTCAACCACCTTAACAGAACCATAACAAGGATGAGATTGAAATACATTGGTTCCTTTTCCTAAAACACCTTTATTTTATAAAATGAGGAGCCACTTTTCTGAGTTAATTTGACTTTATTTACTGCCCAAAGACCTTATCTCCAGATGTTGTTTCCATTAGGGCTTTAGCATATGAATACTGGCATACAGTTTGCTCTGTGGCAGTTGGAAACACTGTAAAGGCTTTTGCCCATCTCTCTCTCTCTCTCTCTCTCTCTCTCTCTCTCTCTCTCTCTCTCTCTCTCTGTGTGTGTGTGTGTGTATGTGTGTGTGTGTGTGTATGTGTGTGTGTGTCTGTGCATGTGTGTGTACCTTATAGATATTTATTAATGTGAGCTTGTGTTAAAAAGTACTTACAGATACCTAGTCAAATCTTTCTCTTCAAAGTGGAAGATCCAGAGCCAGTAAGATTTTGGTAAAGATGCTTCCTGCCAAGTCTACTAAACTGAATTTGAGTCCCAGAATCCACATCTTGGAAGCAGAGAATAAATCTGCAAGTTATCCTCTGACCTCCACACACATGCAGTAAGAGATTTAATTATTTTTTTAATTTTCATTCACTGTGCCCCCTCTCTGTCCAGGCCATCTTCCAACAGTTCCTTATCCCATTCCTCATCCCTTCCCTTCTCCCTGACCCCCCCTCTCCCACCAGAGACCCCACCAGAACTCCCCACTCCTTGTGGCCTCAAGTCTCTCCAAGGTTAGGCACATCTTCTTCCACTGAGGTCAGACCAAGTAGTCCGCTGCCGTATATGTGTGTGGGGACCTCATAGCAGCTAGTGTATGCTGCCTGGTTGGTGGCTCAGTGTCTGAGAGAGCTCAGGGGTCCAGGTTAGTGGAGACTGCTGGTCTTCCGATGGGGTTGCCCTCCTCCACAACTTCTTCCAGCATTTACCTAATTCAACCACAGGGGTCCCTGGCTTTTGTCCATTGATTGGGTGCTAGTATCTGCATCTGTCTCAGTCAGCTGCTCGTCGGGCCTTTCAGACAACAGCATTGCTGGCTAGGTTTCTGTCTGCAAGCACACCATAGCATCGGTAATAGTGTCAGGCCTTGGCACCTCTCCTGGAGAGAGATCCCAATTTGGGCCTGTCACTGGACCTCCTTCCCCTCAGTCTCTTCTCCATTTTTGTCCCTGCAGTTGTTTTAGACAGGAACAATTCCGGGTCAGAGTCTTTGACTGTGGGAGAACAACCCTATTCCCATCCCAAGAAATTAATTTTTAAAACTTAAATGGAAACCCCTCAGTAAGCATGTTTCTAAAGAAACATTTTAGGCTCTTTGAGACTTGTGTCTATTGTCCTTTGTTTTATATAAGTAAAGGGAATACACTATCAATGTCTATGAAATAGCTTTACTTTCTGAAAAAGACTAAAGTCACCTTTTAAAGACTACCTTTCCATAGTAGAAAGTTTGATAGTGTTTTTCAGCCGAGTGGAGAAAGGTGTGCTATTTAATTCATTTCCATTGCTTCTCTGTTCTTTCTCTCCAAGTCATAAGCCATGCCCTTGGCTGATCACTCTCTTAATGTGCACTATCTGGGAACAGCATTCCCTCTGTGAGCCATTACAAGTAGTGAGAAAAGGTCACTGTGACTTCAAGTGCTGGATCTGTGACTGGGGCTGATTCTTAGATCAGTTTGTCATGCGAGGCTTAGCAGAGTCTGGCATCACAGGGTGAGAGACTTCACAGACATCCAGAGCTCTGAAAATTACTCCATCCATCTCATCTCTTCTGTCCTCACATCTAGTTAGTGCATATTGACCACATTTTAAAATGTGGAGCAAGATTTCAGATACATTTTCTTACTTATTTGAGATTTTATACCATGTATTTTTAACATGCTGACCCCCATTCCTCTTCCTAACTCCTCCAGATCTACTGCCACATCCTCCCCAACACCAATTTTGTGTTTCCTTTTTGGTTTTTAAATAAACTACCAAAGAGAGTACAGAACTAAAAATCTTATCAAATAAGGTAACACAGACCAAGAAAGACAAATATCACTTGTTCTCACTCATATGTGGACCTTTGTGTCCAGTCTTCAGGTTTGTGTGTTTAATTGGAATACTTGTACAATCCAGAAAACTAAAGAGGGACCCATGGGGTAGGGAAGTGGGCAAGATAGATTTTGATCATTTATTTTTAAGGAGGGTGGACCTCAGGGAATAAACATTAACTTAACAACATGTACAGTAGGAATGAAATATAAAAAAGGACATCCAGTGACTCCTAAAGAGGGGGAAGAAGTATCAAGTTCCTGGACAATCCAGTTAAGGTATCACCTCAATCTCCTCTCCATGTTAGCACAAGTGGATACTCACACTCTGGACCACTGATGCTCACAACTTAGCCTGATAGCTACCTTTTTCAATCGACTGTACCATGTAGCCTGTCTCCAACGAACACAGAAACCTCATCTCCCAAAGATCTTGGATTTATCAGATTTAAAGCAACAGGGAACTTCCCTAACTCAGCCTCCATAATTCCATTCCCAAAGCCCTTCTACTGAATGTTCTACAAGGCAACCTCGAGCAGAATCTCCATTATTAGAATACTACCTGGTTGTTCTCTTCGCCAACTTGCTTTAGTGAAATAGAAACCGGGTCACACTAAACTCACAGCTCACTGCTTCATCTGCAGACCTTCTAAGTGGAGGATGCATTCTCTTTGAGGCGTTATTGCTAAAGGTCCCAGAGGAAAACTGGGGAACCTGTTGCTGCTTATTGCTGTTACTGTCTTGGTGTCTCAATTGGGTTCATTGTCTCTGTCAAAGAATTAAAAGGAGGGGGAATTATGAGACATAGCAGGCAGCAATAGGTACAAATTTTATCAAAAGTATTAAAAAAAAGTCTCATACCTGTATGAGAGACAGAGAAACAGAGAAAGAGACAAACACATATATGCATGCCTACAGACAGACACACAGATAGACTGAAAGACTGAAACAGAGGGGGGGGGACTCCTCACAAAGTGGAAAGGGAATTCAGAAACTGAAATCCATGTTTTACCCTGGAAAAAGGTATTGATATGGTGTTGGTGGCCTACACTGGATTGCCCACACCTAATTTTGGATTTGTCAACTTAAGTAAAAGAAGGGTTTAGGTAAATGTGTTCAGAATTGGTATTGAACCTACATGAAAAGCCTCAACCCATCATCCAAATATCCTGCCTTAAGTCTCACAGAATGCCACTGGGTGGTGTAATACGGTAATATCTTTTTCCTGAGACAACCCCTGCCACTCAATAGCTTTCCTGATAAGGGTGCTTTGTTCTGCTAAAAAAATAGGTATTTGTACAAAAACCCAAGGACCACCATCGCATCTCTTTGTGTTTCCTCTTGTGTCACTGCTTTCTTAAACTATGTATAATTTTATATTACTATACAAGTCTAATTGCTAGGTAGAAATGAACCCCACCCAGTTTCCCACTAAACTCACACCAATAAAGATTATAGTCCTACCATCCCACTAACACTGTTTTTCTGGACTTCAGATCAGCAATCATCATCCTGCTAAATATAATTACTGTCTAGTTACATCACCTGATTACTTCTTCCTTACATTACTGTCATTTTAGATGCTAATTAGCCAAACCCTTTTAGTTTCCCTCCTACACTGGTTACTCTTTTGCCCACTCATGTTTTTTTTTTTTCTCCTCACATCCTTGACCTTTGACCTATCCATATTTTCTCTTCTTTTTCTCTTGAAATTGTGTTCATTCTCATGATTTTCAAGCATTTATTATCTGATGGCTGTCAGCTTTTATCCTATCACATCTTTCTCTCAAGCCAACATTTACTAATTTATTTTTCTATGAGCCTATTATACCCATTCACATCCACAGCATGCTAGATTCAAAAGCATCCATACTTAATAAACAGAACCCTTCATCTTTAATTTCGATTCTAATAGATCCTTTATGTGTTGCCAGTTTCTCTCTCTCTCTCTTTTTTTTTTTCTAGGAGTGCATTCTTCCCAATCCTATCCAAAGGTTTGAGTGTATGATTTCCCTTGTCCAAAGAAATGTCATATTATGTGCAATGTTCAGGCAACAGTTCTAAGATGCATGGTACCATCACTGCTCTTATTTCTTAGCTGCTTAAATCCAGTAAGGGGTTTCTGTAGCCTGGATCCCGGAACAGAGGAAATGAGAGACAGAGCAACAGTTAAGTCACTACTTTCTAGACCAGGCAGATAATAACTTTAGAGACACCCCCAGCTCCAGTTGTTGTGGGACCTTCATGAAGAACAAGATGCACTTCTGCTACATACATGTGTGCAGGGGACCTAGGTCCAGCCGATGCTCACTCTTTGGTTTGTGGTTCAGTCTCTGAGAGCCCCCAAGGGTGCATGTTAGTTGATTCTGCTGGCTGGTGTTCCTATGCTCTCTAGGGCCCTCAATCCTTTCCCCAACTGTTCCATAAGACTCCGCCTAGCTCAGTACAATGTTTGACTGTGGGTCTCTACACCTATTTTAGTCAGCTATTGGGTGGAGCCACTCAGAGGATAGATATGCTAGGCTCCTGTCTGCAAGCATAGCAGAGTATCATTAATAGTGTCAGGAATAGGTGTTTTTCCATGGGGTGGGTCTCAAGTTGGACCAGTTATTGGTTAACCATTCCATCAGTCTCTGCCAACTTTGTACCTGCATTTCTTGTAGACATGACAGTTGAAAGTTGTACAGATGGGTTGGTATCTTTATCCCTCCACTAGGGATTCTGCCTGGTTACAGAAAGTGGCCACTTCAGGATCCATATCTCTACTACTAGAATATATTATAGTGGGACTGCTATTGTTTAGCTATACACCACTTTTCCGCATCCCAAGTCAATCTATAAGAACTTACAAGTTTAGAGATTAAGGGAAACAGAACTACAGCCTTTCCTAATTTAGAAATATATACTTCAGATTGCTACCTAAGCAGAGATTTTTGATTTCTGTTTGGCAAACTAGCTCATCAGTGTTTTAAAAAATGGTGATTTCCTATGGAATAAGCTCAAGATAGGAAAACCTAAAACAGAATCTCTGATACTAAAACGCTTTATTTCATAGTGAAATTTGTTCCCAAAATATTGTTGACTCAACCTTAATGGAATACAGCATAACAGAGTTGTGTTACCTTTCTGTGCCTCTTGATAGTTACTTTTCTTCATTCAATAAAGGAAATTAAATTGCTCCTATTTAGGGAAAGTACACTCTACCCATTTTCTAAGGATCCATCTTTTAAGACTCTCCTTTTTTCTTTACTTATATTCACTCCCTGATAACTAGTTACTTGCTCCACCTCTTGACTAGGGTTGACTTTACTTAATTCTTGGATGAAAGGCAAGTGTTAGGGCTGGGCCACACCACATGTACTTGTTTACAGTAAACAGAAAGCTCTCATGTCAGAGGCTGAACCATACCAGTTTACAATCTATCTCAGTGTTCACAATTTGATCAAATATCCTACAACATTATTGTTTCATTATTATACTTTGAAATTTTAGTAGGATGAATGATCTCACAAATCTACTTTTCTTTTTATTTATTTATTTATTTACGTATTTATTTATTCATTCCTTTATACTTACTAGAAACCGGAAGAAACATCTTTACCCACTTTCCATCTAGAAAGTGTTTTCCATTGCAGAGCTATTTTGTCTACAGAGAGGCCCCTAGCCATCCTCTCTTCTCTCTGCTCTTTTCTCACAGTGTCTTCTATTCTGCTTCCATTATTGTCTCTTCCAGAACTAAGTGATTTTTTTTCATCCGTGTATGCGGACAGTTTGTACTCCCTGAACTGTTTTCTTACAATTCAAATGCCTTCTTTATGTCCCTCTGGATAGCTGTTTTAGCATAGATGGTACTCTGCCCTGCGTAGCATTGCATAGAACTCAGCGTGTCATACTTCCTTTCATTCAGCATAAGAATCTTGAGAAATGTTCTTAGCTTCACCCCTTGGTCTCCAATGGTACAAACAATGTTTATCTATTGAATTTAGCACGGCTCTTTGTATGTCTTTATCACATCACTCTTCCAGTCGTTCTTCCTGCTGGTTTGAGCTTTATTCAAGCTCATTCTCCGCATTCTTTGACTGCATTCAGTGATCAAATTCAAGTTTCCTTCTGATACCAATTTATTTATGAGATCAGACCTCCTGCATTCTTGCCTCTTTCCATGGATATTTTACTGTTTTCTTGTTCACTTGATTAGTTCTTATTCAACATCAAAATCTCACTTTAGGTGCCAGGAAATGTTCTGTGATATTTCAAGCCTTTTGTGCTAGTTTCAAGGTGGTCTGTGTTTCCCTGACACAGCTATGAAAAATAAATTACTGAAATATTTAATCCTCAACTGGCTACCTCTTCTGTCATACTTGAGGGTGGAATTTCATCCAGTGATAGAATAACAGCTATATGCTCTTGAGACAGCAGATATTTAGTAAATATCTGGTATGTGAATGAGTGAAATGAAAGAATGAGAAGGATGTATTTACATAGCTCCTCATTACTACTTCTGAGGATGAAAGATTCTGCCTCAAAATTTTATTTACCCCTAGAAAATCCTGCTTTAAAAGGCCAAAGCGCTACCATTTTGTAACTCTGTAATTCCTACCCTTTCTGACCCCTATTCCAGGAACTAGCTAACCACAAAGGTTATTCTGCATTCTATAGATAGTTGATGCTTGCCCAACCTATTGCAGAATGCAGTTAATCCATTTTGCGGAATGTAGTTAATCCACCTTGCAGAATGCAGTTACTCCATCTTGTGGAATGCAGCTACACCTGGTCCTCAGGGATGAATTGCCTCATGATCTATGTGTAACTTCCTTATCTAACTTCCCCCAACCCCTCCCCCTTCTGTGATTTTTTTGGTTTCAAATACTCTTTGCGCCAGATACGCGGGATCGATCTCTGACCCTGCGCGGTTATGAATCGATCCCAGTATACTGGAACCCCAATAAAGACCTCATGTGATTGCAGCGAGACGGTCTTTGGCTGATTCTTTGGGCGTTGCTTTATCCCGAGACTTGAGTACGGGGGTCTCCCTATCTCGTGGGGTTCTCCCCATTTTAGAGATCTAACAAGAGTACTTCCCCTAACGAATATAACTGAAATGTAGTTTTATTACTGTTTTAGTTTCAAAAGCCTTCATACAAAGCTGGGAAAAGGGTCAAATTTCTCAGAAGGCACTCAGTATTTATGGTCATGAAGAGGGAATAATTCTTGGGTCTTATTTGATTTGGAGCAGTGTTGAGACCTCTGGGTCGTGAGCCTTCTGGGAGTGTCAACCCTTCCACATGGGTTACCCCAAGAATATTGAAAACACAGGTATTTACATTACAATTCATAACAGTAGCAAAATTATAGTTATTTAACAAATGTATTTTATAGTTGGAGTCACCACAACATGCAGAACTCTGTTAAAGTGTTGCAGAATTAGGAATGTTGAAAACCATTGATTTGTACCAATAAAGCAGAAAGTCTCAGTCTGGGGTAATTTTTTAAAATTATTTTCTCTTAGTTTTCAAGACTGGATCATGCAACGTCAAGGTGGGAATATCTGGTGAGGGTCTACTTACTGCCCATGGTGGAAGGCAGAAGGGCATAAAGAATGATTGCTGTGTTCTCAATCAGCAGAAGAAAGATCATGTTGTCTGCACTGTGCATAAATTCTTTTTTTAAGAACCTTTGTAAAAGTAACCTTTATTCACCAGATGTATTGTCATCTAGGAGGCTTGCTGCTTTTCTAATTCTAATACCCTTTTCTAATTCTTTCTGAAATCTGGCTGGCTTGTTAAACTCAGCTGCTCTTGATCAAACTTCTCTCCAAGCTGATTGATTTAATCTGGCTTTTCCCAGCTTTTCACTGAATTGCTCTACTTGCCCTCAAACAAACTCTGGCAATTTGTTCTAATCTTCTGGCTCCTTCTTAATTCCTGGAATCGAATGCCTCTCCTGACCTGCACTGAACTGCATAAACTCAGTTCCATTGCACTGCTCACTGCACTGGCTCCCAGTTGCCTGACTCTCTCTCTCTCTCTCTCTCTCTCTCTCTCTCTCTCTCTCTCTCTCTCTCTCTCTTCCTGTGCTCCTCTTTAATAACCTCTCTTTCCTGTCTGAAAGTTGGGCAAATCCTATCTCTGACTCATTCTGTCAAATCTTTCTCTGATTCATCATTTTGTGTGCCCCTCAATTAGATAGCACTTTAAACATGGCTACTTCCTTCTAGAAACCAACTTTACCTTCATTGTTTGGGATTAAAGGTGTGTACTAAGGAGAGGTCTACAATCCAGCCAGAGGGATTAAAGGTATGTGGTGTGTCTACATTTCAGTTGTATCACACAGACCTAGAAGGACTTTGGATTTGATCCCTTGCCAGCCCAGCCATTTTGCTGCATTTAAAGTCCTCTACAAACCTTAAACCTATTTGTGAGAGAGGAGTCATCATGACTTTATTACCGCTCAATTCTATCACTTTGGTCATTAAAATTCACACTAGAGGGAACACATTCAAACCATTGTCCTTATATCACTTAAGTGTCTATTGGTATAACACTTAGCATAAAATAAATGCTCCTGTGGGCAGCCACTTGAACCAGCTGCTAGTGCAACATGGTGGCCATAGTAAAGAAGATAGAGGAAAGGGAAAAAAGAGGAATGCAGAATAATGTGAGAAGATAGTTGGGTGTTTTAGAATAAAAACTAAGAAGTGCTGAGTAGTATCAAGGGAACTGAGGAAACAAGGAAAATACTATGGATTATAAAATTATAGTTTTAAGATACTATACCAGTAATGAAATTCTTATCACATTATGTTGGTTTTGGGAACATGATGTTGGATGTAGGTTGTATTGGGGTCCAGGAGTTGCCTCACAAATCACACAAACACCAATCTCAGTCAGACAGCGATAGTTTATTGACCATTTGCCCCAGGACCTGGTTGTGACATTGAGTTAAGGTCTTACAGGACTTTTTAAGTCTAAAATCTTCATACATCTGTGCCAAGTTATTCCACCAATCAGGATTTAGGGGTAGGGGAGTTCCTTAGAAACATGTCTTTGCTATATGGTTAACCCATTCCTATTAGTTGAGTATTCAGCTATGGCATGGAATGTGCCTTGTCTAATATCCACATCTTAATTTGCCAAATAGGCTGTCAGTTACCCACATGCATGTCTCTTTCTGCCATGTAGAATTGAAGTTCCCAAAAAGGTTTTGGGAACTAAACTTTACTCAATCCTTAATCAAAATGGGAGTCTTATTTCAAATGGTTTCTTATATTAATGCAGGTGCTCTCTTACATTGGGGTCCATCCAAGGGGCAGCTTACAAAAGCAAAGACCATAAAAGCTCATACAGAACTACATGAAGTGCTGCTGTTTGGTTAGTTTGGTTTAGGTTCAACTTTATTTGTATCTATACAAAGCAGTTCTATTCACTTCTGTTGTGATTGGTTTCCAAGAGCACAGAACCTAACAGAATATGTAATGAATTTTAGCATAAGAAAAATTTCCAGTATCAGGAGAAACAACATAGGAGAAAGTTATGATATTAGTAACAGAATAAAAAAGCAGACTAGTCATGTAACAGTTACCTTAGCACATAAAATTTCAGGATGTACTTGTTTGTTTTGTTTTTTCAATTTTATTTCTTAATTTTGTACTTAGCAGCAACTCTTAGTGATTATTTGGGATAGCACATCAACATGTATGTTTGCCAAGGTTTCACTTTTCCCCATGATTGCCAGACCAGGGTATAAGGACTAAGGCTTAATTAGATGTGGATCATTATGATTCTTGGGATGTATGAAGTCCGTGGGGAGAATACTCAGTACATGATGCTCTGGGCAAGCAAGCTTGCATAGCATTCTGTAACACTGTAAAGTTGAAAGGAGTATAAATTTAATTTAAAGACCACAGAGCCTCATTTCCATAGACATCATAGTCCTTTGGGGATGGTAGGAGGAGATTCATATCAACCCCCTTGAACAGTTTTCAGTTATGGCTCTGCTGTATCAAGGGAGGCAGGCTCCCCTAAGGACTTAGCTGCTATTGTAGAACTTCAGTGCAACAGATATTTAATCCATGGTATAAATTTTTTCCACGAGACACTGAATATATTCTCAGGAAGAACCAAGCCAAAGGACAGAGGAAAAAACTTTGAGTCATGGCTTATAAATAGCACCAATACATTTGGGATTAAAATCCTTAGAGACCAAGAAATGCTTGTTGAAAATGAATGCTCCTAGGGCCAGTCATGGAAACTGTTTTCCCCAGTCACTCATATAGAGATATGACTATCTCCATGGAAACCTGCAGTTTATTGTAGTAGGCATTTAATGACTGGGATGTATAAAGCTGACATGCCCAAGTGCCACTGGACAAGGTAGAATGCTGTGAATAAGCATTCAGAGGAAAAGAATGCCAACAATTAACTCCCTATAAATTCTGTACAACTGTTAACAAGACTGAATCAACAAATGCTTAGGTCCCAAACAGTTAAACATGTGCAGCTCATAGGACTCTAGAGAGGGTCTGAAATTCTTTCCAGAAGGACAGCTAATCTGGAAGTAGAGATGATGGAAGAGTTTTGTGTCAGTATATTCAAAATAAGGCAAAATATCTCTGCACAGATGGCCAAGAATGTTCAGGTAGCCTGAACAGTGACGGGGTTTAGGCCTAAACCCCGAATTTCTATACCTGGAAATTCCTGGAAAGAACAGTTAGGAAACACTCCTTTCCCACTATGGAGGAGGATTTTCTAGAAGCTTCCCTCAATCAAAGTCTGAAGCTAAATTCTGGAATTTATTTCCAATATGATTCTGTTGCTACAAGAATTCACCTTGAATTTCCATTTCCATTGTATGGTACATGGTACACAATGCTAAATAGCCACATGTAGACTCTGTAATTTGAGTATTTTCCAAAGTTATTGTCAGTGTGTCCCTTGGATGATGTTTCTACCACCAGTTTTGTAAGAATTCTAGAATTTCAAAGAATGCCTTAGAAAATTTCAAGCGAGGTTCTGTGAGGTAGAATGGCTAACCTGAGCCAGGTTAGAGGTCTCCCTTGCTTCAGAGTAATTCCCCACTGAAAGAAAGCTTTGGATAGCATGTAGGAGAGCTTTGAATACCAAACTTTGCTGTTTACATTTCACCTATAAGTTGATGTGTCCAAAGATTTATCTTTTATACAATGACTACTAATAGATAAAACAAAAATTAACAGTATGTTTAAACAAACAAGAGACATTTTCTAATAGTCTTTAATGCATATATCTAAACTTTGAAAATTCTATAAGAATTTTCCATGTATTTTTGTATCTTTACTTTAAAAATGAAATTATCTTTTATGTAATATATTCTTTGATTACTATACCACAGGACACACTTTGAAAAGCAGTTTTATTAGGCATGAAAAAGTTATTGCAAGTCCTTTGTGTAGGGCAGGTTTCTAGTTTAGAAATGTCAGTATGTATAAAAATAAAAACAGAAACAAAAAAAAAAACCTAAGGTCAAAATGAGAGATGAAGGAAGATAGATGGAATATAGAGATTAGGCATTGCAGCAGTAATGAATCAGTTGGTCATGAGACTTCAACTAAGTCGGTATTAGTTGTTCAGTGAAAACACAAAAACAGTTAAATTAAGTTATATGAATCTGCCTAAAAGTGAAAGGTGGAAAAGACCAACTATTTCAGGTTGTTGAATCTGCTGCAACACTTAGTAATAGGTAACCCCTGCACATGTTTGAGAATGTTCCCTTGAAGTTTAACTTACCAAGTGCTTTTTATTTAGGAACAACTATTCCTATGGTTAATGGTATGAATCTTGTATTTAAAAATATGTATTTCCATAAAACATTGCCTTTAAATAAGAGTCAACCACTTCAGCTGAGACTCAATATGTTGCAGTGCTGCAGGGAAAACTTGACCATGTTGGGCTTACTGAGAGTCCATATGTCAGTTTCAAACATTATGTCTTCCTAAGACCTCCTCCTGGGTAACTTTTGACTGTGAGTATGGCTCCATTACCCAATCCCAGTGCATGTTGCACTAGAATAACAGATAGAAATGATAAAAATTTTGGTTTCCTTTTGAAATATTTTAAAAATCATTTGATTCTAAAGCACCAACTACTTGTAAGTATGTTTGTATACTTTTAAAAGAGTATTTGAATAACTTCTAGACAAAAATAGAAATACAGTATAGTTTAGAAAACAAAGCATGAAAGAATTTAGTTTTCTGGAAAGATTGGATACTGCTCAATTTTGGGCTAATGAAATTAACATTCAGTAAGAGAAAGTGGTCAGTTCTGACCCAGCATGACAAATCTGGCAGGTAAACCTAAATCCTAATCTGTTAGGTAAATGTAATCTCTAGTGACTACAAAATTTTGGCCCAGAGATTTCTAATACCCTAATAGGATCCAGAAAATGGAAAAAGTATATTAAAGAGAAAGAAATTGACAAATATGTTAATAATTTGGGGCCTTGGTCAAGAGCTAATAATAGCAGATCTATGGTACTGCTCTGATCAGTAAGTCAGAGAATCAGAGTGTAAAATGGCAGAAAATAGATTCTGAGCTTTGACACCATAACCACATTATAGTTATCATTTTTTGTTCCCACACACTTTCCTCCATTTGGCTTGCTTTAATGAATACCATAAACCATTCAATTTATATACTGCAGGATTTTTGTCATGATTCTGGGTGCTGATGATCTAAGATATGGGTGCCAGACAGATTAGTCCAGTGTCCAGTGACACTCTCTTTTTAGTAGAAATTTCTCCTTGTTGTGTTACATGGAAAAGTCTGCTCCCTGGGGTCACTTTTATAAGAGCGCTAGTCTCATGAAGAAGCAGCTGGAATGACCTAAGCACCTCTGGAAGACACCATTTCCTAATGCCATTGCCTTGGAGGTTAGAGTTCTAGCATTTAAAATTTGAGGAGATATATTCTGACAATATCATTGAGCAATAAGTTAAAATATGTCTGTTAAGGAGCCTGCATTCTTATCTCTGAATCATTTATTATACTCAATCTCTGAAGGATTCATTATAGTGGGAAAAGTAATGTCAGAATGTTACCATTTTTATCTGACACTAAACCTAAAGTGATTGGGCAAACCTTGGAAGGGACTCTCAGGAGATTAGTAGTATATCCCTTTAGAGTAAACACAGTAGTGGTGATTCCACTTACATCTTCATCCCACTCTCAAGAATGTCAACTCTTGGAATGAAAAATCACCAGCTAAAGCAAATCTGACCCTTACCAGCATTTCTAAACCTTGCATGATTTCATTTTTTGGATCCTGTCAACATAGTTCCAAACATAGTCTAATATGTAGACATTGGGAGAAGAGAATAAATATTTCCCTCTACATGAAAGCATCACTATTTAATTTTATGTCTTGCTCTCTGACTACTTTGACATTTTACTCTGTTCAGTTTACATTTTTGGCTCAATATCTCTGTTTATTGTAAAATGGAAAAGTTGCATAACTAATATACAACAATATTACACAACTGAAAATTAGTCTATGGGTGCATGCAAGTACCGGAATGAAAATCCAATGTAATGATAAGCAAAAGAAAGAAAGAAATCCAGAAACAGAACAGTGCGTATTGTATGGTTATATTTCTGCAACATTTTAAAACTTCCAGAAATTATCCATGATGTTATATCCATGACTTCCAAAAGTATTAGTCATGCTGATATGGTGAATGGAACGCTATAGGTAGGAGGATTTTGAAACGTTTCTTTTCTTTTCTTTCTTTCTTTTTTCCTTTCTTTCTTTCTTTCTTTCTTTCTTTCTTTTTTTTTTTTTTTTTTGAGACAGGGTTTCTCTGTATAGCCCTGGCTGTCCTGGAACTCACTCTGTAGACCAGGTTGGCCTTGAACTCAGAAATCCACCTGCCTCTGCCTCCCAGGTGCTGGGATTACAGGCGTGTGCCACCACCACCTGGCTAAGTAGGAGGATTTTGAAGTACAAGTGACATTCTATTTCAAATAAATTTATTAATTCTTCTTTGCAATATCTCACTGAGATACATATTTAATATTCATTTTCAGTAAGAATATTATACTTTAATATAATTTATTCTAAAGATTCAGTCACTAGATATGTGGTACATTCCTCTAATGTCAATACTTGTGATGTAGAGGCAGGGTGAAAGGATGAGGGTTGCAGGCTGGGAATCCCCAGTGCCTGAGTGTTGGGTGACCCCAAAGGAGCAGAAGTTTAGCCTGCTCTTTGTTAGCCTAGAAATGCACACGTCACACTCGCCTCCAGGGTCCAGCTGCGAGCCACAGGCTGGAAAGGTCCCTGGCGTCTTTTCCTGTTTCACCTCTGCAGAGCAGCTGTGGCAAGGACGAGTGCAGCTGGGCTGGCAGGATCGCCACATGGGCTGCGGGGCTGGTGCCTGGCGGGCACTCAGATCCCCAACACCTACTGCTAGTTGGGAGGGGGGGGCTTTGAATACGTAACCCTGGCCCTGTAATAGGAAACGTGTACGTGGTGCCACGTAAGTGGAAATGACCTAAATAGTTTCTATCTGGCTTCTATAGGAAACTGATTGGTTCTCAGAGAGCACAGGCTTTGATAATTTAAACTGATTGGCTTAGGAGCTATGGAGTGGTTTGTGTTAGGCAGGTTTTGTTGTAAGCCTGTAAAAGGTGTCCTGATTCTGCACTTGTGGTTCATGGTCTTTTACCCTGCGTGGTGTAAGGCTGTGTTCCCCAGAGGCTCTGGAATAAAAATCCTCTTGCTGTTGCATCAAGACTGTTTCTCATGAGTGATTGGGGTGACACCTTCCAAGGCACGGGGTGCTGGGGGCATCCCCATTTTTCTTTCAGGTCTTACAAGGCATTAAGAAACTCAATGCCAAATCTTGACTACCTAACAATCAGGCCAGGCTGGACTACTTGAAGCCTTGTCTCAAAAATAAATAATTTTAAAATGGCTTGTATATTACATTTTAATGAAATTTATATCAAATATACCATAAATAAAATGTCTGACTCGACCAGAGCAATGCTATTACCATTCATTAACTATCACTCTTTATTGAGAATGCATCCAAACCTCCTTTTGAGGACAAGTCCAGGATGAGTCTTCAGAGAGTAGATTTATTAGAAATATATGTTCTTTACCACAGCGTATATTGCAAAAGTTAAAAGAAGAAGGCAGCTATGGATCTAGTCCCACTTTGCATTATAAGGTCCCTAGTTTCAAGTTTAAAAAAGAATTGAGGGAGTACTATTCTGTAGAGGAATTTGAATCTACTTATGTGGCTGCTCAGATCACACCCAAAGATCTTTGAGGTCTGTGTGATCCAACTGGAATGCAGGCACACCCTTAGTACACACCTTTAATCCACCTTGCTGGAGTTCTTTAGTTCACAAATTTAATCCCAAACAATGGCATCTCATTGAGAGGCAGACAAAGTGATGAAAGATTTAAGGAATGAGTCTGAGAGAGGTTATGCCCAACTCTCAAGAGAAAAGCTATTAAGAGCAACTCTGGGAGAGTCAGTGCAGTGAGTGCAGTGCAGTGGAGTTGCGTTTGTTCCTGTTATTCAGTGCAGGTCAGCAGAGACAGTTGAAGCCTGAAAATAAGAACAAAGCAGGACAGATCAAATTGCTAGAGTTAGTTTAAGGCCAAGGAGAGCAATTCAGTTAGAAACTGAGAGAAGTTAGATTGAATCAGTCAGCTTAGAAACAAGTTTTGAGCCAGAACAGCTGAGTTGAACCAGCCAGCAAGAGATCAGAAAGAGTGAGCGTATTCAACCATAAGCCTCCAAAATGACATATGACTTCAGGTGAATAAAAACTACATTTACACTATTCCTCAAGTGTATCTAATTTGTTAACAAATTTAATACCCAGGGACGTTGTGAGAAAAAAATGAGGTTATTTTCTCTTTTCTTCTAGCAGTTTCTATAGTAGATTTCTATAAGGTAACATTTTTGGAGCTCTGAGTCCTTCCTATCTCTGAAGATTTACAAGTATAACATACATGACCTACAAGATCTTCTGGGAGCTTAAGAAGAAAGAATGAAGGAGAACGATCATTTGCAAAGAATCCATTCTGAACTACAGTGAAATGAACTACCACTTAATGGAATTGCATGAGAGGGTTTGGAGAAAGGCAAGGCAAGGGAGAAATGATGTAACTAAGATCTCAAAAATAAAAGAAAAATCTGACATTTAAAAGAAGGAATATGAAATTCCTTGGAGATCCTATTAGAAAAGCAAACCCTCTCAAGTATTTCTGGATAGAAAGGAAATAGAAACTGTAGTCTTGGAACTTAATTTGAAAGTTTCTTCCCCAGGTACTGGTAGCACAATGGAGAAAAAAAAAAAACAAAAAAACAAAAAAACAAAAAAACAGTGGCCCTTAACTATGCTCATTATTCTGTGGACTTGGGCACAGAAAAATACAAAACACAATAAATCATAATATGATATCATCTAGGTATATTTTACTTTATCTTCTTCATTATCTATTTGCAAATATCAAGTGAATTTTCTATATCATCCATCAACATCATTATTTGCAAAAGCAGCAGTAGCATCCTTCAGTTTTTCTGATTTCCCCATATAGCTAAATAATAGAGAGAATTTGACAAATGATACGGCATGTGTTCTGAGAGATATATCATGCAATTACTTTATCAGAGTGTGTGATGATTAGTGTTATTGAGTTGACAGAATTGCTAATCATCTAGAAGAGTAGGAGATGTGTCTCAGTGAGCATTCATTTTTATTTTTAACCTTTCAATCTCAAATATTAACATTTGAAAAGTTTTTCTATTTCTTGATATTGTACTATCTTTTGCATATAATGGTTTCCTCTGATTTCTTTGTTTCTAATTTATTATTGAGATAAAGAAAAGCTTTACCTTTCTATGTAGATTTTCTATTCTGAAATATTACTAAAAGGATTTATCAGACCTAAGAGTTTTCTGGTAGTTTTTAAGTATAAACACATGTCTACAAATAATAAAAAAAATTACTCATTTCCTATTTGAATGCTTTATCTTTCTTACTCTTATTGTTTTAGCCAAGTTTTTGACTGTTATACTGAGTTATATTCTTAATTGTGGAGAAAATATTTTCAGTTTTTTCCACATTTAGTACAATATTGACTATACATATATCATATACAAAACCTTTATTATGTCAAAGTATCTTTCTGTTATTCCTAGTTTATATTTTTTTTAATTTGAGGCTTTTGTTGTGAAGAGATGCTAAACTTGTCAAAGACCTTTTCAACATGGTTTGAACTAATCTTGTGATTTCTATACAAATCTAGTTATATGTAAATTCATTTATTGATTTATATATGTTGAACAACTCATCCCTTCCTGAAATGAACCCAACTTAGTCATACTGTATATCTCTCCTAATGTGATCTTAAATTTGGTTTATAAGTATTTTGTTGAGAATTTTAAAGGATTGGCCTATAATTTCTTTTTCTTACCGTGTCTTTATCTAGTTTTGATATTAGTTTAATAGGGACCATGTAAAGTCTCTCCCTTAATTTTCTGTTTTGTGAAAATTCAAAAAACATTGACATTATAATTGTTTTAATTGTTTTGTGAAATTTAACAGGAAACCATCTATTCCTGGCCTTTTTTTTTGTCAGAAAACTGCTTTAATACTGTTGCATGTTATAGAGCTGTATAAATTATATGTGTTCTTGATTCAGTTCTAGTAGACCACATATATTTAGGTATTCATCCATTTCTTATAAATCTTGCAGTTTTGACATATGCTTCCAAAATTACAGTGAGAACTTTCCAAATTTTTGGAATTTGTTGTAACAACTACTTTCATCTCTGATTTTACTTATCTAAATCTTCTCTTTCTTTTAGTTAGACACTGGATAGTACATTGTCAATGATATTGGTCCTTTAAAAGAATCTAATTTTTCATTGTTTCTATTTGTTGTCTTAGAATGATCTTGAAACTTTGCAAATATTTTTTCTGCAATTTTTAATAGGTATACTCTATTTTTTATTAAAAATATTCTTTATTTACATTTCATATGATTTCCCCCTTTCCTGGATCCCCCTCCCTGAAAGTCCCATAAGCCCTCTTCCCTCCTCCTGTTCCCCCATCCACCTCTTCCCTCTTCCCTGTTCTGGTATTTCCCTACACTGCTGCACTAAGCCTTTCCAGAATCAGAGGCCACTCCTTCCTTCATCTTGGACATCATTTGATATATGGATTGTGTCTTAGGTATTCCAGTCTTCTAGGCTAATATCCGCTTATCAGTGAGTGCATACCATGAGTGTTCTTTTGAGATTGGGCTACCTCACATAGGATGATGTTCTCCAACCCCATTCATTTGTCTAAGAAGTTCATGAATTCATTGCTTCTAATGGCTGAATAGTACTCCATTGTGTATATATACCATATTTTTTGTATCCATTCCTCCATTGAGGGATAGTGGAACATAGTGGAACATGTATCCTTATTGCATGCTGGGGAATCCTCTGGGTATATGCTCAGGAGTGGTATAGCAGGGTCCTCCGGAAGTGTCGTGCCCAGTTTTCTGAGGAACCACCAGACTGATTTCCAGAGTGGTTGTACTAGCTTGCAATCCCACCAGCAGTGGAGGAGTGTTCTTCTTTCTCCACAGCCTCACCAACACCTGCTGTCTTATGAGGTTTTAATCTTAGCCATTCTGACTGGTGTGAGGTGGAATCTCAGGGTTATTTTGATTTGCATTTCCCTAATGACTAATGATGTTGAACATTTCTTAAGATGCTTCTCAGTCATCTGAAGTTCTTCAGGTGAAAATTATTTGTTTAGCTCTGTACCCCATTTTTTAATAGGCTTGTTTAGCTCTCTGGAGTCTAACATCTTGATTTCTTTGTATATATTTGATATTAGCCCTCTGACAGATGTAGGGTTTGTGAAGATCCTTTCCAAATTTGTTGGTTGCCATTTTGTCCTTTTGACAGTGTCCTTTGCCTTACAGAAACTTTGTAATTTTATGAAGTCCTATTTGTCAATTCTTGATCTTAGAGCATAAGCTATTGGTGTTCTATTCAGGAATTTTTCCCCTGTGCCCAGGTCCTCAAGGGTCTTCCCCAGTTTCTTTTCTATTAGTTTCAGTGTGTCTTGTTTTATGTGGAGGTACTTGATCCACTTGGAGTTGAGCTTAGTGCAAGGAGATAAGATGGATCAATTCGCATTCTTCTGCAAGCTGACCTCCAGCTGAGCCAACACCATTTATTGAAAAGGCTATCTTTTTTCCATTGGATTGTTTCAGCTCCTTTGTCAAAGACCAAGTGATCATAGGCATGTGGGTTCATTTCTGGGTCTTCAATCCTATTCCATTGATCTACTTGCCTGTCACTGTACCAATACCATGCAGTTTTTAACACTATTGCTCTGTAGTACTGCTTGAGGCCCGGGATCCTGATTCCTCTGGAAATTCTTTTACTGTAGAGAATAGTTTTCGGTATCTGTGTTTTTTGTTATTCCAGATGAATTTGAGATTGCTCTTTCTAACTCTATGAAGAACTGAGTTGGGATTTTGATGGGGATTGCATTGAATCTGTAGATTGCTTTTGGTAAGATGGCCATTTTTACTATATTAATCCTGCCAATCCACAAGCATGGAAGATTTTTCCATTTTCTGAGGTCTTCTTCTATTTCCTTCTTCAAAGACCTGAAGTTCTTGTCATACAGATCTTTCACTTGTTTGGTTAGAGTCACCCTAAGGTACTTTATATTGTTTGTGGCTACTGTGAAGGGTGTCATTTCCCTAATTTCTTTCTCGGCCTGCTTATCTTGTGCGTATAGGAAGGCTACTGATTTGTTTGAGTTGATTTTATAACCAGCTACTTTGCTGAAGTTGTGTATCAGCTGTAGGAGTTCTCTGGTGGAGTTTTTGGTGTCGCTAAAGTATTCTATAATATCATCTGCAAATAGTGATAATTTGACTTCTTCCTTTCCAATTCCTATACCTTTGACCTCCTTATGTTGTCTAATTGCTCTAGCTAGAATTTCAAGCACTATATTGAAAAGATATGGAGAGAGGGGACAGAGTTGTTTAGTCCCTGATTTTAGTGGGATTTCTTCAAGTTTCTCTCCATTTAATTTGATGTTTGATCCTGGGTGGTTTTGCTCAGTTCTTTCACTTGTTTGTTTATATTTTCTTGTATTTCTTTAAACGATTTTTGTGTTTCCTTTTTCATGAATTCTGCCTGTTGAATCAATTTCTCCTGCATTGCTTGAAGTGATTTTTGCATTTCCTCTTTATTGGCTTCTGTTTGTTGACCCATATTCTCCTGAATTTCTTTAAGTGATTTTTGTGTTTCCATTGTAAGGGGTTCTAACTTATTCATGTTCCTCTGTATTTCTTTAAGAGATTTATTTATGTTCTTTTGTGTTCCTCTAAGAGCATCATGACCAGTGCTTTTAAATCCAAATCTTGTTTTTCTGGTGTTTTGGGCTATCCAGGACTTGCTGTGGTTGGAGAATTGGGTTCTTCCATATTGCCTTGATTTCTGTTAGTAACATTCCTGTATTTACCTGTTGCCATCTGCTTATCTCTGGCATTCTTTGCTCCTGTTGATACTGGCTGGTGTTTGAACCTCCTGCGGGCCTGTAAGGCTATTTCTTTTAAGTTGCTTCTCAGCCATCCGAATTTCTTCTGGTGAAAATTCTTTGTTTAGCTCTGTACTCCATTTTTTGATAGAGTTATTTGGTTCTTTGGGGTCTAACTTCTTGAGATCTTTGTATATATTGGATATTAGTCCTCTGTCAGATGTGGGGTTGATGAAGATCTTTTCCCAATTTGTTGGTTGCTGTTTTGTCCTTCTGACAGTGTCCTTTGCCTTACAGAAACTTTGTAATTTTATGAAGTCCTATTTGTCAATTCTTGATCTTAGTGCATAAGCTATTGGTGTTCTGTTTAGGAACTTTTCCCCTGTGCCCATGTCCTCCAGGGTCTTCCCCAGTTTCTTTTCTATTAGTTTCAGTGTGTCTGGTTTTATGTGGAGGTCCTTGAAGATGTTCAACATCATTAGTCATCAGGGAAATGTAAATCAAAACAACCCTGAGATTCTACCTCACACCAGTCAGAATGGCTAAGATTAAAAACTCAAGGGACAACAGGTGCTGGCGAGGATGTGGAGAAAAAGGAATACTCCTACACTGTTGGTGGGATTGCAAGATGGTACAACCGCTCTAGAAATCAGTCTGACTGTTCTTTAGAAAAATGGGCATGACACTTCCAGAGAACCCTGTCATACCACTCCTGGGTGCATACAATAAAGACACATGCTCCACTATGTTCCTAGCAGCCTTATTTATAATAGCCAGAAGTTGGAAGGAGCCCAGATGTCCCTCAAAGGAGGAATGGATACAGAAAATGTGGTATATTTATACAATGGAATACTACTCAGCAATTAAAAACAATGAATTCATGCAATTTTTAGGCAAATGGTTGGATCTGGAAAATATCATCCTAAGTGAGTTAACCCAATCACAAAAGAATACACATGAAATGCAATCACTGATAAGTGGGTATTAATGAGCCCAAAAGCTCTGAATACTCAAGACACAATTAGCAAATCAAAAGATTCCCAAGAAGAAGGGAGGAAAGATCCCTGGTCCTGAAAAGACTGGATACAAATTTGTAAGAGAGCATCAGAACAGAAGGGAGGGGGGGTGATGGGGAATAGTTAGGGGGGAGAGGACTTATGGGACATATGGTGGGGGGACAACTGGGAAAGGGGAATGTAAACAAAGAATATAGAAAATAAAGAAAAAAAATGAAAAAAAAAAAGGCTATTTCTGCACCACTGGATGACTGGGTTTCCCCTGGGACAGATTGCTGATGTGCTGCCCTACTGTTGGGTGTTGTTGGAGCCCTAGTGTGCCTTGTCAGTCTAACAGCGGAGGTCTCCCGCAGGTCAAGGACTTCCTTGGCTGTACTGCTGGAGTGAAGATGGTGATGATCTCGGTCCATGGGGCTCTGTCTAACCAAGGGACTTCCTGCAGGTCAGATGCTCCCCCTCAGGATATGTGCCCAGGCAGCTCTAGAGCTGCCCGGACTCCCTCATGTGGAAGGAACCCAGGCAGGCTATGTCCTAGGCTATCCTTCACTCTGGTGCCCTCTGCATACCTGGTTGATCTGCCCACACCAAGATGGTGGTGGACCGCAGGGCTCCATCTAACCGCGGGACTCCATGTAGATCAGGCGCTTCCCTGGCTGAACTGCGGGGATCCAAGATGGGGACGATCTAGGTCAGAGGGGCTCTGTCTAACCATGGGACTTCCTGCAGGTCAAATGCTCAACCGCAGGATACATGCCCAGGCAGCTGTAGAGCTGTCCGGCTCCCTGGTGTGGAAGGCACCCAGGTAGGCTGTCACCTGGACAATTCTTCACTCTGGTGCCCTCTGCGTACCTGGTTTAGCTGCTAGCGCCAAGATGGTGGTCAATCACAGGGCTCCATCTAACTGCGGGATTTTCTGCAGGTCAGGTGCTTCCCTGGCTGAACTGTCAGAGCCTAGATGTGGTGGCTGCAAATATTTTTATAAAAGTGTATACCTGATCTTTTATTACTTATTTCATTCTACTATTTGAGGATTTACTTGTTCTTGTTTTTCTAAGAACTGAAGGCCCATCATTCTATCTTCTTTTAATTTTTTCCTGTTTATTATATTTGATAAGCCTAAATGGGATCTGTTTTAGGTTCTATACATAGCTGAGAAGTTGTTTTCTATACAAGTTTGATGGAATATTGTGTAGAGACCTGATTTAGCATATGGTATAGTTTAGCTATAAAGCTTCTTTGTTGATTTTTAGTTTAAATCAACCATCTAAAAATATAAGTAGAACAGTAGAAGTTATAGTCATTATTGTATAAAAATCCACCCTACATTTTTGCTTAATTATTGTTCCTTTCATTAAGCTGGGAGTCCAAAGCTTGTGAAGACAACTTCCATCTAGATTCCACCATGGAAGGAGAGAGCTGACCTTTGAGTGTTGTCTTCTGACTATTCCAAATGTTCTATGCTAAGAAAATGAACACCCTGCTCCCTTACATACCACACACACACACACACACACACACACACACACACACACCACACCACACTTTCATACCTATATGCAGTCAAACAGTAATACTAAATTAAACAAAAAATAAAAAAACTGGTCCAAAGAAAAACCACTAATACTTTGTTAGTGTTTACATATTCCAAGGGAGTACCCATTAACCAATGACATTATAGTGAGATTATCAATAGAAATTACATATAATGCATATCTTAAAAGATATAAAAGCATATGTGTATATTATTAGCTTTGGTGTATATGTGTATGTATGAGATATACTTATAAAGAAAGAGATAGAGATCATATAAACACACATAATATGCATATGTGTATATATATACAAACATTATGTATGCCCACACATACTTTACATGTATATGTGTATATACTTATACATAAATGTGCACACACAAATATGTGTTTATATGTAGAGATGCACACAGACAGAATTTATAATAAGACAACCATCATTTAAGAAAACAGTGATTGGAAGAAACTCACACAATGTCATTAGTTCAAACTTAGGAAGATGTAGATACTTTAGACTCACAAGAACAGCAAGACTATATCACACATACATAAAAGTGTAACTTGAATAGCATTCATAAAACTCCATTCAACATATGACATCATAGTGAGTCTGTTCCTGTTTGTGTTTATAAAAGTACATGGGCACGTTCACATGTTTATATTGCCTCTGTTCTCCTTGCAAGCACTCCTAGACAGATGAAACACTGACCTTGGAAAAGACACAATTCTGTGTCCTCTGTAAACT
This sequence comes from Apodemus agrarius, assembly GCA_964023405.1. NCBI lineage: Eukaryota > Metazoa > Chordata > Mammalia > Rodentia > Muridae > Apodemus > Apodemus agrarius. The sequence goes on from OZ030005.1 coordinate 174,117,693, forward strand.
AGGAAGAAAACAGTACATAGGAGTGCTCTTTCCTTTTCCCTACAATTCTTCTAACTTAAGTATGGGCATGGAGACTGGCATAAGCTAATGAGGGTATAAATCAGGGTATAGTGGGAACAAAGGACTTTGCTTGTTGTTGTCATAGTGATAGAGACCCAGCTGGAAGCCCAGGCTTTCAAAAGGCAGCAAGCTAAAGTGGCTGGAGTTGAAAGGGGAACAGAGAAGACACAAGCAAAGGAATAACTTGTCAGCAAAGTTATTAAATTCACCAAATACTCAGAGTGACTAGGCTTCCATTTTGTTTGCTTGTAGAATTAATTTTGATTAAAAAAATTTGTGCAGAATGTGTTAATCATTTTCCCCTCCCTAAGTCTTCCCAGGCCCTCCCCACCCATGCAACTTCATGTTCTGGCTCTCTATCAAAGAGAAAAATACAACAACTATAACAAAAACAAAAATCAAAACAAACAAACTAGAAAACAAAACATTAAAAGAAAATACTAGTGTGAATAGATATGAGTTTGGTGCAGGACAAAATGCAGGCAGAAGATCATCAGAGGACATAAGTTAGACTGTAAGATAGGCTTTGAACTATTACAAGAAGTCAGATGAAGGTTTTATCTAAATATACCCAGCTCTCTATGCCTCTTTAAAACCATTTAAATCAGTACTGTTTACCCTGCTCTACTGGAGGTCATAGTGGATTTGTCTGAGCAACCCTTAGCCTCAAGTGAGTCAATCATTTTCTTAAATCTATGATCCCAGGAGGTTATTGATGCCCAAGGCTAAGGAAAATCAATTTAGAAGAAAATCTATCAATACTTATTTTTTTATAAAAAGATCTTATTGTTTAGGAGAAGAATTATATTCTCCTCTTACTCAGTTCTATTTCTGAGTATTACACTGATCCATGATGCTCAGGACCTCGTAGAGTCCTTTGGCTCTTCTTGTCTTTCTATAGACCTTCTATCAGTATAACTTGCTTTCTTTTTGTTTCATTCTAAATCCTAGGCTCCTCAGACAGTATATTTCTCCAGCCTCTGAAACTTCATCCTTCCTACAGATTTACTATAATTGCAAGGGATGCTCTGTGCTTATATAAAGCATTTTCTTCATTTTACGGATGGGCACAGGCATTTGCTGACCACACACTGTATTTCAGGCACTACTCTGTATTATTTTCATGCCAAGTTGCTATAGCTATATGAAGTTGGACTTATGCTATAGAAGAAGACATATGTGTTTGAGTGAATAATAACTCACTGAAATTAGTAAGAAACACAGCAGAGACTTATTCCCCTCGAGTCCTTTTTATGACCCATGCTGTCTGAAAGTTTCTAAACAGTAATTTAGATGAAAAATAATTAGATTAGATAATCAAAGAGTAGGCTTTTAAACAAATTAGCAGGACTGATGTGTGGCATCCTTTCTTCCTCTAGGAGATTGTACACCCTGCCATCTTCCTAGTTCAACCTCTTTCTGTACATTCCTGGCAGTATGAGACTGGGCCTGGGGTTAAAAGCTCTTTTTTAGGATTTGCTCTGTGCAGTGATAATCAAATCTTGTTTTTTTTCCCTCTGATTCCTTTCTCTTTTATGTGACTAAGAAGGGAACAGTAGAGAAAGAATTTACTATGGTATTAACATTTGGCAAAATTAATATTTTAGGGACTTTAAAATATTTTCTGGGCCTAGCGTGATGCTTTCACAGAGAACCCTTGTTGCACAGACATGAGAGCCTGAGTTCCGGTTCCCAGTACATAGCTATATGTACCGGAAACTGGGGTGCTAGAGAGTTCTGAGGAAACAGAAGGATCTCTGGTATTTGCTGGATGGGGTTTGTTTTAGCCTTGCCAGAAAGAGTAAACTCATAGGGAGACACTGCTTAAAGAGTATTATTAGTCAGAGAATTACAGAGCAGGACACCTGACCTCCTCTAGACACACAAACACACACACACACACACACACACACACACACACACACACATTTTCTGTAGCATCAGTATGCTTGGAAACAAGAAATGCAATGTGGACAAAACATGACAAAGACACTGGAGAGCAAATGGACATTCACTTATGTAAATAGGAAACCAAGACTCTGTGTTAGAGAGAAAAGAGAGGCTGAAAGAAAGGAAAGATGGGATTGGAGATAATGTTTTCCAGCCAGAATTGGGGATTGAACTTTTTCTCACGGGCAATTAAGACAGTGTACAAGAATTATAAATGGGAGAAAGCATGGAATCAAGATATTCCTACTGCAACGTACTATGGTGTCTGAAATCAGCTCACATTTTAAAGAGAGCAAATGTATTGACCTTCATAACTGAGAAGTCCAAAGTAAGTTAAAACTGACTTGATTCTGGACCTATACTAAGGATGCCAGGAGTCCTTTCTTTCTCTCTTCTTAGTCATGCTCTTTTCATGCTCATGACAAGATTGATGCTATAGTCTAGTGGCCCAGTCAGCTCTGCAGTCCTAGGGGACAGACGCAGTCTTTAGTCACAGCCTTAAGCCACTTTGGACCATTTACTTGCTCTTGTGACTGGATCTTCCCTGACACTGCCAAGTGGAAAGCCATAAACTAGTTGGACAAAAGGCCAAATATAGACCAGAATGTAAGTGATGGAAGAGGCATAGCACAGAGGAAGCAGGTAGTAGGCACGGTGGGCTACTCTGGACTTGGCTAACTGAAAGCACTGGTGCTCAGTACGACTGTGAGTGATAAGGTTTTACTAATGTGGTTACTGATTAATTATCGATTAACATGCAAGGCATTACCTCAAAACTTAGCAACAATACATCACACATTATTTTGCAGGTTCTATTTGCCAGGACTATGGGCATGGATTAGATCATTCTTCTGCTTCTGGTTTTTCACAAGCTAAATAATACTTAGTAAGAGCCTCCTGCCTGACATACAGAGACTGACACAATGATATTAGAATTTTAAGGGGGAGGGGAATGGTTTGTCCCATGATCAACCAGCAAAGAAACTGATCACTCAGGACTGACTCTGTGGTAAATTGAGGGAAGATATAAATATAGGAAAGGAAAAGAGAGGACCTGATTGTAATTTGTATACAGTGGTCATTTTGGATTTATTTTTGCAAAATGTACATGGCCATCATAGCTCCCCACAAGTAGCTTGTTTCTTTCTGACAGAATCACAATGTATGCTGGGAATTTTGAACGTGAGACATGAAAATGTCATAGAGTAGATTAGAAAATGTCTCCTATACATTGACTACACTCATAAAGATATTTTCAAATTATCTTTGAGTATCTTTCAGCCTTCACTGAAAAACAACATAAGGGCTTTGCAACTAAGGGAGTTGTTGATTTTCAGAGTTGGCCAGACTTTAAATAAGTGCTTTCAGGTTTTGTTTCCACGTGTATATTATCTCTGGACTGAAAAGCAGCAGGCTTTTTTTGATGGCTGTTGGTCACAGGGTCATCCTCAGTTCTTTGACATATGGGCCTCTGCAGAGAACAGCTCACAGTATGACGGCTTGATTCAGGATATCCAGAAGAGAATGAATCACCAAAAGACTCTCATAACAAGACAGTGGAACCTATCCTGTCTACAGAGGTGACATGTCATCATCCTTTTGGTTAAATAGAAATCACAGGGCAGTATCTCATCCAAAGGGGAGGGGGATTTTAAAAAAGCAAAAAGCATGAACATCAGTAGAAAGGGATAGGTGGAGACAGATTGTCTGGGGTCTGAGTGCTACAGAAACTGCCAAAGGATTATGCCAGTTGGAGGATAAAAAAAAAGAGATTTGGGGTCAGGCTGGTGTTTAAAAAGAAAAATGGACCACTCTGAGTACTTTGGAAGTACTGGGGCTGAGTAAAAGACTGGTCTTTGGCCACATATATATTTTTTTTATATTTGGATTTTCTTGGATTGTGTTTTGATTCCCCCCCACCCCTGTGTCTTCTGCAACATTAAGCATTAACATTTTAAACTGTTTTCCAATTCTGTTAAAAAGTATTTCAAAGAGATGTTCTGTGATTAACTCTTACAGCCTTAAAGATCAGCATATGATGTATGAGAATGCTGAAGATTTGTTTATACATTGTATTATTTACTGGCAATAACCCTATGTCTTTATAATTTAGAGTGTTTTTTTTTATAAATGATTCCTCTGGTTGCTTATATTTTCTTTCTATTGATTTTTTTCCCCTCAAAGGCCAAATGAGTCTGCATAATAATCAGATTCTTACCTGTCTTCTCAGATGGAATGTTTTTCCTTTGCATTTGGAGAAAATGTTAATTAACACATTAGGAATGTATTTGGTACATTTGGTTGCAAATGCAAACAGTCTAATCTTCTGTTCATTAGAGCCCTTTGTCTGAATCACTCAAGTGAGTAACAGGTTGCACTGAGACATCACCAAAATGATTCCATTATCCTAAAAGTACTCTTTCTATTAGCTCTGGAAGAGTTATGTGTTATGAATCGCATTTTCATTTTATTGCCATAGCAACCACTATGGCAACACTTGAAAGGATGGCCATGTTAATTACTTTACTAAATAAGAGATAATGGCCACATTTTCCACACCGAACTTGGTAGAAAGTGTTCACAGCATCCACAGGAACAAAATAAGCATCCTGGGGGATTTGTACTTTGGAGCTTTACGTAATGTTGAAGGAACATCATTAGGAAAACCAGGGTGTGCTGACATAGCCGGACTCAGCATTCTCTTTGAATGCATTCCCTCTCTTCTCTCCATGTTTGTTACTTCTTTGCTAAATGAATATTCTTTGCTCTTAGTGTTCATAAAAGGAAAGTCACATATAAGGTGCTGACACTATACAAAGTGATTTCTTTATGTGATGTGACCCAATCTTCATATTAGACTGATGAGGTAAATACTACCCTTTTCTCCTGAGATATGAGGACTGAGTACATTCAGTGATTTATTCAACAGTGGATGACTGTTTTCTGTAAAAAGTATGGACCAAACCATACAAATAGAACTGACATAGGTGAAGGTAAATGAAGTTTCCTGGAATCTAGAGCTCCATGTTATGCCAAATGGTAATATTCCAAATCTGACCTCTCTACTCTTAGATATTAGAATAAAGATATTAGATACTATTAGAATATTAGATATTATTAGATATTCCAAATCTGACCTCTCGACTATTAGGTATCATTTAACTAACTAAGCAAACATACCCCCTCCATTTATCCAAAGATACACATATGTCTTCAGCAAGTTCTCCATATTGTGCCTTCCTATTATATTCTCTACTCAAAGCTGAAGACTGGAAGATAGATGAGACTCACTAGATCAGTACAGGGATTCAGTTCTCACACTAAGCCACACTGCAGTTTCACTTACAGGAAACTTCAGATGACCTTAACTTACGTGGGGGCAGGGGTCGTATCTTTCTAAGTATGCCTTTCTAATAGCAATGCTTGAACAGTCTAAGCTCATGCTTTCACACTTGTTAATACTTGCCATAAAGAGAAACAATAAGAAAGAAAAAGTGCATTAGAAAAAAAAGAAAGGAGGATTGAAAAGAAGGAAGGAAGGAAGGAAAGAAGGAAGGAAGGAAGGAAGGAAGGAAGGAAGGAAGGAAGGAAGGAAGAACCCTCAGGGAGGTCTCATTGTTCATGATTCTGTTCTCTCAAATGCTTTAAGCTGATAGTATGGACTTTCTTTATCTTCTAGTAGCACCATAAAACAACAAAACTTTCTGCAATAGAAGAGATGCTGGGCATTTGCCCTAACCAGAATCAATTTTTCCAATGACATGATTACTGAGTATTTGAAAATTCCTCCCAGTTTGAGGGAGGAATTTTTAAGATTATTTTATCTTAAATTTAACTAGTCTACTAGGTTTACCTCTACGTACAGTATCCTGGACCTAGAGAAGCCCCCATGGCAAGGCTGATCCACCATGGATGTTTTTACAACCTCTTCTCACTATGTCTGCTTCTCTACTGTTTAATGCATATTCCTCTGAACTTCTTTCCTAGGCTGGTCATCAAAAGTTAAAAAAAAATAAAAATAAAAAATAAAAAACCTAAAAGTAGTCTATGAAATGCTATTTATGCATCATTTTCAACAGCCTTGAGGGCCATTTAAGTCCTGTAGATATAGCTGAGAATTTTCTATCTATAGTAAAATCTGTATTTTCCCCAAACATTCTACATAACGATAGAATAGAACAATAAGCAAATAGTCACTCAGACTATTATGACGATTGTTCCAAAGTCAGCTAATGAAGCCGCAAGGTTGAATATGAGCATTGCTTTTCATTCCTTTGCTACACGGAAGAAAGCAGGATGCAGAAGAGCAGACAGGTAGAGAAATGGAGGAGCACACAAGAGGAAAGATTATTATTCCACGTCTCCTCACACAAAACAGTGGCGATGGTTTGTGGCTGCGATCATCACCAATAGACAGAGAGCAGGGTGGAAAGGAAAAGGCACAAAGCTGGGAGTTGTAAGTTAAAATGGCCTGGGAAAGCTATATGTCTATGTGAATCTACGCATTTTTTTCTTGTGCAAAATGTAGAAAATATAGTCACTCCTTTCTGGTGTAGTTTGGCAGGTTTTATATGATGTAAAGTATCCACTATAAATTTCTCTTACTGTTGAGCACAAGGAAGCAATTTCAAAACTTCAAAGGAAAGCCTCATGGTAAAATGTAACCAAGGGTACACCAGTCACATTGCCTTGGCTATAAGAGCCATTTCCTATCTTAGCCCATTGAAATTGCCTGGGGAACACTTACTTTCTTTAATTTAATTGGTATTTAGTTGAAAACAAAACCTTACTTCTATACTTCCCTCAAAGCCCGGAATTGCTAAGTATTCTTCATTCTGAGGATAATATTGGGTGTTGGTTTTGTTGGTAGGAGGAATAAATGTTGGTAACAGAGCATTGGAATTCAAAATTAGGTGATGTCCATGAAGAAAACATCTCTGGAACTCTCCTATCTCTGAAATATCCTGTGAGTAGCTCCTTAAACTTTCACGTTATACTACACAATTAAGTAGACATCAGCTAACTCTTAAATGTAGTTCAGTTCTTAGAATAAGGATGCTCCTTAATCTTGAAAGCTTCAGTAAGTTCAAGTAAGCTTCCAGTACGTATACATCTCTCTTCTAGATGTAGCATTAAAAGTCAGGCAAAGTGCTTGGGATTTCTGCAATTGGAAGGTGAAATGCCCCTGCCAGCAGATGACATGAGATAGCGCCATAGGACATATTGGGGAAAGCTGGCTCTGTTTGTATCCAAAATAAAGCTCCTAGACTTTCTAGCAGTGCCTCGTGCTTCTGTTATTGAAAATACCTGTAATCAATAGTGTTTTTACTATTATTAACTGAAAAATACTAGTGATACTATTAGGAGAAATTTCTGATCTGAAGAGCTGGTTTTTGTCATTTTCAAAATTTTTCAGAAAAATGGCAGCCTACAAACTGCTTAAGGAGGATTTTTGTCAGGTTAAATCAGACTATGTAAGAACTTTGATATTTTTGTTTTGATCCAGGGTCTCACTGTAGAACCCAGGCTGACATTGAACTTGTAACAGTCCTCCTGCCTCAATCACCCCAATGCTATAATTATGCAGATGGAGAAAGGTCACCATGTACAGCTATGTATAAGAATATTGAGTCATTGTATATTATATATTGAGAAATATATATTGTATTCTTTGTAATACAATATATATAACTATGTACCATTGTGTGTTATATAGTGAGAAAAAGAAAACTGTTTTCCAATTATATATTTCCAAAATAATATCAATCTATTAAATAGACCTAGCATTATTTAAACAATGCAAGTTATGACCAAAGTCAAATATTTCTCATTTGGTCTATATTTCAAATAGAATTATACCTAACTAACCATATATTGCTCTTGTACATAAATATAGTTGCTCCTACACTTATCCATTTGCATATCCATCTGTTCACATCTGTCTGTCCATTCATTCATCCATCAACCCATCCACATATCTATTATCTATTTATTGTCAAAAACCTTGGTGTATAAAACTAAAAGTATATGAAATCATATAAATATAAGCTTAAATATACTCTACCATTTAATGATAAATATGCTTTTGACTCCAGTTTCTCATTACAAAATTATATATAAATTTTAGAATAAAATTTGTTAGAGGGGGTAGTTTATGAATTCCATTTACAATGACTTAAACTTGGTGGTGATATGAAAAATGAGCTTTGCATTGCTACCAGTAAGAATTTATTATCCATAACTATAAATTAATAGTTATTAAATTTACACTGAGAAGTTCCTTTTGCTATGTAGTGATGCCAGTAACCTATCCACTTCTAAAACAAGGAACATGCATTGTGTTAGCTGATACAGCTCAGTTAATGAGCACTTTGATATATTACACACTGTGATTTAGACATAATTTTAGACTGCTCAGCATAATCTTACTATTTAGGCTAGCTATCATCCACTATGCCAAATAATGTCCAGAAAAGTAGAATGAAGTATTGAAAAATACTTATTAAAGTCCTTATTAAAAATCAACTATTTGGCCACCACTGAGTAACCAGCCTTACTCTAATAAGCAGGAGCTAGAGTACAGAGAGAGAAGTCCAACTCCCAGGAATGTCTCAGTATCTCTCTTTCTTGACCTGGTGCTTTTAAAGCCAATTTAGTTAATGTAGACTTGCTTTTTGAGAAGACACAAAGTAATGATATAACTGGATCAGAAGAAACCAAGTCTGTGGATTGTATTTTGAATATTCCAGGCTTTTGGGCTAATACACACTTATTGAGTGCATGCCATGTATATTCTTTTGTGACTGGGTTACCTCAGAAGGAAGATCAAAGTGTGGATGCTTTAGTCCTTCTTAGAAAGGGGAACAAAATAGTAACGGGAGCAAATACAGAGACTGAAGGAAAGGCCATCCAGAGACTGCCCCACCTGGAGATCCATGCCATATACAGTCACCAAATGCAGACACTATTGTAGATGCCAAGAAGTGCTTGCTGACAGGAGGCTGATACAGCAGGCTCTGCCAGAGCCTGACAAATACAGATTCAGATGCTCTCAAACAACCATTTTACTGAGTGCAGTGTCCACAACGGAAGAGTTAGAGAAAGGACTGAAGGAGCTGAAGGGGTTTGCAACTGCATAGGAAGAACAACAATACCAACCAATCAGATACCCAGAACTTCCAGAGGCTAATTCACCAACCAAGGAGTACCCATGGAGGGACCCATGGCTCCAGCCGCATATGTAGCAGAGGATATTCTTGTGGGACATCATTGGGAGGAGAGGCTCTTGGTCCTATGAAGGATTCATGCCCCAGTGTAGGGGAATGCCAGGGCAGGGAGGTGGGAGTGGGTGGGTAGGTGGGTGGGGGAACACCCTCCTAAAAGCAGGGGTGGGATAGGGGACTTCCAGGCTAAAACTGGGAAAGGGGATAATATTTGAAATGTAAAAAAAGAAAATATCCAATTAAAAAAAAAAACAAAGAAGAAACCAAGTCTCAGTCTAAGGGAAATAATTACCATTTGCTCACTACCCACCCATCTAATAAAGCTAAGAGGTCATTTCTGCCCTTTTTCAGAACTCTTAGTATACAGTAGGTACAAAATTGATAATTATCTTCACTCCCCCAACATTATCTAAGCCTACTAAGATATCTACTAAGTCCTACTAAGTAACTATTATACTCCATGTAACACCTATTCTTGTTCAAAAAACCTACATTGCCATTGAATATATATGTTAACACATGTCTGTGGTCTTAGAACTTGGAGGTTGAGCCAGAACGATTGTAAATTCAAAGCCAGTCTGGGCTACATAGTGAGATACTACTTCAAAAAATAATTCTAGGTTACTAGATTTTCATAGTGTTTTCATGGAGTGATAATTCAGTACTGGAGGAAATCCTTGAAAAATATGAATGGTATCACGTGCTACATAACACTTAAATCAGCAATGTCTAGCAAATTCAGTGCATGGGCCATGGAATTCTACCATAAACCAATATTGTAGCCATATTCTCCTGTGTAAGTATACACTTTCATGTTTCTACCATCATGACGTTGCCTAATGGTAAATTTTATGAATTTATCCTTGTCATAGAACAACTTATGACTTAAAGTGTTTAGTAAGTATAATAATGAGGGCACATCACATATGTCCTCAAATAAGAGATGGGAAGCCACGGAGATGACACAGTGGAGGGACCTTCAGTACAAGACAAAGTGGTCATTCCTAAAACCATAATCACAAAAGCAGATCCAGCAGGTCGTATTAATCTCTGTGCAAATGTGTGTATGTAACAATAATTAAAAAAATTAAAAGGTCATCAATTTGAGAGTGAACAGAGGTGTGTGTGACAGGGTTTAGACATGGGAGAGGCTAAAGGTGGAAAGGGGAAGGCAGGAAGTGATATAATTATATAAAATATTTAATTAAAATATATTAGAAATTTTAAAATGGGGGGAAAGTATAGCTCTCGGAGACAAGACTGATATGAGACTCAATCTGCCAGGCTTGTGCTTGAACATGGAATATTGTCGGGGTCTCAGGATTTCTTATCAGTAGAGTAGTTTGGCCATGAAATAGTAAGAAGAATCCTTAAGTTACTATCCAAGATGCTCCCCTTCATTCATTTGCTCATTCGTTCACTGTTTCATTTTTACCAAATATCTATAGTAATATGATATGCTGGGCACTCCCTAAGCAGCATTGTCAATAAAAGGTACTTATTTTATTCTTTCAGTGCTTATTGAGTATCATTCAATTTTTTGTACCTATTATAGATTATTAAAGACTGGGTGATTTATAAAGAAAGCAGGCCACTTTGAGAAGCACTCATTTTTCCAGCACAATCACTTCCATGCAGACCAATTAGCCCGTGAACCCTTGACAGAGAGAATGAGGTTTTGCATGCACCACCCAAACTCCACCCCATCAGGCTATGTCCTCGCACTGGACTGGAAGCTGGAGTTCTTGCATGTGCACTGCGGAGAGACACTTTAAAGGCATAGCATTGTGATGGACAACATCAATAAATAGCAGCAAAAACCCTGTACATGTGCTTTTGCAAATTGTAGTATTGCCTGTGGCAGAAGATAAAAGAGCAGGGAGAATGGTTATACCACTGTAGACCCCAGCATGCCTCCTAAGGAGCTTGTGTTTACCTTGGGTCATGAAATAGAAGATGGGAGAAGTCAGAAAAGTGGGGGCAGTAATTGTAAGTTCATCTTAAGGATAAAGAAGAGGGCGTGCAGAAGACATGAGCTGGGGAAATCCTTGGCATGCTCAAGCTATTGCAAGGTAGCCAGGGAGGCTGCAACTATATCTTGGTAAGGAGGAGGTAGCATCTTCATTTACATTTACTGCAAAATGTTCTCGACTCAACTCAACCAAAAGTAACAGCAGAACTACTAAAATAGTGTGAATGTTGGAGAAGCTCGCTATACATTTCCCAGAAGACAGCAAAACCAAGCCAAACCACGTAAAGTGGCTTTTCTCCATCAAAGCAGCAGCGTCCTTAGTTTCCTGCCTTGATGGAGATGTAAGGCCAGCAGGAAGCAAGGGTTCTAGATCTAGTGTTTAGTTGCTGCCATATTTCCTGCAAAAGTATCAAGATAGTTTTCCTTTGTCGTCTGTTAAGGAAGTCTTGGTCTCCAGCCCTGTGCATGGTACCCAGATATTGTTTTGCTCTATGACAGACACATAAGGTGTGAGCCACAACAAGATTGAGGGAAAACCCTCTAGATACTTGTTGGGGGTGGCTTTCAGGACACTGGGTACCCTGCTCCCACATTCTCACCTCTGTTCTGTCTCACCACCTCGACCACTTTACTTCATTGTGCCTGTATTAGCTTCTCATCTCTGTGAAATACCTGAGAAACACATGGTTAGAGCCCCTGCTGATGGGTCATTGCTTCTGGGCTATGAGAAAGTAGATCATCAAGACAGAAAGGTACAGAGGAGAAAAACATTGCTCATCTTATGGCGAACAGGAAACAGGAAGAGAAAAAGGAGGAGAGAAGACCAATCTTTCCTTCATGTCCATAGTAACTTGCCTCTGCCCAACAGACCCCAGTTCTTACTTTCCATATCTTTGTGATAAAGTCATCACGCTATAGATCTATTAAAGGATTAATTCATTTGTTAATTCAGAGTCCATGGGATCCAATAATTTTCTCAAAACCTATCATCTGGTATTCAGAGGTCAAGCCACTAATCATGTGAGGCTTTGGGGACTTCTCAGATTCAGACAATGACAGTGTCCTAGATTAACCATCCAGAACCCCCTCCGAGCCAGTGAAGCTGCCACAGCCTCTGTTCAAGTTGCTTCTTCCTACATTTTCTTTTTTATCCCTCAGATCCTTTATGTGACTGTAAGGTTTGTTACACCCTCTTTCCTTTTAGCTGTACCTGTTCCAGGCCTCCCGTTACTGGTCATACTTTCCCTTATGATATGTATTACCTTCTTCTGGTGAACGACTATGTGCCCTTCAGCTCCCGAGAGAGGAAGATTCTTTTTTGTTTCATTCACCACTTTATTTTTCTTCCTGGATCTCCAAATAGTACCATAATAGGCATTGAAGATTTTTTTTAGAAGAAACATTAATCCCCACAAAGGACCATGTAATGACTAGCTAAGAGTAATAGGGACATAGATTTCATGAGGTTATGAGAAATACTTCCCTGACAAATGAAAATGTAATGCTGCTGAGTACAGTAAATGCCCACAAAATAAGATCAAATGTTGCCTTAACAAATTTTGATAGTCTTTTCATTTCATGACGAAAAAAAATCAATTACATAATTCGTGAACACTAGCTATTTTCCTTGCTATTAAGCACTGATATTTGCATTGGGCCAATTTGATGTCCACTTTATATCACATTTTGATTTCGAATTCAAAATGGAAGCTTTAAAATAAAAGTGCCTATATAAGATACAATTTTCTTCTTAGGATTGATATTTCGTGTTCTCTGGTGTTATGTAAACTGTAGATTTTTATGAATTATGTGTTCCTAGCATAATGAAAAAAAAATCATCCCTCAAAAATATGTCTCATTTTGCTGCCATTTTAAAATTTAAAATGCAAATTTAGATTACAAACTAGGAGGATTTTCCCATTTGCTCTAAGAAGCGAAGGGTAAAATGAAGCGAAATGGAAATGCCTTGTTTACCAAGGGTATTTGCACTCTCTGCCACTCATGTTTATTTGCACCTGACGTCTCCAGCCAGAAGTCTCATGGTCTGTGGGATGGCTGAGGACAAGGCCCACTAAGACACCACTGTGCACTTGCTAATTCTCCTCTGTCAGTGATATGATAAGATGTCAATTTATCCTTTCTCTTCTCTGGGAGAGTGTCAGGCTTTATAGAAACAAAAATTCCCCATCTTCAATTATATCTAATTAGATCCAGAACATACCTGGGAGATCCAGGATGTCAATTATACAAACTGGCTCAGGCAGGGAATGTGAGGAGGTGGAATATCCAACCCACAGAGTGAAAGACTGGTGGCACTGAGAAATGGGAAGAGATCGAGAGAGTTTGTCTTTGGTGCCTTCCCTAGACATTCTGATACAGAGGATCAGGCAAGTATAGGGTTTTCTGGGACCACACTTAGGAGCCGACATTATCTGGATTTATGAAAGTGCTCGAGTAAATACAAGATAGGTTTGTTTAAACAGATGGAGGACAATTATTTGACAAGGCTCAGTGGTTCCTGTTGTCCTTTTAGAAAGTAACAAACTGTGTAAAAATGACAAAATTTAGTTTTACAAAACCCCAATGCTAGCATTGTGTTACAAAGTGGTTAAAGTCCTAACAATGTGATGCTTTTTTGTATGCGGTAAATTATTTATATTACACAAGTCCCTATGTATGTCTGAGAACAGCTTGGTCTCCCCTCTTCCTTCTGTTCTTCCCATCAGAATGGATGGACCAGGGAGACTTGTTTGTTGGTCTTTGAATATCTCAGAGAAATATCTCTTTTTAATATCTCAGAGAGACTATTTTCTAAGACCTTCCTGATTCTGCTCTTAAATTTCACCCTTATGTCTGCAAAAAGCCAGCAGCATAATAATGAGTGATCCAGTTGACCTCTTCAACACCACTTATTATTATCAAGAGTAATTATACGAGTGCACCGTGTATGCTAGGAACACTTACAGGCCAATGTTATCCAAACAGGATTCCTGGCATCCCCCACATGATGTCAAATGCCTCCTGCCTTTGCAAACCATTCAAAACCCTAGCATTATTGCCGTGCAGAAGGAGCTCTCTACCTCAAAGAGCTTCACTCAATCTTTTGGAAAAGCATCTGACATATTAGTCTCCACACTGACATCCAGTCCTGAGAGCTCAGGGATAATTTGTGCAGCATCACACCTACGCAGTAGGTGGTATGTGCTTGATATGTTTTGTTATTTTGTAGAATGCCAGCTGCTGTGCTCTGGCGTGCAGGTGAGAGATTGCTGTGCTCGGCGATGCTCATCAGGCCTGGGTCAGCTCCTGCGATAGCTGACGTAGATGCTTAGTTCCCTCACCAGCTCCGCAGCCTGCATTTGATTGTGGCAGGGGAAGGAAATTGCTCTGTTCTGTTGTTTCCAGTGTTTCCGCCGATTTGTACTGAGAATCAATTACCCACTGGAGCATAGGAACAAACATTTGAGCATTCAAATTACCACAGTACAGATGAAGCATCTCATGAATTGTTTTAGCGTCCACAAAGCAGCCCATTTTCATGTATATATACCTTAAAATGGTCAATCAAGAGTGACCTGCATGTACTCCGAGTTCATTACAGCTTTTCAGAAAGTTTTAGGATTTTTTTTTCTTTAGGAACCCATGGCTAAATTATGAGAGCACATGAGTGAGTATGTAGCCCATGAATCCTGCTCATATCTAATATCTTCTCTTTATGTCAATGCCAAGTCAGCATTTAAAGGTTAACATTGTAAAGAAGTAGAAAACAGACATTTTTAAGTATCAGCGTGTAAAGGACGTGTGTTAGAATAATTGAGCATTTATGAGAATTCTGAGCCTGTGGACTGTGGGTCTCTGATTCCTGTGCCCTCTCTTGGCTCTTTTCCTCATGCTGGTTTGTCCTGCCCAATATTTATGCAATAGTTTTGGTTCTATCTTATTAAGTTTGTTTTGTTGCATTTTAATATTACCTCTTAGAAGCCTGTCCTTTTCTAATAAGAGTCAGAAAGGGAGTGGGTCTGGATGGGAGAAGTGGGGAGGAACTGGGAGAAATAAAGGGAGAGGAAACAGTAATGAGGATATATTATGTTAGAAAAAGAATCTACTTTAAATAAGAGGGGGAAACTACTATAACAACAATATATGGTAATTATATCTAAAAAATAAAATATTAATAGGGCCCTTCTGCAATCTTACAAATCAGCCTCTATGACAAAAGAAGAGTCGCAGAACATTATCAACTGAGAGTAAAATCTTAGAGCTGTGCTCATGGGGAAGAGGTGTCTTGGAAGCTCCGTTTTGTCCTCAGCCCCTTCCTCCAGCCACAGAAGGTTTTTTTTTTTTTTTTTTTTTTTTTTACTTTCCATGCAGAAAATGTAGGATAAACTGAAATCAGGCATCCTTCCAATATTAGTTACATTGCTGGCAAGTTCTGATTAATTATTATGGGGAATCCTGATCTAACATAAATATATGACTTCAGCAAGCATAATTGGAAAAAATAATCAATTTAATAAATCTGCAGCAGTGTTGATTAAGAATGTTCCTGTTGCTATAGACACTAAATATACCCCGTCCTCAAACATGTAAATGTCTTTTTCAGAAATATTAGATGATGTCTTCTCTTCTGGCATGGGACTCAAAATTATCTCTCACAAAGCCTGGATGACTTTATAATGTAGATTCTTTGAGAGTGTCATATCTAAGAAGAATAAGAAAATGCAGGTACTGAGTAAGCAGAAAGAATGAAGAGTTATTAAGAAAAGGTGAGAACCAGTTTGCAATCCCACCAGCAATGCAGGAGTGTTTCTCTTTCTCTACATCCTTGCCAACATGTGCTGTTACCTGAGTTTTTGATCTTAGTCATTCTGATTGGTGTAAGGTGCAATCTCCGGGTTGTTTTGATTTGCATCTCCCTGATCACTAAGGACTTTGAACATTTCTTTGAGTGCTTCTTGGCCACTTGAGATTCCGCTGTTGTGAAATCTCTGTTTAGTTCTATACCCCATTTATTGATTGGGTTGTTTGGTTTGGTTTTTTGTTGTTGTTGTTGTTGTTGTTGTTTTTGTTTTTGTTTTTGTTTTTGTTTTTTTTGGTGGTTATCTTCTTGAGCTATTTCTATAATTTGGATATTAGCCCTCTATCAGATGTGGTGTTAGTGAAGATTTTTTCCCCAATCTGTAGGTTGCTGATTTGTCCTATTGACTATGCCCTTTGCCTTACAGAAACTTTTCAGTTTCATGTGATCCCATTTATCAATTCTTGATCTTATAGCCCGAGCCATTGGAATTTTGTTTATGAAATTTCCCCCGGGCCCATGAGTTCAAGGCTCTTTCCCACTTTCTCTTGTATTAGATTCATTGTATCTGGTTTTATGTTGAGGTCCCTTATCCACTTGGACTTGAAGTTTGTGCAAGGAGGCAAATATGGATCTATTTTCATTTTTCTACATACAGACTGCCAGTTAAACCAGCACTATTTATTAAACCACTCTGGAAATAAATCTGGAGATTCCTCAGAAAATTGGAAATAGATCTATCTGAAGACACAACTACACCACTCTTGGGCATATACCCAGAAGATGCCCCACCACTCCACAGGAGCACGTGTTCCACTATGTTCATAGTAGCATTATCTGTGATAGACAGAAGCTGAAAACAACCCAGATGTCAGATACAGAAAATGAGGTTCATTTACACACAGTACTATTTAGCTATTAAGAACAAGAACATCCTGAGTTTTGCAGCAAATGGATGAAACTAGAAAATATGATCCTGAGTGAGATAACTCAGACAGAAAGGGAATCAGAAGTATTTACCCACTTATAAATGAATAGTAGCCAATTTTTTTTACAGAATACCTAGGATATAACCCACAGAACTCCAGAAGGTTAACAAGCAGAAGGATACTTCAATCCCACTTGAGAGGGAGGCAGAGAAGGGAGGTACCTGGTTAGAAAGGAGGATGGGGAAGAGAAAAGGTAACATGATTAAGTATTGGGGAGGGAGGAGGATAGGAGAGAAGCCCTGAGAACCAGAAGAATGAATGCAAATATGCAATATCTGGGGGTAGAAGGTGGGGGCCTTCTAGAAAGTACCAGAGACCTGGGGGGTGAGAAACTCTCAGGACTCAAAAGGAAGGACCTTAGATAAAATGCCTAACAGTGGGGAGAGGGAACTTGTAGAGTCCATCTCCAAGAGGCAGGTGAATTTCTGAGTTTGAGGCCAGCCTAGTCTACAGAGTGAGTTCCAGGACAGCCAGGGCTACACAGAGAAACCCTGTCTCAAAAAACCAAAGAAAGAGAGAGAGAGAGAGAGAGAGAGAGAGAGAGAGAGAGAGAGAGAGAGAGACTGAGACCATCTCCAGTAGAAAGACAGGGTATCAGGTGGAGGGATGGGGTTGCCATCCCACATTCAAAACCTCTGACCCAGAATTGTTCCTGTCTGAAGGAACTACAGGGACAAAAACAGAGAAAAGCATGAGAGAGAAAAGAGGTCCAGTGGCAGGTCCAAACTGGGATCCAGATCAAGGGGAGGCTCCAAGGCCTGACATTATTATTGATGCTGTGGTGTGCTTACAGACAGGAGACTATCATGGCTCTCCTCTGAGAGGCCCAACCAGCAGCTGACTGAGACAGACTCAGATATTTACACCCTACCCTTGGTTTGAAGTCTGGGAACCCTGTGGTTGAATTAGGGAAAAGCTAGAAGAAGGTGAGAAGAAGGGTGACCCCATAGGAAGACTAACAGTCTCAACTAACCTGGATCCCAGAGATCTCTGAGACGCTGAACCACCAATTAGGCAGCACACTGGAGCTGATATGAGGCCCCAGACACAAATACAGAAGAAGACTGCTTGGTCTGGCCTCAGTAGTGAAGAGGTAAGCACCCTTGAGAAACTTCAGGCCCCAGGGAATGAGGAAGGCTGGTGGGAGATAGGAGAACATCCTCTTGGAGACAGAAGGGGGGAGGAATGAGATGAGGAACTGTGAGAGGACAGAGTGGGAGTGGGGAAATGGTGAGAATGACCTGTGAAAGTGCTACCCCACTTGATGTATTTGCAGGAGAGGAGTATTATGGCAGAAAATACATGGAGACCACAATAGGATCTTTAGTTGTATTAGTTAGTGTTTAGAGCATTGTGAACCAAAAATGTTAGAAGTCCACAGACCCTATGTTTGCTCCCTAGGCCCCATCAAACTGTGATCAGTTATGTGGGAAATCACCCAGACCAATCTAGGGAGTGCTCATATGTGCCTCAGGATCCACCAAGAGCCCTGCCCTGACTTGTTACAAGAAACTGACTCCTGTCTCACTAAGTGATCACAAAGAAACTTCAAATATTATACAATTTTTTAGAAAAGTGTGTTCTCTGAAAACATACATATAAGTAACATTATATAGACTAAGCAAGTTGTAGTCATGTATTTAATAATATATATATTCTTTTATGTATTTAAGGTATATATAGTATGTCTTTAAGAATATGACTAGGATATATATATGTGTATATATATATATATATATATATATATATATAAATGTATGTATACACATATAAATATAAAAAAATGAAAAATAGAGGCCATGAATTTGAAAGAAAGCAAGGTTAGTCTGTGGAAAGGTTTGGAGGAAGGAAAAGGAAAGGAGAAATGAAGTAATTATAATCTCAAAAACAAAAAATACTACATTTTATGCATTTATTTATTATTAAATGCATTTAAAAATATATTGTCTGAATTTTTACCCATTTCATAGTTCCCTAAATTGAAAGATCCACTCTAAAGATCCACTCATGATCTCTTCTCACCCCTGTGCAAAGCAGACTTTACTGCACATTTCTTCCCTAAAATTTTAAAATACATCACCTATAGGAAATAGCACATGCTATGTATATGTAGAGTTCACATAGTAATAAATATAATTGCCAATTTATGTCCACTCAGGTTAATACTGAAATCTCAGTGGTCACTGAGACGTAGGAAGGCTACCCGAGGAGGGACTAGAATCTCACAGATTCCAGAGGACATCTATGCTAACTCCTCTTGGGATCCCTTTTGCCTTTTGTGTTGTGGGTTTTCCACCTACAGCTACACCCCTCAATGGTTTAAATGTGGCTGGCCTCCCAAGATGGGGATGAGTGGGTTCCTAGCACTGGTCTTAGGTGAGCTGTTGAAAAAAATGAGCTCATACCTCATTGTTCTGCCATTCTTTGATACCCTCTCCATGACATAAATTCTTAGGGCACAAACAAGGAAAATGCCTAAAGGAATCAAAGGGAAGTTTGGCTATGATGAGTGAGTTTATCCAGCATTTTACAATTATTTTGTGTACGATAAATTGCTTGTGTATTACATATACTAAAGTCCCATGGCTTATGGTAAAGGATTGATTTCTTTGAATTTGAAAAGTACATTTAGACAGTTCTGATGCACATCACTATCTTATGCTCTCCCTCCTGGACCACCACAGGTTGCCAGGATGACTATGCAATTGCATCCAAGGAAATGTAAGTAGAAAAGATTCAGAACTGCTGGAATTTTACAGTTGAACAACTCTGCTAAGCTTCTATTCTCTTTCCAAATGGATTTGTTTATTAAACATTCCTGTACCTGATCCATTAATATATTGGGAAGATGGGAGAAAACAAATTTGTCTCTTTTAACTCAACAAGTGCCACATCTGTACATGATGCAAAATAATATCTACATTACCTAACTACCCTGACATATGTTAAGGATAAAATTGGAGCTATCATCCTGAGCAATAAAAGAACTTCTGGAGGAATAACCATCCCTACTTATTTGAACTTCTGGTTTGAATGTCTAAAATTGAAGTGAGAGTTTCAGAAATGTTCTGGTTTGGAATCTTCTAAAAGTAAAAAAAAAAAAAATCACAGTCTGTAATAAAAACTAATTAGACATTAAAATCATATGGGAAACTAGGAAGAATTGGTATCTACATCTAATTCATCTCTAAAGAATCAATACTCACTTTGAATCAGATTTAATAAAATATTGTAGTTTCCTTGGTGCTCATCTCCTCTGCCTGTAGATTCCCAGAATTTTACGACACAGTCTTTCTGTCATGCCTCAAGTTCCAACTTATTTACACATGGATGGATGTCCACATTATTGTCATTATGTATTCACATAAAAGAAAAATTCACTTCAAGTCCTGAAAAGTAACAGCGTCAGTTATTTCAGGAATGTTTTGTTCAGTGAGCCTACAATTTTACCAAAATATCAAGTTCTCTTTTTTTGCTACCCCTACCCCACTTCATACCATGGTTTATTCCTTTGGTGGACAACAGACAGCCCTTACATCTTCCTTAATCATGCCGTATATGGCAATACCTAGACCAGATGAAAAGGCAACACTAAGCATCCTGCTCCCTCAGAAATGCCTCACAGGGACTTTCCTCCATCCCATCTCAATTCCAAGAATTATATCACAGCTCCATCCCAAAACGAAAGCTATCAATGAGAATAAGATCTTAAAACACAGAAGTTTCAATGTGTGTAAAATGGTTCTTCCTAAAATGCTATGAGTGGATTCATGAGGTCAATGTTCCTAAAGAAAGCTTAACTGTTCCTTTCCTTTCTGCTGGGAAATTACTCACAAGGCTAATGTGAAAAGCTTGATGAATAAAACTGGAAGCATCTTATCATCACTCAGTGCCACACTGTCTTAGCTGGTGTGATATTATTCACTTCTGTAATGATCAATAAAAAATACCATTTCACTATAGAAATTCTTAAATAAAGCAATGAAATTTTAATGCTGTTAATATTAATGAATGTGATTTGGGGATATTTGATAATAACATTTGGGTAAGAGTCTTTCAAGTCTGTAAACTAATGGTATTCTGATGACCAATGCATTTATATTACAAAGTTATACATGGTCAAATAATACATTTAAAGTATAAGATGGGTTGTTGGATTTTAAGGTGACAGTTAAATATCAACCAATAATGTGGGGTTCTAGTTTCTCTCACTTTTGAGAAACTGGTATTTGTTAAACTTTCGTGTTGTATAAAGAAATCTCTACAATTACATAAAAATATTTTTAGATAATTGTATCTAATAGATTTTTATCTATATACCTGTGACAGGACTGATTTTTCTTCATATACTTTAATGTAAAGAACATACTATAAGTGTATTGTGTAATTTTTACATATTACAAGACAGAATGAAGAAATTGATCTTGGAATAAAATTGTTTTCTACAAAATATTGAAGATACACAAATATAGAAGTATGGAGCTGTTATTACTTAATTTGCTTTGATGAATTTAGTGATTTTTCATTGAAAGTGATACTCATGTAAGCATGTTCTAGGTTTATTTTAATTTAAAAACAGTTTGCAAGTCATTTTTCTTATTTTAATTTTTAAAATTATAAGTGTTGATAGATATTAAGTAAAAATAGAAAGTCTTGGAATCTCTAGTTTTTCAACAGTATATAGTTCCTTCTCTGGGACATTGCCAGAATTTCCAGAAGCATATTGGTCTCTGTCTTTATATAGGTAGGTACACAAATTTATTCTGTACATGAACTCTCAGATTCTGCTCTCTTATCTTTCAGCAAATAAGAATGGAATATCTACTACAATTACAAAGAATCTTTTCTTCCTGTGAACATGCTTTGTGGTATGCTGCTTACAGTCTCAGTATTGATAGGTATGATTTCTTCATGTGACAACATCCAATCTCCATGATTTTAATGTTCAACTTCTCCATCCTATCAGTAAGCTCATGGATGTATGATTCATCCTTTTGTAACCTTCTAGACTTACTTGTTGGGGAAATACGGGAGTAGGTTGAGGAAGAGGTTAGGTTCCTCGTATGAACTGGAGGATGGACCACAGAAGGCCACAATCACAGATGGTGGCACTTGTTCTCAATGAAGCCATTGGGAATAAGGCTGAAAGAGGGAAACTGAGGAGTCTCCATGAGTATATCTACTTCAGTGGCATTAAGTGCTCTATGTGCCAAGAGCTTACAAAGAGACACTAAATTGGGATGAGTTTACAGAGCTGTTTTGAAGCTACATTTATAGTACATGCATATAGATGTTTGTGGTTCATTCTCTGAATAAGTGAAATAAACTAGAAAAGTCAGAATTAGAAAACAACAGCTTGTTCTTTCTGGTCTGAGCTGGTGCCCTGAGCAAACCATGGGCTCTAGCTCTGCACACAGTTCCACACCATCCAGAAGAAGCTCAATCCCAGGCACTCTAACACACCCAATATCGTAAGTGAGGAGGCCACACTATCTGCCCCAACACACTGGGAGTACTGGGATAGGAGGAATCCAGGGACACAGGAACCCTGCCCAGTCAGTGGCATTCTAATATGCCCAGGATCATAGGATCTTAGGAGCTTGGTGACACCAGGATTTCAGGATCCTAGAGGCAACTTGACTCCCAGGACCTCTGATACACACAGGATCTCAGGATCATGGGATCACAGAATCACAGGATCATAGAGACAGCTAGACTCTGAGGAGTTCTGGCATAGCCATAATCACAGGAGGGATAGGCTCCATTCAGAGACAGCAAGGGCAGGTAGGACTAAAGATAACCAGATGGCAAGAAGCAAGCATAAGAACATAAGCAACAGAAAAGTTGTTTGGCATCATCAGAACTCAGTTGTCCCTCCATAGCAAGTCCGGGATACACCATCACACTAGAAAAGCAAGATTTAGATCTAAACTCATTTCTCATGATGATGATAGAGAACTTTAAGAAGGACATAAATAACTCCCTTAAAAAATATAGGAGAAGAAGGGTAAACAGGAAGCCCATCTTGAAGCCCTTAAAGGGGAAACACAAAAATCCCTTAGAGAATTACAGGAAAACAAACAAACAGGAGAAGGGATTGAACAAGACCATCCAGGATCTAACAAAGGAATAGAAACAATAAAAAAGGGAGACAACCCTGGAGATAGAAAACAGAGGAAAGTAGACAGGAGTCTACTTTCAGTGTTTCCCCTTTAAGGGCTTCAAGACGGGCTTCCTGTTTACCCTTCTTCTCCTATATTTTTTAAGGGAGTTATTTATGTCCTTCTTAAAGTTCTCTATCATCATCATGAGAAATGAGTTTAGATCTAAATCTTGCTTTTCTAGTGTGATGGTGTATCCCGGACTTGCTATGGAGGGACAACTGAGTTCTGATGATGCCAAGCAATCAGAAGTCTACTTTCCTCTGTAAAGTAAACAGGAGTCATAGATGCAAGCGTTATCAACATAATACAAGAGATAGTGCAGAGAATCTCAGATGTAGAAGATACCATAAAAAATCATTGACTTAACAGTCAAAGAAAATGCAAAATGCAAAAAGCTCCTAACACAAAACATCCAGGAAATCCTGGACACAATGAGAAGACAAAAACCTAAGAAAAATAGGTATAGAAGAGATTGAAGATTCCCAATGTAAAGGGCCAGTAAATATCTTCAACAAAATTATATAAGAAAACTTCCCTAACCTAATGAAAGAAATGCCCATGAACATACAAGAAGCCTACTGAACTCCAAGTAGACTGGATCAGAAAAGAAATTCCTCCTGTCACATAATAATCAAAACACAAAATGCACAAAATAAAGACAGAATATTAAAGGCAGTAAGGGAAAAAGGTCAAGTAACATATAAAGGCAAACCTATCAGAATTACACAAGACTTCTCGCCAGAGACTATATAAGCCAGAAGATCCTGGGGAGATGTCATATAGACCCTAACAGAAGACAAATGCCTATCCAAGCTACTATACCCAGCAAAACTCTCAATTACCAATGGAGAAACCAAGATATTCAATGACAAGTCAAAATGTACATAATATCTTTCCACAAATCCAGACCTACAAAGGATAATAGATGGAAAACTCCAATGCAAGGAGGGAAACTACACCCTAAAAAAGCAAGAAATTAATCTGTCAAACAATCCAAAAGAAGTTAGGCACACAAGCATAATTCTACCTATAACAACAAAAATAACATGAAGCAACAACCACTTTTCCTTAATATCTCTGAACATCAATGAACTCAGTCTGTTTAAATATCAGACTGGATATGTAAACAGGTCCCAACATTTTGCTGCACACAGGCAACACACATCAGTTACAAAGACAGACACTACATCAGAGTAAAAGGCTGGCAAAAATATTTCCAAGCAAATGATCCCAAGAAACAATCTGGAGTAGCCACTCTAATATCAAATACAATAAAATTGACTTTCGACCAAAATTTATCAAAATAGATAAAGAAGGAAACTTCATACTCATCAAAGGAAAAATCTACCAAGATGAACTCTCAATTCCTACCATCTGTGCTCTAAAGGCAAGGGCAACCACATTCATAAATAAACTTTACTAAAGCTCAAAGCATACATTGCACCTCACACAATAATAGTGGGAGAGTTCAACACCCAACTCTCAGCAATGGACAGATCATGAAAACAGAAACTAAACAGAGAAACAGTGAAACTAATGCAAGTTATGAACCAAATGAATTTAACAGATACATATAGAACATTTCATCCTAAAACAAAAGAATATACCTTCTTCTCAGCACCTCATGGTACCTTCTCCAAAATGGATCATATAATCAGTCACAAAACAGGCTTCAACAGATTGAAATAATCCCATGCATCCTATCAGACCACCACAGACTAAGGCTGGCCTTCAATAACAACATAAAAAAAACAGAAAGCCCATATATACATAGATGCTAAACAAGGCTCTACTCAATGATTACTTGGTCAAGGAAAAAGTAAAGAAGTCAAGACTTTTTAGAATTCTATGAAAATGAAGGTAGCACATTCCCAAACTTATAGGACACAATGAAAGCAGTGATAAGAGGAAAACTCATTGCTCTGAGTGCATACAAAAAAGAAACTAGAGATAACATACACTAGCAGCTTAACACCACATCTGAAATCTCTAGAACAAAAAAAAAAAGCAAATACACCCAAGAGGAGTAGACAGCAGGTGGGAGAAAGCTATTTTGATCTAGGTAGTGTAAATTCTGGTTTCATGTCTTCCTGGTGCTTTGAGAAGGTGCTCTGCCATACCTAGAAGTGCAGAATAGCTTCCAGAGCCATCTGGCTAGCCTGTTTACTAACACTCATGCTTTGACATTAAGATGTCCCCCCTCTGCCAGAAGCATGCACCATCTGTCTTGAGCATTCATTAAGTAGTGCTTGTGCTGTGTAACATGATTTCCCTTCCATTCCAACTCTCTGAAGAGTAATGGGAACCACCTTAACCACCTTTGTTTATCTAGAGAATGAGCCCACCACTACTATAAAAATAGATTAGCCTGTGGAGCCATCTTTTTTAATTGATCTCACAATGTGATTCTGAAAGGGAACGAAACCTTATATGTAGCTGGTCAGCGAGTGTTCCTGGATCAGAGTTAGGGGTCATCTTTGGAGGATACTCACGGAGTCTGCCATTTGAGGAACATAGCCTGAAACACATCCTAATGTTTATCTGGGTTTGAAACAAATTTTGTTCAAATTTACTCTTTGTGCTTTTGATAAGACACTGACTAAAATCAACTTTGGGGAAGAAAGGTTTGATTTGGTTTACAATTTAAGTCCATCATTAAGGGACGCTAAGACAGGAACAGAAGCAGAGACTGGAGAAATGCTACTTAGGGACTCATTCTTCCTGGCTTGGTCAATTTGCTTCTGTATACATCCCAGGACAACCTACCCATCATCATACTATCAACATGGCAGGGCCTACACTGGATTGGACCTTCCTGCACCAATTAAGAATAAGAAAATGCCTTACAGATATTCCCACAGGCCAATCTGATATAGTCAACTTCTTAATTGATATTCTCTCTCCCAAGATCTGCCAGGTGGACACCTGATGCTAACTATGACATAATACTAAAATGCTTGTGGAGGTTGTTCTCATTTATCTTGTAGAACTAGCATCTTGTAGAATTAGCAGTCTAGGCATTGCTCCCTCATCCATTTTAGTATAGGAAAAATAACTGTTATGATTACATAAACAATACATGATTAGTGCAATGTACCCTAACAAAGCAGAAATAAAAAACAGATATGCATATTGTATGCATCATTTTCTTTAAACATACACACACACATATATATATATATATATAAATATTTTGAGGATGATACTTAAGTTTAAATATAAAATTTATGCTTTACATTCACAGTGTACATGTGTGCCAAAGGTAATTTTATATAGGACATTTACTATATCTGTATTTTGGCTGCAATTCATTTAAAGTGCATGATTCTTTTCACTTTTAAAATCATTTTGGTAATGAACAAACTTCAGGTTTTAGAGATTTGAGGGTTTTGGATTTTTGGATTATGGATTCCCAACCAATATTTATTTACAGATGCATGTCTAGACACCACTTTTTACTCTTGCAATTTTTCCAAAAGTAAATTATTTCTTTTGTATTGTGTAATTTTCAATTACTATATTATGGAAATAGTTCCATGCAAAATAGAATAGATTGCAATTTCTGTATTATAGTCCACCAAGTGAATGTATTTTAAGTTAGCCAAATGTTTGGGCATATGAGGTTGTCTCCTTGTTTGGTTGGATTGTTTTGGTTTTGAAACTTTTGTCTGTGGTTGTTTGCATTCTACCACTGAGCTACAATTGTATTGCCTCTGTTTCTGTTTGTTTGTTTGCTTATAATTGTTGTAAATATCCTTGGATGTAGTTTATATCTATGATGGACCCCTAGACACGACACTACTGTTAATAAAGATTATATCTTCATCTTCTGTATTCTGTCTCCTTCTTCTTCTCCTTCTTTCTTCTTCCTTCTTCCTTCTTCTTCTTCTTTGCCTTCTTCTTCTCCTTCTCCTCCTCCTCTTCCTCCTCCTTCTTTTTCATCCTCTTCCTTTTCCACCTCCTCCACCCCCTCTCTGTGCCCCTGTGTGTGTGCAAGCACGTGTGCGTGTGCGTGTGCGTGTGCGTGTGTGTGTGATATGAGAGGCAGCAAGGGAAAGAGCTAGAGCTACAGTAAGGTTGAACGCCTTTGTACAATTACAGTTTTCTAAAGCAATATTTGAGCATAACAGTTTTCTTGCAATGTCTTGAATCTTTTGGCTCTACAATATCACTTTTGAGATTGTCAACGTGATCATTATAAACTGCTATCCTATGTTAAATTGTAATCCCTCTAACACTAGGAAAAATGTGTCAATTAAAAATATAGATTTGTTGAATTTTCAAATTACAATCTTTCCCACACTTTCTACATTTGACCAAGACATTGCTCATTACTAGCCTTATAATTATTTTAAAATTTGAGTAGGTGGATCTGTGAGTTGAACAGGAATAGAATTGAGAGGTAGGAGTCGAGGAAATTGTCCTGTGGGAGTGCTAGTTGAAGGCTTGATCAAGACAAACAACAGACAATATGTCACTGCTGTGCTACTGTTTGGTCTGATATTTTGCCTACATTCACTCGGGTTTTTTCTTTTAACATTTATTTTATTATATTTAGTTTTTCAAATTTCATATACAAAATCTACATCATTTCCACACCACCTTTTGTCTCATTCAACTCCCCATGTATACTTCCATTTATTAAATTCATGACCAAGTCTTATATTTGTTATTGTTTTACACACACAAATACACACACACACACACACACACACACACACACACACTACCTGTTGAGTTCACTCAGTGCTGCTCAAAGGAATATGTGTTTAAGGCTGACCACTTGGAGTTGGTTAACTAGCAGAGGCTCATCCCCAGGGAAGACAATCATAAATTTCCCTGTAGCTCTCCATTTATGAGTGGAGTTTGTGAGATTCCCCACATTTGCTTTGGCAGGTCTTGTTTAGACAACCATGTTGTTATTACTTCATGGGTTTGGTTCCCTCTCTTATACAGATGTTATCCTGATTCTCTGACTTTCACAATCCTTTCACCCCATGCCTTCAAGATGTTCTCTAAATCTCCCATGTAGGACCTTCGCTGTAGTGGGGTCAGTTGAGACTGGGACCCCAACTGTCAGTTTTCTCTGTATTTTGACTAGTTGTGGATCTGGATAATGAAAGTGGCAGTGGTAAGATCTCCGTACTATGGATCTATGATCTCACCAACCATGGGTAGGTTGCTGGATTTGCAGTAGCAAGCATGAATTCCCTCCTACTGAGTTAACTTTGGGTTCAATTAGAGGGCTATTGCTTACTTCCAGGAAGTGGCTCTATTGCATCTTTAGGTATATCTTTCCATGCTGGTCATTGTTGTGGTTTTAGGCTTTACAGCTGGGTAGGACTATTGATTGATTTTTTTCCCCATTTGCAGCATGCATAGCAATTTCCCAGTCTATGAAAGCTGGCCCTCAAGATAAAAGCCTTCCAGGACAGTTGCTGCTCAACTTCTCAAATCCTGTGTCAAAGTATACAATGTTTTCCATGATAAGATCTTATTTTCAACTTCTGGGAGGAAACCAGGGCAATGCCAATAGTTTATATTGTTTGTTGAATCACTTGTCCACCCCTGGCAGACAATTTTAAGGGAGGTCCCCCATGCCTAGATAGCCTCTTGTTCTTGGGGGCGAGCATTATCATCCCAAGTGGTACAAACTTTTTAATTATTTATAAAATTTATATTTCATATATTTTATAATTTATATGTTTATACTCACACTCATGTGTGTATAATATGTAATTTAAGCAACAATACAATTCCACATTTCCTATGGCCTTTTCAATCATCCTGAGTGCTCTATATCCTTTTTCTCTGTCCTTTATATTGCCCTTCCCCACTTCTTCTCCAGATAGTATGTCTCTTACCCTTCTCATTTCTCCCTTCATAGTCCCTATGTCATAACAACCCCATGCTAGGCTTCCCCCACCATCCTTGTTTTATACTTTCCTGATTTCTTTAATAACTCCAAGTTATACACACACACCTAAGGATTGTGAGCTAAGATACTCAAATAAGAGGGTATGAGCAGTGTTTGTCTTTCTGAGTCTGGGTTATCTTACTTAGTAAAGTTCCATTTATTTGTGAGCACCTGGCATGATATCATTATTCATTATATGTGAATAGAATGCCATTGTTTACATGTATCACATTTTTGTTATCCATTCAGCAATTGAAGGATGGTTAGATTGTTTTCATTTCCTAGCTATTGTGAATAGAATACTAAGCAAATATAAATATCTGTGGAGTGGGGATATTGAGTCCTTTAGTAGTGCCAGGGAATGGTATATCTGGGAAATAAATATGACTCATACATTTTAGCCTTTTGTGAATTCTCTACACTGATATCTTAACATCTTAGCAGAACTGGTACATCATCATATCTAGTTTTACTGAGGCTCAGGCCATTTAGCTCTTGATCTGTAGCTGGAATTTTGTCTGCTAGAGACTGCTTTGCTGCCTTGGGACATGGCTTTTACTCACAACAATTTCTCGAGTGTAAATTGGCACACATTCCACATAAGTTTCCTCATGCCCATACTCTCTTTAAGGGTTTAGAAAAATATATACTGAGGACAAAAAGGGTATAAGAACTAGTGCAGAAGAAGTGGTCTAGCATACCATAGCATGGCAAATTATCATTTGTCTGTCCTATCGGATGCCATGATTATAGAGTCCACCATTTCCAACATTTTTCTTGGAATGCTGTTGCACTGTTAGATATCTTTGAAGAACCAATGCACACATGTTGCTATTTAAAGAATTGATCTTTGTTTGGTCTTCTTGGCTTTTGATATGCCATCCCCATGTCTCCATCTACCTTGTGATTTCTCACCCAACAAATGACAATAATCGTATGTCTGTAACAATAACTATGATGTGTGTGTAATAGCAAAGCCAGCCACATTTCTCACCATGCTAGATTTCATTAATCGTAACTATTAACAAAGTAGGACTTCTGTGTATGGTGAATTTACAAATGCGGTTTAAGAACCATTCTATCATTTGATTAGGTGTGTCTACAAGGTTCCTTGCATTAGCCATAGGAAACATATGTTAAAAAGGATGTATCTGGCATGCACAAATAATCCCCTTGTCGACCACCTGAGGTTTTAACCACCACCATCACCCCTGCACACAATTTTTTTGTCTTCTACTGTGGGTCACTGTTGAATGATTTTTACTAATGGCTGATTTGAACTTGCCAAATAGGGCGAGAAGGCAAAGCTTGAGAAAATCTTGTTGCAAGTAGGTTGCCTGTATATATTATCTTAGAAACCTCTTTGTTCTGTCAGATTCTGCACCACAGGGAAACTAGGGACTGAGACATGTTTGGCTCTGACTCCCAGGACTTGCATGAGGAAATGACTTCTGGCTGTTTAGTAGATTTGCTCTTGCTGGATGCTGCTATATCTCAAGATCTAAGCTGAGTAAGATGTATCATTCAGTGGACCTAGATTCAGAGGTGTTAAGGTTTCCACATGGGAAACAGGCTGTAGGAAGAGGTAACTTTCTGGAACTCTGATTTGTGTATTCAGGTGACCTATAGAACACTGAAAAGAGGGAATGCAACACAATTTGCCAAGATCTGCCTTTTCACAGCTCATATATTTCTACACTGCAGTGCAGTTGCAGATCTTAGTTCACAGACATTAAGGAGGGAAATTAGGGCTGTTAGTGGAAGTGTGAATAGCATGATTTGTTCATTAGGATGCTTTCCCTAACTGGGGAAGACACACACAGCATTTGCTGTTTCTCTTTTAGGCTAGGCAGATTGATGCCTGTGTAATATTGGACCCACAGACAGAGGGGAAAACTAGATGATTCTCGGCTCTGGATTCTTCTGGTTCCTCCAGTGGTTTCTGGTTTGGCGTTCACTAAGTGGTTTAATGTTTTCCGAGAGTGGCAAGTCATAAATACACTGTAAAATGCTGCTAGCTTTCTGAATCAACTGTTCAGCTTCCCCCTCAGTGTGGCAGTCCCATTTACCTTATCCTTATGCTCTTAGGTTCATTGGTTTCTTGACTGTTTCTATGTGACATAAAATATTGAGTGAAGAATCCTCAGGTGGCTTCAGTAAAGAGCAGAAGCACTTTGTATCTGACTGCAGACTAGCAGCCTGCCTAGGCATGTTATCAGAAGAATTGTGGGAGATGCTGTTCCTCCATTCCAGGCATTGTCCTTCTACCCTTCCTCACTACCGCTGTTTATCATCCTGCCCACTAAAGGAACATCTACCAGTCTGAACCCAATCCAAAACACTCAAACAATAATCCCCCTGTGTGCTAACCAATGTATAGGCTGAGTTCCTATTTGTTTACTACACTCTGATTCTCCATAAACGTTTTCATTCTATAACTTCGGAAATCAAAGTGAAGCTTACAAGGAAGATTCTGTCTGTCATCTGGTACCCCCACAATTTCCAAACACCTTCCAAATGCAAGGAGATCTTCTTAGCACACAGTGGGATTATTGTTTGAGTGTTTTGGATTGGGTTCAGACTGGTAGATGTTCCTTTAGTGGGCAGGATGATAAACAGCGGTAGTGAGGAAGGGTAGACAGACAATGCCAGGATTGGAGGATCAGCATCTCCCACAATTCTTCTGATAACATGCCTAGGCTTTCAGAAAGGTGGGAGTAGTTCATATATTCTGTATCAGCATTTACAATGCAGCACTGATATGAAGTGGCCATTCTCAGTACCTTATGAATGAGCACATTATGGAATCTGAAAGAGTTTGTCTATTGTATTTATGAGTGCAAGTGTAGATGAGTTTCACGTGTCATCGTTTTTTTTCAGCGCCATTGCTGAGTGGTTCTCAGATATCGTGGAACTATCTGAACAACTAGATATCTCTGCCAAGATACATTAAAAGGTTTTAATTAAGAGAAACCATGACCCAGATACATACATGCGCATGTGTACCTCTGTGCCTCAAACCGTGAATGTGTGTGCAGCGTGTAGACATTAAATTCCAGGTCAGTCACAGTTGAAAAAAAATCCCATTTGCCTCCGAAACAAATGCTTGTTCCGATTATCCCCTCCTCAAAAGTCCATGCAAGTTCCTAAGAGTGCTTTTGGCTTCCACCCCCAACTTGTGAGCACTTTTTCAGCAACACTATGAAGCAGGCTGAATCGTGGAAGCAGACAGAAGTTAATTATATTTTAGTGCCAGGGCTCTAAAAAAAGATTATTTCTCCTCCTGAGCCCATTTCAAGGTGATAAGCACACCTGTGCCACCTCTCAGTCTGCAGTCTCCTCACTTCCGGCCTTCCATGGAAACGGTGACAGCTAGTGCTCATAGGGTTTGCTCCTTCCCCAAGATTTGCTTTCAGTTTTCTAGAGAGGGGGAAATTAGTCCATTCTTTGAATTTTTGTGATGATTTTCCAACTTTTTTGCATTACGTTTTCTGCCTCAGTAGAGAGTCAGTTTCTCTCCCCAGTCAGTCTTAAGTGGGATTCCCACTCCTCTTTGTTGTAATCAATTTGCAGAACTTGGATCATCTGTTATACCAAGGGGGACCCAGAACCCAGGGTAACTTGCTACAGCTTTCTAAAATACCTAGGTTACTCCCTAAAAGAGTCTGAAGAATCTGATTCATGAACTGTGTGATCTATACCACCAGAAATGCTTCCTAAGAGAAATTACCATACCATGGTTTTATTTTTCCCAAAGACACAAAGCAGGAGAAATAATGTAATTTAGTACAGTATAATGCAAAGGGTAGAGCATTACTCACATAAAACATCACATTGCTTAGTGGCTGACAAGAATTACCAGGGAACTTCCTGCAGCAGCAATCTACATGAACAATTGCTACAGAATATTTTTCTCTCAGCAGATGGCCAATATATACGATCTCAGCGACAGAGGCAAACGCAGAATCAGAGAAGTTCATTTAACACAATGCCTCCCTGGCTTCTCAGGCTTCAGTATGCATACGAATCACAGAAAGGGCTTGTTAAACAAGCTTCTGAGTCCCACACCCTAGTCCTAGAGATGCTGAGTGGGTGCAAGTTTAATGAGCACCTTATGGAATCTGAAAGAGTTTGTTAATGGGCTAAACATTATGTCTGCGTTTCATGTAAAAAGTCGAAGTGCAGAAGTATAGAAACTCTGGTGCACCTGATGTCAAAGATGGGCTTATCAAATTTGGACCCAAGATTAAGAGAAGTCATTAGTAATGATCTATCAGGTGTTTAATGAATAGCCAGAAAGAAATTCTGCCTTCCGTGGAAAGGCGCTCCCTACTTCTCACCTTAATGCTGCTTTCCTCATTATGGATCTTTAAAATATTTATTTACTAAACATAAGTTAGACATCTCTAAAGGGCTTACTGAGCAGTCAAAGAGACCAAAAATGAAATGCTGAGAGAGAGAGAGAGAGAGAGAGAGAGAGAGAGAGATTTCTCTCTCTCAAAGTTATATCACACTAATCATTTGTAGAAACAAGAAATAACCTACAAAAACAAAATTACAAACAATATTTGGTCTAAGTCAGAATTTCTCCTGCACCCACTCAACAGTCTAAGCATTCATACAATAAGAATTAGAAGAGACACTTTAAATACTCATTTTCCTTGTTAGTTCTCTCCATAAAGATTTATAGAATGTTTATTATGTGCCAAACTCTGTCTAGGCTTTGGGAAACAGTAAACTATATGGACTAGAAGGCATTTGACATCTTGGAGAGCAATTTTTGAAGAAACAGCAAGTTCAGAGAGGCCTTCAAACAGATAAGAATCTTTTAAAAATTATTTTATTTATTTACACTCCAGACATTGCTCCCCTCCTAATAATCCTCCCAAAATTCTTCATCCCATTCTCCCTCGCCTTTGCCTCTGATAGGGTCCTCTCCCTCTCCCTTCCCCAGGCATCCCCCTTTCCTGGAGCATCAGAACTATGTGCATCCTCTTCCACTGAGGCCAGATAAGATAGTCCTCAGCTACATATGTATCCAGGCCTCAGACTAGGCCATGTATGCTCTCTAGTTGGTGGCTTAGTCTCTGGGAGCTCCCAGGGGTCCAGGTTAGTTGACACTGTTGCTCTTCTTATGGGGTTGCCATCCCCTTCAGCTTCTTCAATAATTTCTCTAAATCATCCTTAGGCATCTTGACTCAAGCTGGGGAGCTTGAATCTAATGGTGAACGATCTCTCTCAGTCAGCTGCTGGTGAATCCTCTCAGAGGGCAGCCATGCTAGGTTCCTATCTGAAAGCACAACATAGCATTAGTAATAGTCTCAGGCTTTGATGCCTCCTCCCATGAGGTAGATCTCAAGTTGGGCTGGTCACTAGAAGCCTTTGCTTCAGTCTCTCTTCCATTTTTGTCCCTGCATTGATTGCTTTTAGACAGGACCAATTCTGGGTCAGAAATATGAGGGTGGTTTGGTGACAGTGTCCCTCCACTTGGAGCCTTATCTATCTACTAGAGGTGGCCTCTTCAGGTTCTCACTCCCCACTATTGGGCATTTTGGCTAAGGTTACCGCTTTGATTCCTGGAAATCTCTCACATCCCAGGTCTTTACAACTTTCTAGAGGATCTCTCCAACCCCCCAACCCCAGAAGCTAAATATTTCCATTCATTCTCCTGGCCCTCTGGGCTACTCTCCTGTTTTCCCCATACCTGATCCCGCCCCCTGTTCCCTTGCTCCTCTCCTCTCCCACCCAGGTCCCTCCACCTGCATCCCCTGATTATTTTGTTGCCCTTTCTAAGTGGGATTGAAGCATCCTCACCTGGGCCTTCCTTCTTGTTAAGCTTTTTGTAGTCTGTGGGCTGTATCCTGGGTATTCTGTACTTTTTGGCTAATATTCACTTATCAGTAGTATATACCATGCAGGTCCTTTTGGATCTGGGTCACCTCACTCAGGATGATATTTTTCTAGTCCCATCCATTTGCCTGCAAATCAGTACCCTTCCTTTATTCAAATGATAAAAAGGCTAAGAAAGAAATCGGGGAAACAAAGCCTAACCAACAGGCAGAGATGGTATAAAATATCTTGATATAATT
Organism: Apodemus agrarius; assembly: GCA_964023405.1. Classification (NCBI taxonomy): domain Eukaryota; kingdom Metazoa; phylum Chordata; class Mammalia; order Rodentia; family Muridae; genus Apodemus; species Apodemus agrarius. Next base: position 174,152,855 of record OZ030005.1, read on the forward strand.
CTAACCAAGAAAGTAAAGGTTTATATGACAAAAACTTTAATCCCTGAAGAAAGAATCTGAAGAAGACTTTAGAAGACGGAAGGATCTCCCATGCTCATGGATTAATAGTACTAACATAGTGAAAATGGCCATTTTGCCAAAAGCAATCTACAGATTCAATGCAATCCCCACAAAAAAATGAACACAATTCTTCACAGACATAGAAAGTGAAATTCTCAATTTCATATGGAAAAACAAAATAAATAAACAACAACAACAACAACAAAACTCCAGGATAGCCAAACAATTTTCAACAACGAAAGAACTTCTGGGTAAATCACCATCCCTGACCTTAAGTTGTACCATAGAACAATAGTGATAAAACTGCATGGTATTAGTACAGAGAAAGACAGGTAGATCAATGGAATAGAATGAAAAACCTAGAAATAAACCCACATACCTATGGACACTTGATCTTTGACAAAGAAGCTAAACCATACAGTAGAAAAAAGAAAGCATTTTCAATAAACAGAGCTGGTCTAACTGGTGGTCTGCAGGTAGAAGAGTGAAAAGAGTGAAAGATAAAGATCCATATTTATCACCCTACATAAAGCTCAAGTGCAAGTGGATCAAGAACCTCAACATAAAACCAGATACACTGGAATGTAAGAGAAGAGAAAGTGGAAAAGAGCCTCAAACTCACTGGTAAGGGGGCAAATTTCCTCCACAGAGCTCCAATGGCTCAGGCTCTAAGAAAAAGAATTGATAAATGGAACCTCATGAAACTGAAAAGCTTCTGTAAGGCAAAGGACATAGTGAATAAGACAAGATGGCAACCTACAGATTGGGAAAAGATCTTCACTAACCCTACATTCGATAAAGGGCTAATATCCAATATATAAAGAATGGAAGAAGTTAACTTCCACAAAACAAGTAATCCAATTAAAAATTTTTCCTATGTTTGATACCATTTTTTCCAACCCCAAATTTAGGGAGCTAGCCCTGTCTTAAAGAAAATTAAGCTTGTATAACTTAACTAAAAAAAAATGGGGTACAGAGCTAAACAGAAAATTCCCAAATGAGGAATATCGAATGACTGAGAAGCACTTAAACAAATATTTAACATCCTTAATCACCAAGTGCAAATCAAACAACAATTAGGTTCCACCTTACATAAAATCATAATAGCTAAGATCAAAAACCTAAATGACAGTACATGATGGTGAGGTTCTGGAGAAGGAGGAATATGCCTCAATTGCTGGTGGGATTGCAAACTGGTACAACCACTCTGGAAATCAATCTGGCAGTTCCTCAAAATATTGGAAATAGTTCTACCTGAAGACCCAGCAATACCACTCCTGGGCATATACCCAAAAGGTTCTCTACCATACCACAAGGGTACATTTTTTTCTGAGACAGGGTTTCTCTGTGTAGTCCTGGCTGTCCTGGAACTCACTCTGTAGACCAGGCTGGCCTCGAACTCAGAAATCCACCTGCCTCTGGATTACAGTGCTGGGATTACAGGCATGTGCCACCATGCTCAGCTTTACAAGTGCACATTTTGTGCTATGTGCACAGTAGCCTTATTTGTAATAGCCAGAAGCTGGAAGCAACCCAGATCTCCCTCGACTGAAGAATGGATACTGAAATTGTGGTTCATTTACACAATGGAGTGCTATTTAGCTATTAAAAATAAGAACATCAGATAAGAATCTTATACCATGTGGAGTATTTGGCTACTAAAATGGGAAATTAGATTTACTTTTCATCAAGTTCACTGAGAGAGTAGCATAGGATTATGCACACAAATATAAATGCAAGTTGAGAGATTACTCCAATATTTAAATAGGTTTCATGGTCAACAATTAAAGGAGGCCATTATTCTGAAACAAATGTAAGTGCAACATATAAACATGAATGTACATGGTGGGGCATCTGTTGTCATTTTAAGTTGAATTGATTCTGCATAGTACTTTTTGGATCCAGAAACCAGTTCAGAATTCTCCGTATAGAATTCAATGTCATACGCTTCATGGTACAGACTTCATGCAACATGTATGTAGCCTCTTTGTTCCAGCCAAACAAGACTTCCTGTACTGTACTTCTTAAATTAGCTTTTGTGAGTCTATGATCCTTTAACATTAATTTTATTTCCTCTCAACTCAGTATGATATTAAATATGTATATGTGTGTATGTATACGTATACATATGTATGTGTGTGCATGTGTATATGTAACATTACTGCTACTTTTCTCCAGCTAGAGAAGAATAAAGGGCTTCAGAACACAGTGAGAGAAGTTCTGTTATGTTACCTGACATACCTAAATCCTTTCTTCATATTCACCCATGAGCCATGCACTAGATGGACAACTTGAAGCACGGTGGAGGCCTGTAATCATATGGCCCACAACTTCATTCTTTTTCTACCTTACTATTTGCATGTTTTCCAGTCTCTCATCTTCTGAGATAATCCTTATGCATCTTTTACAACATAGCCAAAGGTCAAGTTCTTTACCAACATGTTTATGGCAGGCATCCTAGGTGTTTCTCTTCAAGAACTCAAAGCTCTCTGTAGGATGACCTTTTTCACACTGTATATACTCCAAGTATTACATTTCATATAAACTGTTAGAGAATGTACACCTTTCAAGATGTAATCACTATGCTGAAGTAAGCAAATATAAAAGTTATCTATGGGCAGTGTCCCAAAAGACATAGAGTAGATGGCAACTGATAACGAATGGCAAATTGGGGCTCACCAGTTAAGAGAACTGACTGCTCTTCCAGACGTCCTGAGTTCAATTCCCAGCAACCACATGGTGGCACACAACCATCTGTAATGGGATCCAAGGCCCTCTTCTGGTGTGTCCGAAGACAGTGACAGTGTACTTACATACATAAAATAAATGAATAAATCTAAAAAACTATGGTAAGTTATTAGAGGTTAGAAACACTTTAGTTGTTGAGCAGAGAAAGTTAAACTTCAACATGGCTAGAGCCTCTCACTAATACTTCCATAGTGGTGCTTAGCACTTCCAAATGCTGCAGATGTTTAGCAGTAAACATCACATCTGTTCCCTGTGAATATGCCTCACTCTTAAACATGCCCATATGCACAGACTTAATATTTTTGAAAGGCTTTTAACAAAGAGAAAATGAATTCAAAAGCTATCAAAGCAGATAGAACTGGTAAATAGCTCCAGGATTATAATTAATTTCTCCAAAGGGAAACAAAGATGCTATATAAAGTAACAATCATAGAATTAAAAAAAGAAAACGCTCTTCAAATCTTCAAAATTGCAACCATGTGAGAACAGGAACTCACACGCACAGTGGGAGATACAGTTGAAAGGATTTTGGAAAGTGGGACAAAATGACAAGACTCGTGCATACAATGTTTTAATAACAAGGAAATAAAAGCAAGACATGGTAGCACCTGTCTATAATCCCAGCACTTAAGAGATAGAGACTAAAGGATCAGATATTCAAAGCCAATGAGTTCAAGGCTAGCCTGGGCTACATAAGACCATATCTCCATAGAATGGCTGTCCTCTGAGAAACTCTACCTACTGAGGTTGGAGACCCATGTGGAAGAGTTAGGGGACAAGCAACACAATACGAAAATTCACTGCCTCTGATGTGATGAAGGATATGTGCCTCTGCATCCTATAGGAAATAATCTAAGAACAATGAAGTCTCAGGGTAACTGCATATCAAACCATCATTTATTTACTTAGGAATTGCCAAAATTAGATATGAAGTACTTTCTATAGAAATAAAAATATATGCACAAACTTTTTCTTTTGAAATCTGTTCTTGTAGAGAATTTGTTACAGATTGATGTTTGATTATTTATCACAAATCAACCTTTTGAAATTATGGTTACACAGTTATTTTTGGAGCAGAATTAATGAAGATTGTTTTCCCCAGTGAATATCAAAAGTGATAATATGAGATGGATAAAGATAACCTGTTGCAGACCAATCAGCTACATCCTACAAATACCCCCATTTTCTTTTGGCTTGTAGACTCATTTCTCCTTATTTTCATGAAAGTTTTCCTGTTTTCCCTATTTGACAAAAAAATACTTGATATATCCAGAAGTCTGTCTTAATGGGGGTTTTTTGGTTGGCTTGTTTGTTTTAAAATTATCTTTAATCTTTTTTTACAGACCAGTCATTCTCTCCCTCCAAGTCTGCCCTCCAACAGTTCCTTGTCCCAATCCTCCTCCCCTGTCTCCAAGAGAATGTTGCCACCCTCTGACCCCACCCAGCCAGTCCTCCCTACTCTCAAGGGTTAGGTGGCTCTTCCCTCATTGAAGCTAGATCAGGCAGTCCTCTGCTGTATATGTGTTGGGGGCCTCAGACCAATTGTGGTGCATGTCACACTTAGCCATGTTTACAATACTTCAGACAAGTGAGTGGTATATAGCACATGAGAGAAATGGAAATTTCATTAATCTTCCAACCAAGCAATAAAGTAGCCAAAAATGTTATCTCTAAAGCAACATGAAATTCGGCCATTTATTTTAGATTAAAATAAGGTGAATAGATATGGTTCATCCATACTTGTTACTTACCAGGATATTGACTGAAAGACAGAGTGTACATTTACTGTAATCAACATACACAACTGAGAAAGGCTTTTAAATTAATAAATGTAAGTGGTTTGATTCATTTTATATTGACCTATAGAGAAATAATATAAGCAAGTGCTTAGAAGTAAGATGCAAACTCTTTTAATATTAGTATTTTAATTCTTAAGTGATATTCTTAATATCCAATAAAACTCAATACATTTATATTTCTTGACCTGTGAGTCATATAATCTCATAATGTGATGTGTTTTATCCTTTACAGTATTCTGTGAAATGTATGGTATATATAATTGTCGAAGCAGAACAAGCCAGTGGTTTCAAATGAGAAAATTCTAAAGTATTATATAATAAGACATTTATATCAATGTTGTCAATTGAACAGACTTTATAACTGAAACCATTATATATCATATTGCTATACAACTATTTATATGTCTTGAAGAATCTTTGAGTCCATGACATTGTCCCTTACAATGATTTATGGTTATATCAGTGTTTAATAAACACTAGGATGCTGAATATGGTATATTAAGTTTCTTTATCTCAGGCTGTTTTAGCTGGCTAGAGTGCCCTGTCTCAAGTTTTCAATTCCTTTATAAACCATTTATGGTACAAATGCTCATATAACTATTTCTATAAATTCCTGTAAATGACAAAAGGGAAGACATTTATCTCTGAATACCTTTTGATTCTTTATATTTTTATTTTGTATTTGTACTGTTTTCTAAAGAATAACATATAATTCACAGGTTACAATAACTCTTTTATCATCACATAAGAATACATGATCTCATATATTTTCTACTTTAAATGACTTAAATTCTTTCATTATGATGATTTTAAAAAATGACATGGTATTTTTTTCTTCCTAGAGAGAGTCCTAAAACTTTATACAAGAAATGTGCCATAAAGTAAGTTCTTATTAAAAATGTGGGTAAAATCTTACCAAAAAAAGTTAGGGAAAGGTCTGAATGAGCTAAAGGGTATGGCAACCCCATAGGACGACGACGAGCAAGTGTCAACTCAGATATGTGGGAGCTCCCAGAGATTAAACTTCCAACCAAAGAGCATACACTAGGTGGTCCGTGGCCCCCAGCACATATGTAGCAGAGGATTAACTACATTGTCTGGCCTCCGTGGGATCAGATGTACCTCACTCATCCTGGAGAGACTTGATGTCCCAGGGAAGGGTGATGGGGTCAATGTGGGGATGGTTGAGTGGGTAAGCAGGGTGAAGGGTGAGGAGCTCCCTTTCAGAGGCAAAGGGAAGGGGGATGGGGTGAAAATGTCTTGGAGGGGAATCAGGAAGGGGGAATGTAAATAAATAAAACAACTGAAAGAGATTTGGAGATCATGAGCTAGGCTAACATACAATAAATAAGCAGTGGAAGAAATGAAATAATTGTAGGGTATAATCTTATCAAAGAACTAGTCTCATATCCTATATTTCTAGAAGAAAGTACCCATTAAAAGCCAAACTCACAGACTGAAAACCTTTTACTGTGGTACATAACTGACACTCCTATAGATTTAAAAGGAAAAACATTTTATAAAATAAATTCCTAAGAACAGAAATATATAGTTTTGTTTTTCAGAAAGTTCAAAAGAAACTCCCCTCTTCCTCTGTCTCTGTCTCTTTCTCTATTTCTATATCCTGGTCTCTCCTTTTTTGTGTTGGATCTTCATGTAGTACACTTATGCTTTGGGGTTGGTATGGGGCTGTCATACTTTAGCGACCTTCAGACTTGCCAAGTCTAAAAATTTCTTTATATGCAAACATAAAACCACAAAGTTATTTTGTTTCTACTTTATAACAGTAATTTTGCTACTGTTATGAATCATAATTTAAGAATATATATTTTCCAATGGTCTTGGTGACCCTCGCGGAAGGTTTATTTGACACTCCCCACACACACAAAGGGATCATGACCAGTGGGTTGAGAACCACTCTTACAGGAGAAACAGAAATGAGTAAATTAAAAATTATAAAAAAAGAATATTGTTTTAATAAGCAGGATAAGGCAGATCTTCCCTCTTTCTCTCTCTGTTCCCCCAGACCCAATCCCTCAGTTTTATTCATACCACTTCAACAGATGACCAGCTGCAACCTTTCCACATCCCTGCCCAAGTTTCCTGTCTATCCCACGAGCTATCCACCCCTAATTTCCATATACTCACTTGTCCAGATGGCAACTATAGCAAGCACCCATTGCTAACCCAAGAGCTGCTCTTCACAGGGCAATAAGTGGGTTGAAGGCAAACCTATGCCTCTCCTACTACTCCTGAGATCCAATCCCTCCAAGTTTCATCCCAAGGTCTGTGGCTGGAGATCTGCTGTGTTCTCCTTCTCCTCTCTGACCCCATCCAAACAGACTACAAAGACCTGTTCCTCCTATTTTCCTTCCCCCAACTCATTCTACTACCCTAGTCTATAACACCAGCCAACATTCCCTATGAACACACAAGCTGTAGAGACCAGTAAAACAGAGAGTACATAGCCATAACACTCTGAGAATCCAGAAAGAAAACAGAAACCATGGGGAAAAAAATCAGCCACCTAACAGAAACCAACCCAGAATTCAGCACCTAGACCTATAAGCATCCCAAAGCCAGATGCCAAGATGCCAGAGTAAGAACACAGTCAACCATGGCCAAGGCCATATGTCTCCAATACAGCACAACTATCCTATGACAAGATGCCCTACATGTACCAAATTAGCCAAGGCACAAGAGAAAGGTCTTAAGACAGCCTTTATGACTATTATAGGGGTCCTCAAAGAGGAAATTAATAAATTCCTTACAAAACTCCAGGAAAACACAAACTATATAAGCAAATTAGTAATACTGTTCAAGTCCTGAAATAAGAAATAGAATCAATTTAAAAAGTAACATGGAATTCTGGTACTGAAAAATTTAATAATGTAAGCAAGAACTACAGAGGGAAGCTTCACTAACGGAATATAAAAGATGGAAGAGAAGATCTTAGTTGTTGAAGATACGATAGAATAAATGGATATTCAGTCAAAGAAAATGTTAAATCTAAAATAAAACTTTTGACACAAAACACCCAAGAAGTTTGGGACACTACGAAAAGACCAAACCTAAGAAAAATAGGTATTCAGGAAGGAGAAGAAATCTAGCTCAAAGGCCCAGAAAGTCTTTTCAACAAAATCATACAAGAAAAATTTCCTAAAGAAAGGGTGTTTGGGTTATTTGGTTCTTTGGAGTCTAACTTCTTGAGTTCTTTGTATAGATTGGATATTAGCTCTCTGTCAGATGTGGGGTTGGTGAAGATCTTTTCCCACTTTGTTGGTTGCCGTTTTGTTCTGACAGTGTCTTTTGCCTTACAGAAACTTTGTAATTTTATGAGGTCCCATTTGTCAATTCTTGATCTTAGAGCATAAGCTATTGGTGTTCTGTTCAGGAACTTCCCCCCTGATAACCCTATCAAAAAATGGGGTACAGAGCTAAACAAAGAATTTTCACCAGAAGAAATTCAAATGGCCGAGAAACACCTTAAGAGATGTTCAACATCACTAGTCATCAGGGAAATGCAAATCAAAATAACCCTGAGATTCCACCTCACACCAGTCAGAATGGCTAAGATTAAAAACTCAAGAGACAACAAGTACTGGCGAGGATGTGGAGAAAGAGGAACACTCCTCCACTGTTGGTGGGATTGCAAAACGGTAAAACCGCTCTGGAAATCAGTTTGGCGGTTCCTCAGAAAATTGGGCATGCCACTTCCAGAGGACCCTGGCATACCACTCCTGGGCATATACCCAGAGGATTCCCCTGCATACAATAAAGACACATGCTCCACTATGTTTATAGCAGCCTTGTTTATAATAGCCAGAAATTGGAAGGAGCCCAAATATCCCTCAAAGGAGGAATGGATACAGAAAATGTGGTATATTTATACAATGGAATACTACTCAGCAATTAAAAATAATGAATTCATGCAATTTGTAGGTAAATGGTTAGATCTGGAAAATATCATCCTAAGTGAGTTAACCCAATCACAAAAGAATACACATGAAATGCAATCACTGATAAGTGGATATTAATGAGCCCAGAAGCCCTAAATACTCAAGGCACAATTAGCAAGTCAAATGATTCCCAAGAAGAAAGGAGAGAACCCTGGGCCTGTAAAGATTGGATCCAGTTTTGTAGACCCAGAACAGAGAAATCATGGGGGGGGGGATGAGTGGGGAATAGTTGGGGGGAGAGGAATTATGGGACGTATAGTGGGGGGGACTGGGAAAGGGGAAAGCCTTTGGAATGTAAACATAGAATATAGAAAATAAAAATGAAAAAAGGGGTGTTTGTTTCTCTGGTTCCTCTAAAAGAAATGCAGGGACAAAAATGGAGCAGAGACTGAAGGAAAGGCAGTCCAATGACCATCCCAACTTGCAATCCATCCCATGGGCAGCCACCAAATGCTGACACTATTACTGATGCCATGCTGTGTTTGCAAACTGGAACCTAGCTTGGCTGTTCTCCTAAAGGTTCTGCCAGCAGCTGGCTGAGACAGATGCAGATACTTACATCCAACCATTAGATTGAGGTAGGGGACCCCTATGGACGAGTTAGGGGAAGGATTAAAGGAGCTGAAGGATTCATAGAATGAGTTGGATAGTGTTCCTTCTGTTTCTATTTTGTGGAATAGTTTAAAGAATATTGGTGTTAGGTCTTCTTTGAAGGTCTGATAGAATTCCGCACTAAAACCATCTGGTCCTGTGCTTTTTTTGGTTGGAAGACTTTCAATGACCCCTTTTATTTCTTTACTGGTTTGGGGACTGTTTCGATGATCTATTTGATGCTGATTTAATTTTGGTATTTGGTATCTGTCTAGGAAATTGCCCATTTCCTCCAGATTCTCCAGTTGTATTGAGTATAGGTTTTTGTAGTAGGATCTGATGATTTTTTGAATTTCCTCAGTTTCTGTTGTCTGGAAGATCCTCAGAAAACTGGGCATGACACTTCCAGAGGACCTTGTTGTACCACTCCTGGGCATATACCCAGAGGATTTCCTGGCATGCAATAAGGACACATGCTCCACTATGTTCATTGCATCCTTATTTATAATAGCCAGAAGCTGGAAAGAACCCAGATGTCCCTCTATGGAGGAATGGATACAGAAAATGTGGTATATTTACACAAGGGAATACTATTCAGCAATTAAAAACAATGAATCCATGAAATTCTTAGGCAAATGGTTGGAACTGGAAAATATCATCCCAAGTAAGGTAACCCAGTCACAAAAGAATACACATGGAATACAATCACTGATAAGTAGATATTAGCCCAGATGCTCTGAATACCCAAGACACAATTAACATATCAAATGATTCCCAAGAAGAAGGAAGGAGAGGCCCCTGGTCCTGGAAAGGCTTGATGTAGTGATGTGGGGGATTACCAGAACAGAGAAATGGGAGGGGATGATTGGGGAATGGGCAGAGGGAAGAGGGCTTATGGGACTTATGGAAAGGAGGGAGCCGGGAAAAGGAAAATCATTTGGAATGTAAACAAAGAATATAGAAAAGAAAAAAGAAAAAAATAAGGGAGCTGAAGGGATAGCAACCCCATAGGAAGAATAATAGTGTCAACTAACCTGGACACTTGGGAGCTTCCAGAGACTAATGCACCAACCAAAGGGCATACATGGGCTGGGTCCATGTATCCATGGGACCCCAGCATATGTGTACCAGAGGACTGCCTTTTCTGGCCTCAGTAGGGATGGATCTAATCCTGTAGAGACTTAATGCACCAGGGAAGGAGGATACAGAGTCTATGAAGTGGGGGTGGGTGTGTGAGGGGAGTGGGTAGGTGTGTGGGTAGGGGAACAACCTCTCAGAGGCAAAGGGGAGGAAGAGGAGTGAAGAACTCTTGGAGCGTTGACCTGGAAGGGGGTAGCATTTGCAATGTAAATAAATAAACAATTTTAAAAAGAGAAAGAATGCCTACAATGGTACAAGAAGCATGCAAAACACCAAATAGAGAAAATAAAAGAAAGACCCCCTTGCCAAAGAGCAATGAAAGCACTAAACATAGAGAACAATAAAATAATATTAAAAGCTGTAAGGAAAAAAGAGGCAGTAATATATAAAGGCATAAACCTAAAAGCAGACCTACTAGAATTATACTTACTTCTCAGGAAAGCCACTAAGAGCCAGAAGGGTCTGGGCAGATATGCTGCAGACTCTAAGGGACCATAGATAGCAGCCCAAACTATTATACCAGAAAAACTTTCAGTTTCCATAGATGGAGAGAATAAGATATTATGTGATGAAGTGAAAATTAAACAATATATATCTTTATCCAACCTCACAGAATGTGCTAGAAGGAAAACCGCAATGTAAGGACGTTAACTATCCTGATGAAAACACAGGAAAAAATATTTTTTTCCAAGAAAGGAAATAGACACACAAACAGAGTCACTACTACTACCACCACTATCACTACTACCACCACCACCACCAACAACAACAACAAAATAATAGAAATCAAGATCATTGGTCATTGATATCTGTTGATATCAGTGTCCCCAACTGCCCTAATAAAATGACACAGACTAACAGAATAGACCTGAAGATAGCATCCATCCTTCTGCTGCACCCAAGAAGCATACCTGACCTTCAGTGATAGACACCTTCTCAAGGTAAAGGGTTGGGAAAATATTTTAGGGAAATGGACCTAAGAGGCAAGCTGGTGAAACCATTTTAATATGTAACAAAATAGATTTCAAAATAAAACTAGTTAAAAGAGATAGGGAAGGAAACTTCATACTCATCACAGCAAAAATATATCAAGTGGACGTTATAATTCCTACCATCTAAGCTATAAACACAAGGGCCCCAAGGTTTATAATGAAACACTACTACATTGTAAGTCACAGACTAACCTTCACACATTGAGAGTGGGAGACTTCAATAGCCCTCTCTTACCAATGGAAAGGTAATCCAGACATAAACTAAACAGAGAAATGCTGGAGTTAATAGATATTATCAGCCAAATAGACCTAACAGACATTAATATAACATTTCATCCAAACACAAAATAATATACCTTCTACTCGGAACCTCATGAAATTTCTTAAAGAAGCGACTACATACTCTGACACAAAGCAAGTATCACCAGATATAAGAAAAGTGTAATAACTCCTTGCTTCCTATCAGACCACCACAGATTGAAGCTGAATTTCAACAACAACTGAGACAACCAAAAGTTTAAAAAGTCTGAACAACTATCTACTAAATGAAAAATGGGTCAAGACAAAAATAAAGAATAAAATCAAAGACTGTCTAGAATTCAATGAAAATAAATACACAGCACACCCAAACGTATGGGACTCGATGAAAGAGGTGATAAGAGGAAAGTGAGAAGCACTAACCACTTACATACAAAACATTGAAGAAATACTAGCACACATGAAAGCTCTAGAACAAAAAGAAGTAATAACTCCTAAGAGGATTGGAACTCAAGAAATAATGAAGCTTGTGGGTGAAATCAATAAAAATAAAGAAAACAATACAAAGAATCAATGAAACAAAGAGTTGGCTCTTTGAGAAAGTTAGCAAGATAGAAAAACCTTTATTCAAACATTTAAGACAGAGAAAAATAGCCAAAATAATGAAATCATAAATGAAAAGGGGGAATAACAGTAGACATTGAAGAAATCAAAAGAATGATAAGAACATAATTTAAAAACTTGCACTCTACAAAATTCAAAATCTAAAAGAAATGGATAACTTACTTCATAGGTACCAGTTGCAAAATTAAATCAGTATCAGATTAATAAAAAATCTAAGTAGACCTATAACCTCTAGTGAAATAGAAGCACTCATTAAGTGGGGAAAAAATGGGCCAGGCCTGGATAGTCTTAGTACAGAATTCTACCAGACTTTCTAAGAGGAGTTAATCCTAATATTCCTCAAATTATTCCACATAATAGAAACAGAAGGAATACTGACCAATTTACTGATGTGAAAATCACACAGACTCAACAAAGAAATAGGATTACAGATGAATTTCCCTTATTAACAGAGATAGTAAACCTATAGCCAAAATCAACTTAAATGAAGAGAAATTAAAAGAAATTCCACTAAAATCACAAATAAGAGAAGGTTGTCACCTCTCTCCATATGTATTCAATATAGTACATGAATATTTAGCTAGAGCAATAAGACAACTGAAGATCAAGGGGACACAAATTGGAAAGGAAGAAGTTAAAGTATCTTTTTATTTTCAGATGATATAATAGTATACATAAATTACCCTTAATATTCCACCAGGGAATGTTTATAACTGATAAATACTTTCATTGAAGTAGCTGGATACAAGATTAATTTAAAAAAATCAGTAACCCTCCTACATGCAAATGTCAAAAAGATAAATCAGTGAAACAACAACTAAGCTATTCACCTCAAATAATAAATTATATTGAGGTAACTCTAACCAAGCAAGAGAAAGACTTGTATTAAAATTAAAAAAATAACCACTTCAAGTCTTTGAAGAAAGAAATTAAAGAAGATATCAGAGGATTAAAATATCTTCCATGCTCATGGATCAGTAGGATGAACATAGTAAAAATGGTCATCTTACCAAAAGCAATCTACAGATTCAATGCAATCCCCCATCAAAATCCCAACACAATTCTTTACAGAACTTGAAAGGCCAAATTTTAACTTCATATGGATAAGCAAAACCCCTAAGATAGCTATAACAAAACAATCCTGAACCATAAAAGAACTGCTGGGTGTTCAGCTAATCCCAAGTTAAAATTGTTCTAGAGCTAAAGTAATGAAAAACCACATCATATTGTCACAAAATGGACATTTTGCCACATAGTAGTAGCACATGCCTTTAATCCCAGCATTCAGGAAGCACAAGAAGGTGTATCTCTGAGTTTGATACCAGCGTGGTCCACATAGCAAATGCCAGGATAAACAGGGCTACACAGAGAAACCCTGTCTTAAGCAAAAATAAATGAATAAATAAAAACAGACATAATGATCAATGGAATCAAACCCAGACATAAACGCATACATCTATAGACACCTGAATTTTAGTAACAAAGCCATAAATACACACTAGAGAAAAAGACAGCATCTTCAACAAATTTTGCCAGTCAAATTGGATGTCCACATTTAGAAGAATGCAAATAGAGCCATATTTATCACCCTGCAAAAATCCAAGTCCAAATGGATCAGAAACATCAACATAAAATCAAATACACTCAACCTGACAGGAAAGAAATTGGAGAATAACTTTAAACACATCATCGTAGAAGATAACTTTTGAAGAGGACACAGATAGCACAGGCACTAAGAGCCACAATTGATAAATGAGATCTCATGACGATGAAATTGTGTGCAAACCAAGGGACACTGTTAAGCAAAATGGCAGCCTACAGAATGGGAAAAGATGGTTACCAACTCTGCATTAGATAGAGGACTAATATCCAAAATATAAAAAGAATTCAAGAAACTAGTAAAATAATCCAATTAAAAAATTGAGAACAGCATTCTTAGAAGAGGAGTGTAGGAGGATTGAGTCAACATGTTCTAACTAGTGGCCCACAGTGGCCCTGGCATGCTTAGCAGGCACTTCTGACAAAGACAGATTGTGTCACTGGGGCAGCCAATTGACTGGTGCCACTGGACTAAAGAGACATGGGTGGAGGATGTAAAGGTACTCTCCACTATAAAAAATAAACAAGTCTGCTTCTTCTTCTCACCTGACTCCCAGAATCTGTGTCATTGATTCTGTGCCTTCCTACAGACCCACTCCCTCCAAAGTCAGTCTCAGGGGGGCTTAGGGTTGGGGTAACAGAGGAATCTTAAATTGACAGAAACACTTAAAGAAATATTCAACATCCTTAGCTGTCCTGGGAATGTAAATCAGCTAAGTTCAATAACAGAGATGCAAGTTCATGCTGGCAAGAATGTGGAGCAAAGGGACAACTCTTCCATTGCTTGTACAGCCACTATGGAAATCAGTAAGGTGAGCATGTACCAAAAGGATGCTCTATCCTACCAGAGGAACACTTTCTCAACCAAGTTCATAGAAGATTTATTCACAGTAGCTAGAAACCAGAAAAAAACTAGACATCCTGAAACAGAAGATAAAGAAATTGTGGTAGCTTAACGCGGCTGTTAAAAAAAAAGAGAGACATTGTGAAATTTGCAGGCAAATGGGTAGATCCAGAAAAAAATAATCCTGAGTTAAGTAACCCAGACCCAGAAAGGTAAATATTGTTTGTATTCCCTGATGAGGGGAATAATATCCATTAAGTAAATTGTAACCTAGCTACGGTCTGTGGACTAAGAGAAGTGAGGTAAAGAGAAAGGGATCTAAGGAGGAAGTAGGAGTCTTTCAGAGAGGGGGAAATAGAACACACTTTGATTTTACAGGCAGAATGAGGTCAGGTAGAGACAGGAGCAAGGGGATCAATCAGGGAGGATTAGATGGAGGGATAAAGAATGGAGAGAAGGCTGTTATGGGGGAAAGCATTGGTGAGGAGTGAAAAATCTAGCACAATGGAAACTTCCTCGAATCCATAAAGTTGATTCTAATGAGAACTAGTAATGCGGATACAGGGCCCCAACTGACCATCTCTTTTAGCAGGTCAGTCATCCAGTGGTGGGATAAAGTTGCATTTAATTCAGTTGTTGGCCAAGGGACATCCAGGGAAATCCCCAAACAAGACAGGCTACAGCTTACACAAAAGGTTGCCCTCCACAAATTGACAGTGAGGCCCCATTGCTGACAAAAATATCCACACAGCTCATTGAACATGGAGAAGCTGAACTGATGCCTACATGGTACCCTCAGACTTGTGTTCTAGTGTCTTCGGTGTGGAAAGATACTCCACAGGCTATCAAAAGAAATGTAGACACCAACCCAGCCACAAAAACTTTGTTCAACAATCTGTCTTGTCTGCAAAATATGCTAAGCAGTGGTGGCATGGAACTTATAGGAGTCAACGTCTGATTTGACTTAAGTCCACTCTAGGAGACTGAACCTGTGTCTGAAATTGCTTGGGTACCAAGAACCAGAGACTAGATAGCCTAAAGACAGCATAAAAACAATACTGATCTAAAAAAAATCAATAAAATGATTCCTACTGATATTCTTCTATACTTACAGATTAGTGTTTTATGTAGCTATCACCAGAGAAGTTTCCTCTAGCAGCAAACAGGAATACATAGAGACCCACAATCAGATATTGTGCCAAGAGATGGGGGTCTAAATTAGAGGACTCCATCAAATTCCTCCCTTCAGAACTCTGAAAATCCTCCAGAAGAGGAGACAGATTATAAGAGCCAGAGGGAATGGAGGTTACCAGGAGAAGAAGTCACCTCTGAATCAACTAAACAAGGCACATATAAGCTCACAGATAAAAGTAGTTCAGTTGAAAACTGTCTTTCCATAATTCCACTGATACAGCAATTATATGGACCTAAGAATTCTGATATAGTCATATTGCAGGAATTTAAGAGGAGACATGAATAAGAATTCTTCACAAATGGAAGATAAACATGTTATCTATTTACATCAAATGAGAAGCCATACATTTTTAAGGGACAGGAAATAGAGTATATGACATAAACTCTACATGGATAACTACCTATCTATCAAAAATCAGTGAGAGAAGGGAAAGGATGAGGTAAGGAAAGGCAGCTTGGGAACCAAAAGATCAAAAGTATCAAGTTTTCTTACTCTTACCAGAAATCATTTACATGGATTGTTGATTAATGAGCTGCCAAGACTATTGTTCTACTTACCACTATGTTCCTAAGAGGGCTAAGCATTTAACAGTGTGTTTCACTATCTGGAAAACAGTACATTTTTGAAAATGGTGATTTGTTGTTATAATTATTTTGAAGGTAGAAGGGCAGATTTTTATATAGTTCAGAGCAAGAAAGTTCTTTGTACGGCATGCCACATTTGTCTACTCAAGGACTTAAACAAATTATGAATCCTCAACTGTTATTATCTAAAATACAGTATTCATCAGTCACCATGTTTTAGATATACAACCCTTGTCCTAAGAGGATTTTAGCCAGAGCAATTAAAATTTTATAGTCCTAAAAAAGCAAAAGACTTGGGTCTTGTTCAATTCCATTAATGAGAGAGAGGGAGAGAGAGAGAGAGAGAGAGAGAGAGAGAGAGAGAGAGAGAGAGAGAGAGAACACTATACAAATTTACAAATTGGATCAGGCATGATACAGGGTGAGCAAATGCTGGTTTTGGTTCTAAACCAGCCACAAAGACAGGAGGTATCAGCCAAGTCACTATGTATGTTTTCCATGGACTTAAAAAAAATCAACTGTCTTTGGAACCTTCTGGGAAACACAACTCTTTACTTCATCTGTTAGCAAAAAGTAGAAATCGTTGGTTTCCTGGGGGATATGGTAATGTATCAGAACTAAGCTAGACATTCAGATTCAAGCTCAGCACAGCCTTGTTCTGCTACAGCTATTAATGTTCAGTCATTTATCCACTCAAACCTTGTCCTTTTATAATTGTACATTCCCGGAAAAGATAAGAAAATTATTGGTGTTTTCTCAACTTTAGCCCATAGACTATTTTCCTCTCAGCCTGTGTGTGAGTAAAAGGAGGGGGGAGGGAGAAGGAGGTAGGGAGGGAGAGGGAGAGGGAGAGGGAGAGGGAGAGGGAAACAGAGAGGGAGGGGAGAGGGAGAGAGACATTCTCTATGCATGTGTATGCCAATGAGTATTTATGACAAAGAGCTTTCTAGAATCTGCCAAAAGGGTCATGAGAAATGGAAGGGGAAACTTCCCCTTATATAGAAGAGATTCTGTTATGAACAAATGGGAACAAAATAACAATAACAAAAAAGCAATGTTCCAGTGATGGGGGAAAAATGTCTCAAGTAGAATCCTGTGTAACTCATATCTTGCAAAGATGTCGAATACTATCATTTGGTAAGAAGGCAGAACAAAGCATTACTGAATCTCAAAATTCTCATACATTTATTTCCTCAATTTTAAAAAGACAGGAAGGAAGGAAGGAAGGAAGGAAGGAAGGAAGGAAGGAAGGAAGGAAAATGAGATCATGCAAGTTTTTGCTGCATTAAGATTTTCATCCCCATGAAAAATCAATACACTCCATATATAACATAAATTACCCATGGAAATAGTTTAGTGTGTAAAGTAAACTACAGGCTAGAGGACTTGAAGGGGTTAATTTTCTCTGCCAGTTAACGAATTAAATTGGAGAAAAAAAAAAAAAAACCTTGAGCACTACAGATAGTGGTGAAGAAATCTCAAACACTGTAAACAGCAACCAACAGACTATAATTCAAGGAAGGCTTTTATTGGGAGTGAGGAAATGCACACATAGAGTAGACATGCAGAGCAAAAGCCCAGGAGCAAGACCAGAGCTTCCAAAAATCCAGTCTCAGGGGCTTAGAGGCAGAAAAAAGAAATCTAAAAGGCCTTTACTTTCTATCTCCAGGCTTTTTTCTTAGGCGTAAGGAAGTAGCCAGCCATTATGGAATTTCACTATTTTTATTACCTAGCCATACCCTCTCTTCCTATCCACCTACCATGTCTAGATCCTAGTCCCTCACCTGGGTTAACACACACACACACACACACACACACACACACACACACAAACACACATACACACACATACACTGTCTACAATATCCATAAAACAAGGATCTTGTTAAAGTATTCTTAATTCTATTATATCTCATGTTACACTATTGATTGATATCAGTCATAGGCTCTACCATAGAGAGAGAAGCTCACCAAGGTGCTAAGCCTTCATGTTCTGAAGGAGCAGAGGGGTTCAAAAGAGACTGACGCTAAAATTAATGGAGACTGACATCAAAACTAGGGTGATCATTCTACAGTTACAAAAATTTGGTCAGCATCATTTTTACTTCAGCTATGTAAGTATAAGCTCAGGCATTGGTCTTAGAAATCCATTCTTGATCTAAGTCTTAGAACAGGAAAAAAGTTCGAGACATTCAAAAATGATTGCACTAATTCATTAAAAGGAGCAGGCCTGCCCAATGAATTGTCTCCAAAAATAAAGTCTTTTTGGTGAAAGTAGCTTTCAATAACTGCTTTGCAGTTTTTCTCATTTGTTTACAATGAGTTTCTCAAAGTTTACAAGTTAGTGTTTATTACAGATTTGGGATTCTACTTACAAGAAGGAAGTATGTTCTCATCAAATGTCCCAGGACCTTAGCAGGGGAGCACTATATTTGTAAGACTCTAGGGAATATTTAAGCACTAGCATGTAAGAAGCAGCTGTGCCTCAGAGCTAGCCTTCCTGAAAACATAAGAGTTCTATTGGATGCCTTGCTCAATTACTCTGTTCTCATGAACTCTGCACATAAAAAAAGTTAGCACACACATTGGAGATCTTAATTTATTCTCTCCATTGTCTTTCATTTTCATTAATGTCTAAAATAATGTCCTAAGGCTTACTCCACAAAGCAGGGGTAACTTTGTGCTGCTTTATGCTTCACAGAGTCTTTCCTCGATCCTACTCTATTCTCCACGATCATATAATTAGCATTCCTCAAGAGCTAGCCCAAATCAAGACCCACCAAAATCAATGTGATCAATGTGATCAATTAATGTGTCATGATTTCAGGTCAGCTTACACCTGAGTGCTTCTTAGAGGCCCCAAATGAGCCTATTTTGTCACCTACCAATCTCTCTCTCTCTCTCTCTCTCTCTCTCTCTCTCTCTCTCTCTCTCTGTTTGTTTTGTTTGTTTGTTTGTTTGGTTGGTTTTTTTTTTTGTTTTTTGTTTTTTTGAGACAGGGTTTCTCTGTGTAGCCCTAGCTGTCCTGGAACTCACGCTGTAGACCAGGTTGGCGTCGAACTCAGAAATCCGCCTGCCTCTGCCTCCCAAGTGCTGGGATTAAAGGCGTGCACCACCACTGCTGGGCGGCCTACCAATCTCTTAATGTCACCGGAACTCACTATAGCATGAATGTAGAACATGCATGCTTCCTTGCATCTTTTTTTTATCATTAGTTTTTTTTTTTTACACTCCAGATTTTATTCCCTTCCCAGTCCACCCTCTGACTGTTCCACATCTTAAACCTGCTCACTGCCCCCTATCTCCACAAGGATGTTCCCACCCCCACCCCACCAAGACCTCTAAACTCCCGGGGGCCTCCAGCCTCTTGAGGGTTAGGTGCATCTTCTCTGACTGAACCCAAACCTGGCAGTCCTCTGGCGGCCCCATATCAGCTGGTGCATGCTCCCTGGTTGGTGGTCCAGTTTCTGAAAGATTCAGCTTTTTCCTAATTCATCCACAGGGGTCAGAATCTTCTGTTCATTGGTTGGGTGCAAATATCTGTATCTGACTCAGCTGATTGTTGTGTCTTTCAGAGGGCAGTCATAATAGGTCCCTTTTAGTCTCAGTAATAGTGTCAGGTCTTGGGACCTCCCCTACAGCTGGATCCCATTTGGGGCCTGTCACTGGATCTTCTTTTCCTTCACTTCCTCTCCATTTCCATCCCTGCCTAACTTTCAAACAGGTTAGTCATTTTTTTTTCAAAATTAGTTTATATGGCTAATTAAAGTCTAAATGCCTTATTTCACATTTAGTTATGAAAATATAAAAATTAATCCAAGGAAAAAAACATTTAAAAAAGCTATTTTATACTTTATAAAGTATAGAATTTGTATATTTACTTGTAGAATAAATATATTTAGATGGGAATGGGTGTGTTGTATAGACAAGAAAGAAAACTCTGCCAAAACCATTTGGGACACAGCGTAATGTGGGCCCACGATAGCATTTTATTCCTTGTCAAAACTCTGCAACTACTATAATAGTTTAGAAGAAACTTAATCACCAAAGAGAAGAAAATGTTGTATTTTCTCTACCTGACTAGTTTGAATAACTATGACAGGACTTATGAGCTTCAAATAAGGATAGAAAAAAATTAACCACCTTTTCTTCAGTTTAGTCTCTTAATATCTTTGTTTATAATTTCCGCCAATTTCTGTCAGGTGCACACCAAATTTGAGCATTGTCTTCAACCACTTCTATTTACCAGAGAAGCTATTTACCTACTCAAATTCAAAAAAAGAAAATCCAACTTCTCTAGACACCAACACCAAGAAGTCACGAGGAGATCCTATCTTTATAGTAACAGTCTTTAGTTTCTATGGTTTCTTAAATTTCATTGTCTTGTACACAAATCCAATCGGAAATGTAAAAACCAAGAAAAAGAAAAAGAAAAGGAAAAAGAAAAAGAAAGAGAAAAAGAAAGAAAAAGAAAAGAATAAAAAGAAAAAAAGAAAAGAAAAGAAAAGAAAAGAAAAGAAAAGAAAAGAAAAGAAAAGAAAAGAAAGAAAAAGCTGCTTCTTTAAAGGATTTTAAGGAGGTGCCATTTAATTGATATAAGGTATAGTTAAAATAACTGTAGCATGAACTAATAATATAAGACATACTTGAATAGCTAAGCAAGGGGGACAAAGGTGAAAATGGGAAGTCCAAATTAACAATTAAAAGCCAGAAGCTTTTGTTGTGTATTATAAAGAACTTGAGCCAGGTAGTCAGAGACAAACATTTGCTGACTTTCTGCAGTATAGCTGAGCCCCTAAATAATTATATTGCATAGCTAATGAAACCTGATAGGTTCAAGCTTTTCCTGGACAGAGGGTGATTATGGTCTGTACTCTCCCTATGCAACATTGATTGACTCTCCTGCAGTTTCAATATCCAGCAGCTCACCACAGGGCTACTGAGACACAGTTCCTTCAAAATATTCAGCAGCTGTGGTGATGAATTTGATAGAGTAGGAACCAATAAAACTTGACCCTAAGCTTTCTCTTAGTCACACAAAACATTGTCTATGTGCCACTAAGTTAGACTTTTGGAACAAAACTCTTCCAAAAAACGTGTAACACCAAAGTAAATGATATTTTATTGTGTACTCTCTTAAAAAGCAAAATCTATAGGAAAATTGTTTTATCTGCCTCTCAACTTTACTTAATATGTTACAGTGTTAAATAAAATATTAATTAGTAATTATATATGAGGTTGGAGTAATAAATCAACTTTCTATTATTATGTCTTGATATAAGAAGAAGGAAGGAGAAGGCCCTGGTCCTGGAAAGGCTTGATCCAGCATTGTAAGGGAGTACCAGGACAGAGAAATGGGAGGGGATGATTGGGGAATGGGTTGAGGGAAGGGGGCTTATGGGATATATGGGGAGGGGGGAACTGGAAAAGGGGAAAGCATTTGGAATGTAAACAAAGAATATCGAAAAAAACAAGTTTGAGTCATAGAATATAAGGCATGCTTATCCTTAGGTAGAAGGGCACTGCCTTTGTCTTAGTTAGGGTTTGACTGCTGTGAACATACACCATGACCAAGGCAACTCTTATAAGGGCACATTTAATTGGAGCTAGCTTACAACTTCAGAGATTCAGTTCATTATCATCAAGGCAGGAGCGTGGCAGCACCCAGGCAGGTATGGCACAGAAGGAACTGAGAGTTCAACGACTTGTTTCAAAGGTAATGAGAAGATTGACTGCTATGCAGCTAGAATGGGGTCATAAAGCACATGCCCACAGTAAAATAACTCCTCCAACAAGGCCACACCTCCTATTCCTAATAGCAGCACTCCCTGGGCCAAGCAAGTTCAATCTGCCACAGCCTCTTTATGAACTACTTAAAGTGCTTTGACTACTTGTAAGGCCCAGGTCACCAAAGCATAGCTAAACCATAAGACACTGGTGAATCACCGTAGAAGTACATATCTTCCATGGGAACTGTGAAGAAGGGAAAGCCTCGGTTAGAATTGGACCAGGGTCATTCAGGCTTATTTTCTACCATTCCTCCCCCCTTCTTGGAGTGAATCATGATGGGTGAGATTTCTATGAAAGAAGAAAGTAGTAACTTTGACAGAGATAATAAAGCCACGAGGGTAATGTCATCCCAAAGAAGTGATGTAGTAAGTTCAAATTATACATCATTACAAATTATAATGCAGTAAGTTTTGTGGATGGACTGGGTGTGGTTGGGAATGCAGTGTGAGCAGGATCAGGTGGTGGTGGTATGGACAGAAGGAGATGGTGTGAGAGGAAAGAGCAGAATTGGGAAGCTTAAAATATCATAAATCAACCAAACTATGAAGATTATGTGTTGTTGCAGTGGCAGGACATTTAGATTACAAACAGACCTACTAGGGATAGAAAAATGGCTCAGTGATTAAAGGAACTTGCTGCTCTTGAGGAGGACTGTGGCTCCATTCCAAGTCTACACAGAAGGTTATAATCATCCATATCTCCAATTCTGGAGGATCCAGGTCTATCTTTCAGGCTCTATAGCTTCTGCTCCCACGTGATGCACATAAAACCACGCAGGCACACACACACATCCAGATAAAAATAATGAATTAATAAATAATTAAGTCTAAACAGAAAAACAAAACAAAACAAAAGCCAAAGACTTACTTGATGTATATCAAAACCATACAAAGATTCAACATAAAAAATTATAAACCAGTACTCCTTATGAACATAGATGCAAAAGTTGTCAATAAAACATTTGCAGATCCAATTCAAAAACACATGAAGATATTATGTACTGTTATTAAGTAAGCTTTCTTCCAGATATGTGGGAATGATTTAATATACATAAAAGGATAAATATAATCCACCAAATAAATAGAATAAAATACAAGAAACACATGATTATCTCATTATACTAAACAAAACTGGAAAATCTAGATAAAATGGATGATTTTCTAGACATGTATCACATACCAAAGTTAAATTAAGAGCCGGTAAACTATCCAAATAGGCCTATATCCCACAAGGAAATAGACGTCATTAAAAACCTCCTAACCAAAATTGCCCAGGACCGGATGGACTTACTGCAGAATTCTAGCAGACCTTCAAAGAAGACCTGATACCAATATTCCTCAAACTGTTCCATAAAATACAAACAGAAGAAACACTTCCTAATTAATTCTATGAAGCCACATTTACTCTGATACCTAAACCACACAAGGACCCAACCAAAAAAGAGAACTTCAAACCAATTTTGCTAATAAATGTCTATACAAAAATACTCAATAAAAATCTTGCAAACCAAATCCAAGAACACATCAAAACCATCATTCACCATAATCAAGTAGGCTTCATCAAAGAGATGCAAGGTTGGTTCAATATATGAAAATCCATTCACATAATCCACAATACAAACAAACTCAAAGAAAAAAATCACTTTATCATGTCCTTAGAGGTAGAAAAAGCATTTGACAAAATATAACACTCTTTCAAGTTAAAAGTATTGGAGAGATCAGGAATTCAAGGCTCATATATAAACATAATAAAATCAATTTACTGCAAACCAACAGCCAATATCAAATTAAATGGAGACATACTGGAAGCAGTCCCACTAAAATCAGGGGCAAGGATGCCCACTCTCCCCATATCTATTCAATGTAGTACTCAAAGTGCTAGCTAGAACAAAAAGACAATAAAAAGAGATCAAGGGGATACAAATTGGCAAAGAAGAAATAAAGGTATCACTATTTGCAGATATGATAGTATACATAAGCATCCCCAAAAATTCTGCCAAAGAAATTCTCCAGCTGAAAAACAACTTCAGCAAAGTGGCTGGATATAAAATTAACTCAAATAAATCAGTAGCCTTCCTTTATACAAATGATAAATAGGCTGAGAAAGAAATTTGGGAAACAACTCCCTTCACGATAGTCACAAATAATATAAAATATCTTGGAGTAACTCTAACCAAACAAGTGAAATATCTGATTGATAATAACTTCAAGTCGCTCAAGAAAGAAATCAAAGATCTCAGAAAATGGAAAGATTTCCCATGTTCATGGATTGGCAGGATTAACATAGTAAAGATTGCCATCCTACCAAAGGCAATACACAGATTCCATGTAATCTCAATCAAAATCCCAACACAATTCTTCAAAGACATGGAAAGAGGAATTCTCAAATTTATCTGGAAGGCAAAAGCCTTAGAATAGCTAAAACAATTCTTTTTTTTTTAATTTTTATTTTCTATATTCAATGTTTACATTCCAAAGGCTTTGCCCTTTCCCAGTTCCCCCATCCCTATGTCCCATAGTTCCTCTCCCCCCCCAACTATTCCCCAATCATTCCCCCTGCCCCCACAGTTTCTCTACAAAACTGGATCCAATCTTTCCAGGCCCAGGGTCCTCTCCTTTCTTCTTGGGAATCATTTGACTTGCTAATTGTGCCTTGAGTATTTAGGGCTTCTGGGCTCATTAATATCCACTTATCAGTGATTGCATTTCATGTGTATTCTTTTGTGATTGGGTTAGCTCACTCAGGATGATATTTTCCAGGTCTAACCATTTACCTACAAATTGCATGAATTCATTATTTTTAATTGCTGAGTAGTATTCCATTGTATAAATATACCACATTTTCTGTATCCATTCCTCCTTTGAGGGATATTTGGGCTCCTTCCAATTTCTGGCTATTATAAACAAGGCTGCTATAAACATAGTGGAGCATGTGTCTTTATTGTATGCAGGGGAATCCTCTGGGTATATGCCCAGGAGTGGTATGCCAGGGTCCTCTGGAAGGGACATGCCCAATTTTCTGAGGAACCGCCACACTGATTTCCAGAGCGGTTTTACCGTTTTGCAATCCCACCAACAGTGGAGGAGTGTTCCTCTTTCTCCACATCCTCGCCAGCACTTGTTGTCTCTTGAGTTTTTAATCTTAGCCATTCTGACTGGTGTGAGGTGGAATCTCAGGGTTGTTTTGATTTGCATTTCTCTGATGACTAATGATGTTGAACATCTCTTAAGGTGTTTCTCAGCCATCCGAATTTTTTCTGGTGAAAATTCTTTGTTTAGCTCTGTACCCCATTTTTTGATAGGGTTATTTGGTTCTTTGGGGTCTAACTTCTTGAGTTCTTTGTATATATTGGATATTAACCCTCTGTCGGATAAAACAATTCTTAACAATAAAAGAAGAGGGAAAGGGGAGATCTGGAAGAAAGGGAAGAGGGTAGGTGGTGGGGAGAATGGAACATGATCTGTTATTAGGTCAGAAAAAAGGCCTGAAGCTCTGAAATCCAGCAGAAAGAATGGAAACAGGCAACCTCTGGGAGGTAGGAAGTTGGGAGGACCCTCCAGAATGTACCAGAGTCCTGGGTTGTGAGAGACTCTTAGGGATCAAAAGGTCAGACCCAAGATGAAATGCCCTACAGTGGGGTTAGGGAACTTGTAGAGCCCACCTCTAGTAAAAAGATAGGGCATCCAGTAAGGGATGAGGTTGCTATCCCACAGTCAAAACTCTAACCCATAATTGTTCCTGAAAGAACTGCAGGGATGAAAATGGAGATGAGGCTGAGGAAAAGAAGGTCCAGGGACAGACCCAAGGTGGGATCCAGCTCAAGGGGATACCCCAAGGCCTGACACTATTACTGAGGCTATGGTGTGCTCACTAAAAAAGGGGACCTATCATGACTCTCCTCTGAAAGACCCAACAAGCAGCTAAAAGAGTCAGGTGCAGATATTTGTACCCAACCAATGGACAGAAGCTGCTATCCTGTTGTTGAATTAGGAAAATCTGAAAGAAGCTGAGGAAGACGGTGACCCTGTAGTAAGACCAGCAGTCTCAATTAAGCTGGGCCCTTGAGATCTCTCTGTCACTGGACCACCAACCAGGCAGCATACGCCAGCTGATATGAGGCCCCCCAACACATATACATACAGCAGAGTACTGCCAGTTCTGGGTTCTGATAGAGAAGATGCATCTAACCCTCAAGAGACTGGAGGCCCCAGGGAGTTTAGAGGTCTGGTGGGGTTGGAGGGTGAGGACACCTTCATGGAGACAAGGGGATAGAGAGGAGGTATGGGATGTGGAACAGTCAGAGGGTGAACCAGAAGGGGAATAAAATCTGGAGTGTAAAAAAAAATAACAAACAAACAACAAAAAGCAAGCAAAAAAACAACAACATTAAAAAATACCTACAACCAACCCCAATCTAAACAATGAAAGAAACAAATGACAACTTGGTCATTTCAAAAAATTGTTATATTCATAGTTCTCTACATCAATTTACACACGTAAAACAGAGTCCAGAATATTTAAAAGATGTTTTCCATACTCTGTGTTGAAGTGAATTTAAATTATCCACATATGGAGTGAAGCGAATGCTCATCTTCGTCAAGGTTAATAAAAGCTAGAAAACGCCACACCCGCTACTTTATCTGACATAACTGATGCTAAGTGTAATGGATTTTTATAAATATTAGTAAGTTAATTAAATTATCCTTGTCAAAGGAGAAAGGGATATAAATAATTAAATGTGAACTTATCCGTCAAATGTTAGAGAAATAACATAACACACAGGCTTCCATTTGGCCCTTATGATATTGCCAAGATGTAGAACTGCACTTCCGGCTTTATGCAAGTAGAGGAGTTGGGGGAGAGCCGAGGCTATGGAAAGCTAAATACTTTTTCCTAGAATATAAAACTAGTGGATGTTATCTTTGGAATTCCCATTCTGACTGCTGGAGTCTAAAGCCTTCATGCAAATCCCCAGTCCCCTGTTCTTCTCTTCTCTATTACATGCTCTTCTTCTTGTTTAAGTTGTTGTAGACATCTAGCTGGTTAGAATAAAGAAAAATGGATATGACTCTATTACTATGAAGTACAGAGAGTTATAGGGTTAAAAGCCTATAATAATATTTACATTTCAGACATTGCCTCCCAGGCCCCTCCCACAGTTCTTGCCATTCTCCATCCCCTTTGCAAGAAGGTGCTCCCCCTCTCACTCCCCCAGCCTCCCCACTTCCCTGCGGCCTCAAGTCTCTGCAGGATTAGGCACATCCTCTCCCATTGAAGCCAGACAAGGATGTTCTCTGCTACATATGCTGGGGCCTAGGATCAGCCCATCATCTATGCTCTTTGGTTGGTGGCTTAGTCTCTGGGAGCTCCCAGGGTTACAGCTTAGTTGATACTGTTGGTCTTTTTATGGAGTTGCCATCCCCTTCAGTTCCTTCAATCCTTTCTCTAACTCTTCCATAGGGGTCTCCAACCTCAGTCCAGTGGTTGCCTGTATATATCTGCATCTGTCTCAGTTAGCTGCTGGAAGAGCCTTTTAGAGGAGAGCTATGCTTGGCTCCTGACTGGAAGCATAATATATCAACAGAAATAATGTTGGGCTTCGGGGCTCACCCATGAGATGGATCCAAGTTGGGCCAGTCACTGGTCAGCCTTTCATTCAGTCTCTGCTCCATTTTTGTCTTTGCTTTTCTGTGAGACAATATAGATTCTGAGTCAGAAATGTTGATGGTGTGTCGGTAGCCCCGTCGCTCTACTTGGAGCTTTGTCTATCTACTAGAGGTGGTCTCTTCAGCTTTCCCCTCCCACTGCTAGGTATTTCGACTATGGGTCACCCCCATTGAGTCCTGGGATCAACAAAACCAAGACCTGGGTCTTTAAGAATATCAACAAGATCGACAAACTCTTAGCCAAACTAACTAAAGGGCACAGAGACAGTATCCAAATTAACAAAATTAGAAATGAAACGAGAGATTGTACACAGAAACTGGGGAAACTAAAAAAATTAAAATCATCAGATCTTACTACAAAAGCCTATATTCAACAAAACTGGAAAATCTAGACAAAAGGGATGATTTTTACTCAGATACTATATAACAAAGTTATATCAAGATCAAGTAAACTGCATAAATAGTCCCATAACCTCTAAAGAAATAGAACTAGTCATTAAAAGCCTTCCAACCAAGAAAACTTTTTTTAGTAAAGGAGCAGATAAGAAATGTATAAGGCTCTGAGTGGGCCTAGTGGTCTCTGTGGAAACCATTCCATTTTAGCACTGTAGAACTAAAGCACTCATGAACAAATGAGGATTGCTGTGCTATAATAAAACTTTCCTAGCATGGGGACACTCCAGGACAGCCTGTAGTAGCTGATCTCTGGCTTAGGTGATTGATTACACTTGCAGTAGAAATGGGTTGAGCTTGTCTATAAGAAAATGGACTTTGGAAAAGGAGGAAGACCACAGCATGGCAGTGATATAAAGAAGGTTGAAGGCTGGCTTTCAGAGGACGTGAAGGGAACTATGCATATATTACCTGGACTAGAGAAAGAAGCTGGCACACATGAATTTTAGGTAGTCTTCCTTTCTATTAATAGAATCCTTTTGTAAGACTCTGGTGAGTCTTAGTTTACTAGTGACCTCCTGAGTGAACAATGGGGAGTTGGAAATCTATGCAAAAAGCAAGAGGAATTTATTGTTCCAACACGGTTGGGTCGCCCTGCACATGGAGAGAGCATGACCATGCACAGCCTGTCTGGTGGGTCTTTATAGAGTTCTCAGGGTAGCCGCCATTAGGCACAATGTGATTGGTGAAAGAGTCGTCGATAGGGAATAAGGTAGGCCAATGATCTTGGGCTTCCTCAACCCTCAGGAACCTCCCTGTGGTCTGAGGAATGTAATCATCCCTTCCCTTCCGGGTCTGGGGTAGGGTGGGGAGGGTTGCCTTTCTCTTTCAGGAGGGAAGGGGTCTGGTGGAATTTTCCAAAGTTTCTGAGCAGATCTCTTCATTTTCCCTAAATGAAATCTTGCCAGATTCTAGACAAAAGCTAGATTAACACACTGTAACTCTAGTGAAAGCTGGAAGAGACTATTTACAAGATTGGTTTTAGGACAAAGAAAACTCCACATTTCTCTCAATACATTAGGCTTCCCAGAAGGCAGTAAACAATTTATATGGTGCATAAATGTAAAGACTCTTTCTGTCATTCTATGGTTATGGAATTTATCACTCTTTGCCAGTTCTCACGGTGTATTCACGCACAAATAGCAAACACTGATGTCAATATGTCATCATCCATTCATGATACCTTAAGAGAAAGCATGTCAGGTCACTGGATATCAAAAGGAGTGCAGGGCTGGCTTGATATAGCATGCTCTGGCTGTTTTTCTCTTTGCAACAAATCAATAGAATACATTTGCTCAACTTCTAAAAATATTTGCTTAAAATATTTTAAATAAGACAGTTTAATAAGCCCGGTTTTAGGTTCCATGTGAACCAATTAAATTTCATATGTGAAGATGCTGGAAAGACAGCTTGGATGTCAAAAGCATTTTTGAATCTAAGAAGAACCTGGTTCAACTCCTATTACCCATAAAGAAGCTCATAACCACATATAATTTCAATTCCACATCATCTGATACCTGCTTCTGGAGTACCCTGCACCTTTATGGTGCACATAAACTCATGCTGGCACACCCACCTACGAATACAAAAAGAGTCAATTATCCAACAAACACTGTTTGAAAATTCCATATGGTACCAGATTTGAATCTTATCTTTGATCTATTTGACTACTATAATAAAATGTCATGCACTGGATAGGTTAAAGAAGAAAAAAGTATTTCCTTATAATTCTGACTGTTATAAGATCAAAATACTAACACAACCACTTTCTAATAAGAACCTTTCCCTGGCTTGTGTGATTGCCTCTATCCATGGATTATCAGAGAGTGATCTAGTTTCCCTATGTCTATTCTCGGACATCATTTCAATCATGATAATAGCCCTTGCTCATCATTTAAGCTTGTCATTTCCCAAAGGCATCATTTCTAAGTGTACTACATTGCGGGCTAGGATTTTAGCATATGGATGGTAGGGGAAATTCCATCAACATCAAACCTATAAATTGACAAGAGAAAGAACTTGGAGGGAGAGAAAACTTTAAGAGTTAGAATTAAAATTAGGGGATGAAAATGCTTCTCTTCTTAGGACAAAAAGTATATGGAAAACTGAATG
Organism: Apodemus agrarius; assembly: GCA_964023405.1. Lineage (NCBI taxonomy): Eukaryota > Metazoa > Chordata > Mammalia > Rodentia > Muridae > Apodemus > Apodemus agrarius. Next base: position 174,183,269 of record OZ030005.1, read on the forward strand.
ATTAGAAAACATTAGTATAATTTTAAATGACAACTCATAATTGTATTTATTTTAGGGGTACTGTGTGGTGTTCTGAAATAATGTAGAAAGGTTAAAATGAATACATTAATTAGCTTGATTTAATATTCTGGTTATTTAACAATGAAATATAGAAAGACTTAGTGCAAGGTTTCCTGCAAATACCGAAAATCTGAGTCCTGGTTTTAACAGTCTGCTTCAAGCAACAAGTATCTTAATGATGAAGGTGTTCACAGACATTGCCTTTATGTAGTACTGGAAATTGAGTTACTTCTGTGATACTGCTGAATAGAGTGACTGCAGGTTTGCTGTGAGGGAACACTGCCTGGATAGTAATTGAGTTTGGGTTTTGAACAGAGGTGGAAATTGTCCTAGAGATAAGTTTCATCTGTGACGAATACTGTGCCAGTTTCTAGCACAATGTTGAGTACCACAAAAGGCATTCAGTAGAAGCTTCCAGAGTGTTACTGTGGGGAGTCATTCTCCAGTCTGAAACACAGGAAAACACTGAAGGGGGTGGTGATAGCAATTATCTATGGAGAGTAGAATAGGTTTTGGTTTTCCAAACAGAGATGGGTTATTTTTAATCACAATTTGTCACAGACAGCTGTGACACTTCCTGTTGCAGTTCCTTTGATTTTTTTCACTCTCTGAGCACCAACAATAAAGTTTCTTCTATAACTCACAATGCATCCTGCCCGGACACTGCAGTTATTCCGGGAGACAGGGTAGTCTTGAATGTCCATCACCCTGTTGTCCCCTCAGACTCCACGCGTCCCATTGCAGGTGACCTTGATGCCGCTGTGTGTCTCCTCTTTCAGGTGGGCTTCTATACATAACTTTCTGTTTCACTGTACAGAGTGATGTTGAATGCAAGCCTTGATTCTTTGGAGATTTCCTAGAGCAGAGTGTAGAAGTCTAATTAAACATGCAACTCCCCTATCATTTTCTCCCGTGCCTAAATCACTCTTTAAGAAGTATGCAGGTAACCAATCAGGCTAGGAAATAATATTTAGGCTTTAGGAATGAATAAAGACACGAGCTTACTAAAATACTAATTGCCATGAGTGAACTCAAATCATTCTGTGTCGTGCATCTACATATGAATCTAAAGAAGAACTGCTACAGTTCTCTGCCAAATGCCTACTGTGTGCCAAGGCATTATACAACTTACATAGTTTATTCTTTCCTTGTGATTCCAAAACAGTGTATTTTAGATATGGAATCATATTCAAAACCTGTAGAAGCAGCTGTGTTTTAAAATCTGAATCATTTGGTTTATTTTTTTTAAAAGCATATTTTGTAACTGTCTTAGTCAGGGTTTCTATTCCTGCACAAACATCATGACCAAGAAGCAAGTTGGGGAGGAAAGGGTTTATTGAGCTTACACTTCCACACAGCTGTTGATTACCAAAGGAAGTCAGGACTGGAACTCAAGCAGGTCAGGAAGCAGGAGCTGATGCAGAGGCCATGGAGGGATGTTACTTGCTGGCTTGCTTCCCCTGGCTTGCTCAGCCTGCTCTCTTATAGAACCCAAGAATACCAGCCCAGAGATGGCACCACCCACAAGGGGCCCTCCTTCACTTGATCACTAATTGAGAAAATGCCCCACAGCTGGATCTCATAGAGGCACTTCCCCCAAGTGAAGCTCCTTTTCCTATGATAACTTCAGCCTGTGTCAAGTTGACACACCAAACTAGCCAGTACAGTAACCAACTGAAATCTGATACAGATTTGGGAGACAAATACGACTATTTGTGACATGTAGTTTTTACATTAGTGACAGAACCGCCCCTTTTACCTATCTATCTATCTATCTATCTATCTATCTATCTATCTATCATCTATCATCTATTTACCTAGCTCGCTAGCTATCTGGATGTATGCATGTGTGCATGTGTATGCTATATGTATAGAGTTTGATTGCTGCGTTCAAGTGTATACATGCGTGTTTAGACCAAGGCTCGACCTTAGGCATTTCCCTCTATCTCTCTACATCTTATTGGTACTGGGAATTCAAAGTCAGCCCTTTAAGTTTGTGCAGAAAGCACTTTACTGACTGAGTCATTTTCTAAGCCTATGAAATAATGTTTTTAGTTAATCCTTTGAATTCTCATACAGACAGATTTAAAACTATGTCATCAGAAGTGACTTTATGTTAGGTTTTAACTGCAAATAATCCTGCCAGATATTTGTAAACAGACAAAACAGCACATAAGACTGATTTTAGGAGTGTTTATTTTGCATTTGTACTTTATGAAATGTTTATTAAGTAAGTTAAATTAAAAAGATATGAACACCGTGGTCAAAGTTTCATAGTTAGAATAAAACAGATTAGGTTGAAAGCTAGGAACATCTACTTTCAAACTCCAGAGTCTAAGAGAGAAACCAATTCAGGCGTATAAAACATGACCTCAGAGAGGGAAACGCAGAAGAAAAAAAGAGTCAGATGAGGGGAACAATGTGATACAAAAGGACAGAGCTGTAAACTGAGCACAGAAAGATTGCCGTAGTAGAGGCTTCTCCAAAGGAGGCCAAGTGACAGTGAAAGTGTCCGTCTGAATATTGACTGAGACTTCTTCATGTGCTCACATGGAAAGCGTTAGACCACATGGGTTCTGGACAGGCTGCCGTGAGGAAGCTTTGAAAATGACTCTACTCATTCTACCGATGCGCTCTTCCATTTCAATAGATCCTGGTTGTTCATTCCGTGTGAGCAGCACCTAGCACCAATAAATGACAAAGTTACCAAGAAGATGGGAGCATGTCCACAACCCAGCTTCTAATATCTATTCAGTTGCTTAGCCAATGTATGATGCAATCTGTTCATTCAAAAGTAGGAATGGCTCTATTTCATAGATATTAAATGAAGGAAATTAAGATATAGTAACCGTGAAAATAAACAGAACCTAACAAATTCCAAATCATTCATTAGTAGTACTCACTGTTATTGAGGGAATTTAAGTTTTTGAGACCACTGTCTCCTTCAAGGGAAATAAAAATGTCCATCATATTCTGTGAGATTTTTGCAGCTAACACATCAGACCCCATGGCACCAAATACTGGCCAAATAACTCTCATCCAGGCAGCATTCCTGGCGAGTTTGCTCTATTTTTGGTTCCAATTCTAAATTGTGCTATCCTGAGTGAGTCATTTAATTGCATCTGCTTTGCCCTCCGAGTCAACTTTGGCTCTTTAACTCTAGGGTACTGGAGGAGGCTTGGTGCTAAATGAAGGTGAAAGAATTGCTCTAGCTAATGGGCTGCTCCAAAACTAGAGAATTCACTTGAACTCATTGATTGAAAACTGGAAAAGTCCCTTTGCACGCTGCACGAGTGTCTCTGGGTGCATGATTGGTCTGTGTGGATGGATTCTGAATAAACGTGGCTTTCCTGCCCTCCCTTGAGGACTGTACTGGTTAGAATACCTAGTGTTTTCTCCTAAGTCACAAAAGTGAGGCTTGGTAAAGGAACTAGTGAGTTTCCATTCCCGTTATAACAGATAGTCTAAAAGAGTGCTTCTCAACCTTCTGAATGTATTAAAGTGACCCTTTAGTACAATACAGTTCTTCATGTTGTAGAGACCTCAACCCAAAATTATTTCATTGATACTTCATAACTGCCATTTTGGTACTGTTATGAATTGTGAGATGATACCTGTGAAAGGGTTGTTTGATTCCCCAACAGAAGTTTTGATCCACAGCTTAAAAACCACTGGTCTAATTAATTGTTGTTTAGCTCAAAGATCATCAATAATTTTGTTTCACTGAAAACAAACTAGCCTTCTTTGGCTACTTGAAATAAGATGAAAGAAAGGGGTCAAGAACAAGGACACACTTGCCGTGGTTTGAATGGACCTCATAGGTTGAAGAACCTGAGCATTGGTCTCCAGCATGAGGCAGATCTTAAGGGTGGGTGTCACTGGAGAGAGTGAGTCCCAGTGGGCAGGCTTTGAGATCTGATAGTCAGATTCCTTTCCTAACCTCTCGCTGATTCTTACCTGCAGATGATTAGTTTCCTGGTTCTTGTGCCATTATCCCCACTCTGACATAATGAATTCTCAAACTTTCAGGCAAAACTAACTCTTCTTCTATTAAATTTTTTCACCACTCATTTTATAGCAATGAGAAAATAAGTAATACAATAATATTCAGTGCCTTAAACACACATTTGGAATAGTATCTGATTTTAAATGCAAATAAAGTGTTAACATAGATATTTGGTGAGGTACAGAGATGCTATACTTAAGCCTAAGTTTTGAATCTCAAATATGAAAGCTAGGAGTAGCCACTCTGGATCATATGACAAGTTACTATATCCTGAATGGAATATAATTTTCAAGATTTTTAGAGCAGTCACAATGGAAAAGTATTTTCTATTGTACGGAATAAAAAGCTAAGGTTAGTCAGTGAAATTAAATAAAGTAACTTCATACCTTATCTCCAAATACAGGCAGACTCAATTTAAACTTTCTAAAATCCTCTAATCACTTTCTATTCTTGTTTAATCACTTGTTGAAGACTCCTTTTGAATCTGTTTACCTTGCCCCTTTGTTCTTTTCCCTACTGTCTCTTTTCCTGGTTGACTGATACTTCCTCCTCAAATTATTTGTCCCTGTCCTGGAGCAATTCCTCTGACGTCCTACATAAAGCTAAGCATCCCTCTGGTTCTTGTTCCGTACTTGCTTCCCTGCATGCCGATTCTGTACTATTTGATAACAAGTAAATTGAAGACAGGGGATTTAAAGCATTCATAGTGATCCTAAGACCCTGAAACCACGTGAGCCATGCAGACACTTGGAAAATAAGTGTAGAGTGAAAGAAGATACTGCTTTCATTAAATATATCAATGGATTCTTAATTTTTTTCAGCATTTCATTATACCAATGCCAAGGTCACCACCACCACAGAAAGTGCAAGCCTTATAGCTTCAACCTAACAGGAGCCCCGGGATGAAGGTTCAGAGCTTTTATACCCAGAGAATTGTCAGCTCCTGGACACAATGAGTTTCTAACATCAGCTGTAGTTATAAGTTCAGTGGCAAAACATGCCTGGCAGGTAGCTCATTCATTGTTTTGGGATGATCATGAACAGAATGAAAAAAAAAAAGGAAATCTTATTAAGCCTCAAAATATTTTTTCTGCTCAAGAACAGACATTAGATTGTAAGCAATCCAAATTGTGAACTGTAAATATGCTAGCAAAAAAATGGTCTTTAAATGAACCATGATTCATAGAACTGATTTTTCTCACAAGTCAAAGCCTGGGTGTCCAGCAACCACTCTATATGGGAGTTGCATAATGTGACAAGAAGTTCTATCCTACTCTCAAGTGGTGGACCGACAGGCTGAAGCCATCAGTCTTGTGGTTCAACTTGGATTAGCTCTAAACTGTGAAACAGCAACATTCTATTCAGTCTGTTAAAGGATCACATGCTGGCTGTGGGTGTTAATAAGACAGGGGATTCACTGGGTGCTGGCTTCTTCTGTCTCAGGCCCTTCTCATTATATCAGCTGATATACCAATGAAGTGGGCATGCCCAGGTTGGGCAAACATGAAGTCCAGAAGAATATTCACGCTTTTGTGCAGCTTGATTCTTATCTAGATTCTCATTTTTCACAAATAAATATAGAGCAGTTAACTGTAAGGCTGATAGCTTATTAACATTTTACAATTAACCAATGTAAGCAAAATAACACTTTATTAAACTTACTTGGTCTCTCTGCAGGGCTCTTCCTAAACCAGAATGTTGGCATCTAGGGTGAATTACTGTCTTCATGGAACACCCTAAAAAATATTTCATGTGAAATAACTGGAGAGACCAAATGAACTGAAATGATGCAGTTTCTCATGACTATGGGTAGGTATTTCACCTGGTGGCGCATACCTGCCATTCTAGACTTAGTGGTAGAAGTGGGTGGATTTTTGTATGGTATACACAGTGAGTCTCAAAAACACAAAACATAAACGATGATGAAGGCCACGGTATTGGAACTGACCCCCAGACCTTGGTACAACTCATGCATTTGGAATCCAGTATGGAGGCAGAAACACAGACCAAAACAAGAATAAGGACCTAGTCCATCTAAGCACATGTTCTGGGAAGGTTCCTACACATACTAACATTGCTTTTTGACTTCTTCAGTTCCACTTCTGCCTGTCCTTTCTAACTGAGGTGTTTCCACCCTGGAAGTTGCTTTTGTGCTTAAATGTCAACCCTGACAAAGCCTCAGGGCTATACTTGAATCCCTAAACACACTGTAGTTGTTGACTGGCTAATAAAGACTTGATAATTAATTATGCAAAAGCATATCAACAAACATATCATGAACAAATTAACAAATGAATAAAATCAAGTTCATTAAGAATGACCATAGCCAATTATTTTATTTATTTGAGTTTTGACACTGATTAATTATATATTTTTATGAGATAGATACTATAATATGATCTCAATGTTATTTTATTTTTGCAAAAAGTAACAAAAATATAAAAAGCTTAAGTAATTTGTTTTTAGGCTAACTATATATGGCATGCCAAATGCTATATGCAAGCCATGATTACTGCAAAGACCATTGTCTTTCAGGAATGAACCAGACTGCATACATCATTATAAATGCCTTTTACCACTGGAAGTTTAGAATTATAAACCAAATAAAATATCTCCGAGTTAGCTATATTTTTAAACAGTGTAAATGGTTTGCATATATTTAATATAGAAAATTACCATTTTTAGTACAATTCTTGTTAGTTATTTATTACTGATAAGTGGCAGAAATCTAAATTAGAAAGGTGATGCTGTTGACTAACCACCACCTATCAACAAAATTTCACTGAATATTGATCAGGTTTTAAATGTTTACTCCTATCCTGTGTGATTTCCATTAACTACTGAAAAGATAATTTCATATCTATTTAAACCCCCAAACATATAACCTAAAAGAAACAAATCAGCATGGGTAAGAAAGTGAAAGTGATGGTCTGAAAAACTGCTGATGGTTCTTCCCACTCCTGACTCCTGTACACACACACACACCCTGCCAGGCCTTCCTTACTCCCTGGGGGCTCAAGTCTGACTAGGGTTAGGTATATCTTCTCTCACTGAGGCTAGACCAGGCAGTCCTCCGCTGTATATGTGTCAGGGGCCTCATATCAGCTACTATATGGTGCCTGGTTGGTATCTCAGTGTCTGAGAGATCTCCGGGCTCCAGGTTAGTGGAGACTGCTGGTCTTCCTATGAGGTCACCCTCCTCTAGAACTTCTTCCAGCCTTTCCCTAATTCAAGCACAAGGGTCCCTGACTTCAGTCCATTGCTTGGGTATAAATATCTGCTTCTGTTTCAGTCAGCTGCTTGTTGGGCCTCTCAGGAGGCAGCCATGCTAGGCTCCTGTCTGTAAGCATACCACAGCATCAGTAATAGTGTCAGCCCTTAGAGCCCTTCCCTTGAGATGGATCCCAAATTAGGCTGGTCACTGGACCTCCTTTCCCTCAGTCTCTTCTTCATTTTGTCCCAGCAGTTTTTTTTTCCCACAGAGATAATTGTGGGTCAGAGTTTTTGAGTGAGGAATGGCAACCCCATCTCTCCACTTGGTGCCCTGTGGTTCTACTGGAGGTAGACTCTACAAGTCCCCTATGCCTACTGTTGGGAATTCCATCTAAGGTCCCTCAGTTTGAGTCCTGAGAGTCTCTCACCTCGCAGGGCTCTGGTACATATAGAGGGTGCCTGCAACTCATACCTCCTGAGGTTGCCTGTTTCCATTTCTGCTGGCCCTCAGCACTTCACTCCTGTTCCCCTCCCCAATACCTGATCGCGCTTCCCTTTTCCCCTGACCCTTCCCTCCCCTCCCCCACCCAGTTTCTACCCTCCCTCTGCCCTCCGGTTTATTCTCCCTCCCTAGTGGGATTAAAGCATCCTCACTTGGCCTCTTCGGCTTATTAACCTTCTTGAGTTCTGTGGATTGTTTCCTTGGTATTGTTTTTACCCAATATCCACTTATTAGTGAGTATATACCATGCATGTCCTTTTGGATGTAAGTTACCTCTCTCAGGATGATATTTTCTAGTTCCATCCATTTGCCTGCAAAACTCAGGATGTCCTTATTCTTAATAGCTGAATGGTATTCCAATATGTAAATGAACCAATTTTCTGTATCTATTCTTCCATTGTGGGACATCCGGGTTGTTTCCAGCTTCTGGCTATTACAAATAAGGCCTCTATGAACATAGTGGAACATGTGCCCCTGTGGCATAATGGGACATCTTTTGGATATATTCCCAAGAGTGGTATAGCTGGGTCTTCAGGTAGAACTATTTCCAATTTTCTTATGAATCTCCAGACTGATTTCCAGAGTGGTTGTACCAGTGTGCAGTCCCACCAGCAATGGTGACATGTCCCTCTCTCTCCATATCCTCACAAAACCATAACATTTTAGCAACTCATATACATGTTTATAATAATGACTGTAAGATTTTTATCAATATCCATTAAAATTGTGAATAATATATTTTACTCTCCTATCATCTTCTGTCTACCTGTCAATTATATATATATATATGTATATCTCTATTTTATAATAATTTAACATAGTTCAAAACTTACAAGGTGGATTAAGAGGTCTAACTACTCCTCAGGCCAATTTATTAAATGTTCTATTTGTATTTGCATAATGGTTATGTCACTTTGCTTCTTTGTACTAATTTATACCCATGCAATTATGAATTGTGTCTTTTAATCTTTTGAATTTCACAGAAAATTATTACCCACGAGGGAAAGAAAGAAAAGAAAAGAAAACCAAAAAAAAAAATTGCTGATGGGCGATGAACTGTGTGAACTAAATTGAGAGCATTAGGAGCATTCAGCAAAGGTATATCCCTCGAAATACTCTGAGAAACATACAGCAGAGAAATGAGAACCTCAAGGATGCACAGCCATTAGTAGTATTTCTCTGAAATAGTCTTTAGTGGTAAAGAAAAATTGTAAGTAATGCAAAGTTCAAAATTAGTGGACTGCTACGTAGCTATTAAAGAATATCTAACAAATTAATAATGACATGGAAATCTCAGCATAACGTGAAGGAAAATTAGTACAAAATAATGCTCTATATGAAGACTCTTGTCTTTTATTATATATCCCACCCTGAAGACATGTGTTTTCAAGAGACATACAGTATGTGCACACACACACACACACACACACACACACACACACACACACGTTGAGATAGAGACAGAGACAGAGAATTTATGAAACATAAACCAGTAATAGTCCACTGGTAAATGATTTTATAATAATTTATGTGCTTTCTAATCAGCATCTTCATTTGTACTTTCAGTGATAATTTATTTTCCTTAATGAAAAAAATCTAAGGGACTAATTAAAACATAGGCTAGTCCCAATAATTCTTCTTTAACTTTATTTAGATGACCAGAAAGCTAATATAGGCATGAGCTATGCTTAGCTGTTAATGTTATTAGTTCACTCAGCATGTTCACTAGTGACATTCAGTGTTTTAATTTTAAATAAATGACTTAAGCATCTTCAAATATCATTATGAGTATTTTAGTTTGAACAAAACTTCTCTCCTCATGTAGCAGTGAATAGTTCCCTTTCCTCCAACTCCTGAGATGAACTCGATAAATGTAAATAGCAAGCTTCACTATTTGATGCATAAGGTGACGTTCATGTGTTTCATCTCTCAGGGATCCATCAGGGCAGGTTACCTGCCAGGATCTCATGGTGAGACAGAGATGAAGGTGCAGCCCAGGTCCAGGAGCAAGCTTTTTTAAGCCTGAATCAAGCATACTTTCCGTTCATCAGAATCATTATAAGGTTATTCTGTGAGGGCACAGCAGGGAGAGTGAACATTTTCATTTTCCTGAGCTTCTGTTAAAGGGGAATACAGGAACACAGCATGGAACACACAGGCTTCAAGAAGGCTAGCCCTGGAAGTGCTTCCCTAGCTGTGGTTTTACTAACTGACCTTTTAGAGAGGTTCTTGCATTGTCTGAGCCTTAGCTTTCTTGTCCATAAAACAGGAATTAAAATGTTGACATTTCTAAAGATGTTGCAATTATTAAATAGAACAAGCCTTGCAATGTGTACGAGGTGCTGTGTGGACTTGCTCACCACAGTTTTCACTTTTCCTCCGTCCCTCCTACTCTAGTTCTGATCCTCCAATGACACATGGTCGTAGCTTTGCTTGAATCCTGCTCATCTTCTCCATGTATTAAAAAAACAATAACAAAAACAAAAATAAAACAACAAGTGAACAAAAACCCACCAGTTTAAACACCACCTTGAAAATTGGGAACAGATAAGCCCATCCTCTGCTACATAAGCAGCTGGAGCCATGGGTCCCTCCATGTGTACTCTTTGGTTGGTGGCTTAGAACCCTTGGGTTCTCTGGGGAGAGGTGTCTGGTTAGTTGATATTGTTGTTCTTCCTATGGAGTTGCAAACCCCTCCAATTCCTTTAGTTCTTCTAACTCTTCCACTGAGAGATCACCGTTTTCTGTCTGATGGTTGGCTGCAAGCATCCCATCTGAATTAGTCAGGCTCTGGCAGAGCTTCTCAGGAGACAACTACATCAGGCTCCTGTCAGCAAACCCTGCTTGGCATCAGCAAGTGTCTGGGTTTGGTAGCTGCATGTGGGATGGATTACCAGGTGGGATATCAATGGGAGGGGAGGCCCTTGGTCCTATGAAGGCTTGATGCTCCAGCGTAGGGGAATGCTAGGGTGGTGAGTAGGGAGTGGGTGGGGGAGCACCTCATAGAAGCAGGGGGGAAGGATGATAGGGGGTTTGTGAAGGGGAAACTGGGAAAGGGGATAACATTTGAAAATTAAATAGATAAAATAACCAATAAAAAGCAAACGAAATAGAAAAAAAGAAAATTTGGACTAATGGGCAGAAATCTTTAAAATAGTACATTCTCTAGATCTCTTGTAATTCCATACATCTGCAGAAAAGAGCATTCAAACTAATATGTCATCAAATCTCTTTAGATACTAAAAATAAGAGGGTACTGCCGATTAACAAGAGGTAGGTATATTTTGGGAAAATAAGAGACAGTATACGTTCCTCTGTATGTTCAGCTTAGAGAATGTTCACTGAGTAAGGTACAGTTTTTGCTACATGTGGCCCACACCTCGAATTTTTGTTTCCTAGGCTTCTTTTTCCTGCTGGAAAGTCTGCCTTGAAGATATGCAATAGGAATAAAATGCATGTGCATTTTACCTTGCCACTCAGAGGGCTTTGTCCTAAGTTTAAAAGCTTTTGGCTAAAGTGCAAAAACACTAGAGACCCATTTGAATAGCAAGAGAAATTGAATGGAATCCAACCCATCTGTAGCTCCTGGGGCTGGCACAACCATTCCTTTTTAAATTGATTTTCCAATTCATGTAAAGTCATCAAGCTTGTAAATTTCGACCTTTCCAGTGAGATATTTGCAAAACTTCTAAAAAAAAAAAAAGAGTGAGTCTTCTGAAACACTTGGATTCTGGTTCTGAAAGAAGAAAGTCCAGAGAGAATTTCTGCATCTTCACAGGATAAGGGTTCCAAGGAAGCTCTGAGTGTTAGGCCAGTTCTCAACTATCTGTGTGAATAGAAAAAAAGAAGAAACAAGGGGAAACCTCATCTGAGTAGGGTGCTCTAACACAAAACTACTACCAGCAAGTTCCAGGCTCTTACAGATCCCTGCCCTCTGCCCACAGTTGCTTCTCTCATAGTCAGAAGCCTACAATACAATCCTGATCCATATCCTGAAGAACCAATTCATTAATACCTGGGTTGCAATTAAATCAAGGTAGCTCTCATAAGCTCAGATGAACAAAATCATTGGGTGATTTCCCCCCCCCCAAAGTATAAGTACTCTAAATTGTAAGATTAAATGAGATGAAGTCAATGAAATTATCATTTCATCCTTCCTGATTATATCCCCTCATTTGAGACATTTATTGTCAAATAGCACATGATACTTTTACTCTCTTTGTGGCTAACTTTGCTTTGATGGATCCCTGAGCATAAATTTAATCTGCATTAAATCATAAAGAAAAGAATCAGTTATTTGTCATGAGCTCTCATAGTACTAAATCAGTTGCATTCCAGGAAAACACTTTTATTATTTATAAAAAGTAGTTCTTTTTCTTGCCACTTTAAAGTTCATTTTTCATAACTTAGATCACTGATAACATTGCTGCCACATAATATTAAATATTTTATATAAAAGCACTTAAAATATAGACTACAATCTTGCTCCAGTTTGTTCTAATTTAACAGAGTAACTGAGACTGGGTGATGTATAAGAAAGAAATTTATTGGCTAAAAGTTCTGGAGACCAAATGTCCAATAGCAAGGCACCAGATTCTAATGATAGTCTCCTATTGCAGCAGAGGGGTTAGAGGGCAAGAGAGTGGGAGAACAAGAGGAGGTTGTACTCTGTACTGGTATACATTTTTTTAATTTAATTTTTATTTTCTATATTCTATGTTTACATTCCAAAGGCTTTCCCCTTTCCCAGTTCCCCCCACCATATGTCCCATAATTCCTCTCCCCCCCAACTATTCCCCAATCATTCCCCCAATACTGCTCCAAATGCAAGGGCACCCTCATTCGTAAAAGAAACCTTACTAAAGCTTAAAGCACACATTACACCTACCATTTAGCTACAAATTGCATGAATTCATTATTTTCAATTGCTGAGTAGTACTCCATTGTATAAATATACCACATTTTCTGTATCCATTCCTCTTTTGAGGGATATCTGGGCTCCTTCCAATTTCTGGCTATTATAAACAAGGCTGCTATAAACATAGTGGAGCATGTGTCTTTATTGTATGCAGGGGAATCCTCTGGGTATATGCCCAGGAGTGGTATGCCAAGGTCCTCTGGAAGTGACATGCCCAATTCTCTGAGGAACTGCCACACTGATTTCCAGAGCGGTTTTACCATTTTGCAATCCCACCAACAGTGGAGGAGTGTTCCTCTTTCTCCACATCCTCGCCAGCACTTGTTGTCTCTTGAGTTTTTAATCTTAGCCATTCTGACTGGTGTGAGGTGGAATCTCAGGGTTGTTTTGATTTGCATTTCTCTGATGACTAATGATGTTGAACATCTCTTAAGGTGTTTCTCAGCCATCTGAATTTCTTCTGGTGAAAATTCTTTGTTTAGCTCTGTACCCCATTTTTTGATAGGGTTATTTGGTTCTTTGGGGTCTAACTTCTTGAGTTCTTTGTATATATTGGATATTAGCCCTCTGTCAGATGTGGGGTTGGTGAAGATCATTTCCCACTTTGTTGGTTGCCGTTTTGTCCTTCTGACAGTGTCCTTTGCCTTACAGAAACTTTGTAATTTTATGAGGTCCCATTTGTCAATTCTTGATCTTAGAGCATAAGCTATTGGTGTTCTGTTCAGGAACTTTCCCCCTGTGCCCATGTCCTCCAGGGTCTTCCCAAGTTTCTTTTCTAATAGTTTCAGTGTGTCTGGTTTTATGTGGAGGTCCTTGATCCACTTGGAGTTGATCTTAGTACAAGGAGATAAGAGTGGGTCAATTCGCATTCTTCTGCATGTTGACCTCCAGTTGAACCAGCACCATTTGTTGAAAAGGCTATCTTTTTTCCACTGGATGGTTGTTGCTCCGTTATCAAAGATCAAGTGACCATAAGTCTGTGGGTTCATTTCTGGGTCTTCAATCCTATTCCATTGATCTACTTGCCTGTTGCTGTACCAATACCATGCAGTTTTTAACACAATTGCTCTGTAGTACTGCTTGAGGTCAGGGATATTGATTCCCCCAGAAGTCCTTTTATTGTTGAGAATAGTTTTAGCTATCCTGGGTTTTTTGTTGCTCCAGATGAATTTGAGAATTGCTCTTTCTAGATCTATGAAGAATTGATTTGGGATTTTGATGGGGATTGCATTGAATCTGTAGATTGCTTTTGGCAAGATGGCCATTTTTACTATATTGATCCTGCCAACCCAGGAGCAAGAAATATTTTTCCATCTTCTGAGGTCTTCTTCGATTTCTTTCTTCAAGGACTTGAAGTTCCTGTCATACAGATCTTTTGCTTGTTTGGTTAGAGTTACGCCAAGGTACTTTATGTTGTTTGTGGCTATTGTGAAGGGTGTTATTTCCCTAACTTCTTTCTCAGCCTGCTTGTCCTTTGAGTACAAGAAGGCTACTGATTTGCTTGAGTTAATTTTATAACCAGCCACTTTGTTGAAGTTGTTTATCAGCTGTAGAAGTTCTCTGGTGGGGTTTTTTGGGTTGCTTAAGTAAACTATCATATCGTCTGCAAATAATGATACTTTGACTTCTTCCTTTCCAATTTGTATCCCTGTGCCTTCCTTATGTTGTCTAATTGCTCTCGCTAGAACTTCAAGTACTATATTGAAAAGATATGGAGAGAGAGGGCAGCCTTGTCTAGTCCCTGATTTTAGTGGGATTGCTTCAAGTTTCTCTCCATTTATTTTGATGTTGGCTACTGGTTTGCTGTAGATTGCTTTTACTATGTTTAGGTATGGGCCTTGAATTCTGCTCTTTCCAAGACTTTTAGCATGAAAGGATGCTGAATTTTGTCGAATGCTTTTTCAGCATCTAATGAGATGACCATGTGGTTTTTTTATTTTAGTTTGTTTATGTAGTGGATTACATTGATGGATTTCCATATATTGAACCATCCCTGAATCCCTGGAATGAAGCCTACTTGATCATGGTGAATGATCGTTTTGATATGCTCTTGGATTCAGTTGGCAAGAATTTTATTTAGTATTTTTGCATCGATATTCAGAAGAGAAATTGGCCTGTAGTTCTCTTTCTTTGTTGGATCTTTGTGTGGTTTAGGTATCAGCGTAATTGTGGTTTCGAAGAATGAGTTGGGCAGTGTCTCTTCTGTCTCTATTTTGTGGAATAGTTTGAAAAGTATTGGTGTTAAGTCTTCTTTGAAGGTCTGGTAGAATTCTGCACTAAAACCATCTGGTCCCGTACTTTTTTTTGGTTGGGAGGCTTTCTATAACCGCTTCTATTTTTTTAGGGGTTATGGGACTGTTTAGCTGATCTACTTGATGCTGATTTAATTTTGGTATTTGGTATCTGTCTAGGAAATTGTCCATTTCCTCCAGATTCTCCAGTTGTTTTGAGTATAGGCCTTTGTAGTAGGATCTGATGATCTTTTGAATTTCCTCTGTTTCTGTTGTTATATCCCCCTTACATTTCTAATTTTGTTAATTTGGATACTGTCTCTGTGCCCTTTAGTTAGTCTAGCTAAGGGTTTATCTATCTTGTTGATTTTCTTGAAGAACCAGCTCTTGGTTTTGTTGATTCTTTGTATGGTTCCCTTTGTTTCTACTTGATTGATTTCAGCCCTTAGTTTGATGATTTCCTCTCTTCTACTCCTCCTGGGTGAATTAGCTTCTTTTTGTTCCAGGGTCTTCAGGTGTGCTGTTAAGTTGCTAGTGTATGCTCTCTCCAGTTTCCTTTTGGAGGCACTCAGGGCTATGAGTTTTCCTCTTAGCACTGCTTTCATTGTGTCCCAAAGATTTGGGTAGGTCGTACCTTCATTTTCATTGAAGTCTAAAACGTCTTTGATTTCTTTCTTTCTTTCTTTCTTCCTTGACCAAGGTGTCATTGAGTAGAGTATTGTTCAGTTTCCATGTGTATGTGGGCTTTTTGTTGTTCTTCTTGCTATTGAAGACCACTTTTACTCCATAGTGATCTGATAGGAGACATGGGATTAGTTTGGTCTTCTTGTATTTGTTGAGGTCTGTCTTGTGACCAATTATATGATCAATTTTTGAGAAGGTACCGTGCGGTGCTTTGAAAAAGGTATACTCTTTTGCTTTAGGATGAAATGTTCTATATATATCTGTTAAATCCAATTGGCCCAAAACTTCAATTAGTTTCACTGTGTCCCTGTTTAGTTTCTGCTTTCCTGATCGGTCCATTGAGGAGAGTGGAGTGTTGAAGTCACCTACAATTATTGTGTTAGGTGCAATGTGTGCTTTAAGCTTTAGTAAAGTTTCTTTTACGAATGGGGGTGCCCTTACATTTGGGGCATAGATATTCAGTATTGAGAATTCTTCTTGGTGGATTTTCCCTTTGACAAGCAAGAAGTGACCTTCTGAGTCTCTTTTGATGACTTTAGGTTGAAAGTCAATTTTATCTGATATTAGAATGGCTACTCCAGCATGTTTCCTGAGACCATTTGCTTGTAAAACTGTCTTCCATCCATTTACTCTAAGGTGGTGTTTGTCTTTGACACTGAGATGTGTTTCCTGTATGCAGCAAAATGTAGGGTCCTGTTTCTGTATCCAGTCTGTTAGTCTGTGTCTTTTTATTGGGGAATTGAGTCCATTGATATTAAGAGATATTAAGGAATAGTAATTATTACTTCCTGACAT
This sequence comes from Apodemus agrarius, assembly GCA_964023405.1. Taxonomy (NCBI): domain Eukaryota; kingdom Metazoa; phylum Chordata; class Mammalia; order Rodentia; family Muridae; genus Apodemus; species Apodemus agrarius. The sequence continues at coordinate 174,199,678 of OZ030005.1, forward strand.
TTTGGGCATTATTATTTTTTTATTTGAGTGGTTCTCTTCTTTTGGGTTGGATGAGAGGGGGTTTCTATTTTTTTTCTTCTGGGGTGTAGTTTCCCCCCTTGTGTTGGTATTTTTCCCCTATTATCCTTTGTAGGGCTGGGTTTGTATATAAATATCGTGCAAATTTGGTTTTGTTGTGGAATGCCTTGGTTTCCCCATCTATGGCAATTGAGAGTTTTGCTAGGTATAGTAGTTTTGGCTAAAGTTTGTGTTCTCTTAGAGTCTGCATGAGGTCTCCCCAGGATCTTGTAGCTTTCATGGTCTCAGGTGAGAAGTCTGGTGTAATTCTGATAGGTCTTCCTTTATATGTTACTTGTCCTTTTTCTCTTACTGCCTTTAATATTCTTTCTTTGTTTAGTACATTTGGGGTTTTGATTATTATGTGATGGGAAGTATTTCTCTTCTGGTCCAGTCTATTTGGGGTTCTATAGGCTTCTTGTATATTCATGGGCATCTCTCTCTTTAGGTTGGGGAAGTTTTCTTCCATAATTTTGTAGAAGATATTTGCTGGCCCTTTAAGTTGTAGGTCTTCATTCTCATCTATCCCTATAATCCTTAGGTTTGGTCTCCTCATTGTGTCCTGGATTTCCTGAATGTTTTGGGTTACCAGCTTTTTGCATTTTGCATTTTCTTTAATTGTTGAATCCATGGTTCCTATGGTATCTTCAGCATCTGAGATTCTGTCTTCTATCTCTTGTATTCTATTGTTGATATTTGCATCTATGACTCCTGATTTCTTCCCAAGGTTTTCTATCTCCAACGTTGTCTCCCTTTGCGATTTCTTAGTTGTTTCTACTTCTGTTTTTAGATTCTGTATGGTTTTGCTCAGATTTTTCAATTGCTTGTTTGTGTTTTCCTGTAATTCTTTAAGGGATTTTTGTGTTTCCTCTTTTATGACTTCTATTTGTTGACCCATGTTCTCTTGTATTTCTTTAAGTGATTTTTGTTTCTCCCCCTTATTGGGATTCATTTTTTGCTCTATATTCTCCTGGATTTCTTTAAGTGATTTTTGTGTTTGCCTTGTATGGGCTTCTAGCTTTTGATCTATTTTTTCCTCTATTACTTTAAGAAATTTATCTAAGTGATCCTCTATCAGCATCCTTACCAGTGATTTTAGATCTGAGTCTTGTTTTTCTGGTGTGTTGAGATATCTGAGATTTAATTGTGTTTGCCTTGTAAGGGCTTCTAGCTTTTGATCTATTTTCTCATGTATTACTTTAAGAGATTTATCTAAGTGTTCCTCTATCAGCATCCTGACCAGTGATTTTAGATCTGAGTCTTGTTTTTCTGGTGTTTTGGGGTATCCAAGATTTATTGCTGTCAGGGAACTGGGTTCGGATGCTGCCATGCTGCCTTGATTTCTGTTAGTAACGATCTTACATTTGCCTTTTGCCATCTGGTTAACTCTGGTGTTAGTTGGTCCTGTAGTTACTAGCAGGTGCTTGACCCTTCTGTGGGCTTGGAAGGCTATTTCCCCGCGACTGGGACACCTTAACCACTGCCCTGCAGGGCTCCTTCTCACAGATTGCTGACAGGTGGCCTGAGTCCCCCGAGGTCTTAAACTCAGGATATCGCAGGTACTTGGTTCTGCCTGTTGGGCAGCTGATCTGCACTGCTCCTGCTCAGGGTTTGCTGTCTGGTGTCCTGATTCCCCAGAGGTCTTAAAGTCGGTATATCTCAGTTATCTGGTTCTGCCTGCTGGTCCAAAGCTGCTGGGAAGCTGGCTGAGGCTGGCTCCGCTTCCTGCCGGCTGGATGGGAAACAGCTGGGAAGATGGTGCTGGCTGCAGGGAGTTTGGGGTCCGCCCTGGTTCCGTAGGCTGGGATCTGATCACCTGGGAAGCTGGCTGAGGCTGGCTCCCCTGACGCTGGCTGGATTGGTATACATTTTCAATAGGCATGTAGCAATCATTGCCTGGTTCCCTTTTACAGTCTGTTTTTTTTTTTAATTTATTTATTTTTATTGAATATCGTCTTTATTTACATTGCCAATGGTAAAACCTTTCCCGATATCCCCCCTCCCCTAAGACCTCCAACCCCTCCCCCTCTTCAGTTCCCCTGCCACCACTTATATGCCTCTCCATTCAACACACTCCCCCTTCCCGCCCTCGGTTTCCCTTTGTTCCGGCCTCTGTTGAGCCTTTACCTGACCAAGGATCATTACTCCCACTGATGACCAACAAGGCCTTCCTCTGCCACATTTTTGGCTGGAGCCATGTGTGCCCCTTGGTTGATGGTTCAGTCCCTGGGAATCTTGGGGCATCTGGGTGCCCGAAATCATTGTTCTTCCCATGGGTCTATAAACCCCTTCAGCTCCTCTGGACCATCCTCCAGCTCCTCCATTGGGGACCCCATGCCCAGTCCAATAGTTGGTTCTTAGCATCAGCCTCTGTATTTGTAAGGCTCTGGCAGGGTCCCTCTGGAGACAACCATGGCATGCTTCTTTTGGTATACACTTCTTGTCCTCATAGTAGTGTCAGGGTTTGTTGACTGTTTATAGGATGAATCCCCAGGTAGGGCAGTCTCTGGGTGGCCTTTATTTCAGTCTTTGCTCCACACATTGTCTCCCATATTGCTCCTGTGACTATTTTGTTCCCTTTCATAGAGGAACCGAAGAACCCTCACTTAAGTCCTCCTTCTTGAGCTTGGTGAATTGTAACTTATTTATTTTGATCTTTTGGGCTAACATCCGCTTATTAGTGAATGCATACCGTGTGTTTGTGTGTGTGTGTGTGTGTGTGTGTGTGTGTGCATGCGTGTGAGATTGGGTTGCCTCGCTCAGGATGGCACTTTCTAGTTCCATCCATTTACCTAAGAATTTCATGAATTCATTGTTTTTAATAGCTGAATAGTACTCCATTGTGTATATATACCATAGTTTCTGTATCCATTCCTCGGTTGAGGAACATCTTGGTTCTTTCCATCTTCTGGCTATTATAAATAAGGCAGCTATGAACATAGTGGAGCATGTGTCCTTATTACATGTAGGAGCATCTTCTGGGTATATGCCCAAGAGTGATATAGCTGGGTCCGCTGGCTTCTAGTACTCCTATAAATGACAGTTAAGTTTCAACATCAGTTGTTGAAGATACAGTTGAGATCATAGTGAACATGTGCACACAGGTTTTATAATGCATTCCATGATCATACGTCTGTATTGTCTGAAGGCAGAGATGCTATTTCCTGTACCTTCTATATCTACACCAGTGCCTGCTACACAGCAGACATTCAATCAACATCTAACAGATGACTCGGGAAATCCTCAGGAATTTGACTTGCTGTTTTATTTGGTGCTGTTACTGATTGTATATTACATAAGGAGGATATTACATACTTCAGAAAGTTCTGTTTGCCCAAGGTCAGTTTGTAATAGAGACAGAAACAAGCCTGAATGACCTGATACATGATGTCCCAAGAATGTCCTTTTACCATAAACTCAGTCTCCCGGAACCCATGTCCTCTAATGCTGGGGGGACCCAGATCACTTTTTGAAAACAGTTCAGTAGTCTTCCAAGATGTGTATATTTGGGATATTTCCATAATAAACTGCCATCCATATGGTTATTTACAAAAATTATGTATAATTACTTATAAGGGGATATCTGTGGCTGGTTGTCAAATTAAATATTATTATTCTCCATATAGAATAGCTACCTTTTGGTCTGGGGACACTCTCTTCTCTACTATTGTCATGTGATTTTAGCCACTTTCTAGAACCTTGTGCTCTTTAATGAATCTAAAGGCTTGAGGCAGTGGGAGATGAAAAGAGAACCAGACATTGTGGCTCTGACTTCTCTATACTTCACAACACACTTGAAGCAACACTGAAATGTGAGGACAGAGTTTTGAAAGAGTAACAAAAAATTATGGATTAAAAGTAAAATTTTTATTTATGAAAGTGTTATGTACACACAACATAGTTACAAATAAGAATAAAGAATGCTAAAGTAAAAATTTGAATAGAATTTTTAAAAAATCAACCTCTATCTTGATTGGTCATTGTTCAGTCATAGTCTTCTAATTTTTGTGTCTGTTCTTTAATAAATTATGTATTATAATACTAATAGTGTTTTTGTACTTTAAAAAGATGAAATAAGTATAAAATGTTTCACCCATCAATGTATAACCATAATTAATGCCCTTCAAGATAATCTGTAACGATCATTGTGAGATAGACTGTCTGATTCTGTTCGTGTGGGGCTGACCCTGCCCATTTCTCCCTGCCCTGGATGACAACTTAGCAGGAATAAGATATGGAGCCAATGAAGCATCCACACTGAAATATACATTCATCAGTTGCCTCCTCTGCCTATTGACCCTAGAGATAACTATATATCTTGGATTAATAAAGAATTTAGTTGAATGTTTGTGAGCTCTATTTTAAATTAAAACTCTTCCTAAACTCTGGCTTTCTACTCTACGTTTGCAGAGATTACAAACAAGGGAGATCCCAGTCCCTAGCTTACTTCTATTGAGTGTTAATAATTACCAGACAATCTAGGGAACTTTGAAGTTGTTTGAAGGACTTGCATCCTAGCCTGTATTTTCCACATAACTGGACTTAATATTTCAAGTAGGCTTTGAAAGCCAAAAGAAGATGGCTTGCTTATTTTATTTAACAATATCAAACACCCCAGATAATAGACATGGTGGTAAATCCATTGTTAATGCTTCAACTAGAACATAGAATAAAAGTGTTTTTAGAAGTACAGATGTTAGCAAACACACATTTTTAAGTAAAAAAAAGCAAAATTCATAAAATTATACATTTTATAAGCTTATGTCTGAACAAAAGCAGAGTCCTAAAATTGCTTTTGTATTAAATGATATCTGGGTCTTTAAAACATAATCTTGTAGTCCTTGGCTTGATAATAGTAAGATACATTATAAATGGAAAAAGTTTCTAGAACCATGTTATAGGCATCCCTTAGAACAGCATATTGTCAGGAGCCATAATGGGACAAGCTAATATAGTAGCAGTGATCATCCTGAAATGGCCTGCTTTGGATTATTATATAATCTACAACAGGAGAGCCCTCATTAACAAGGCTGTGGGGGACTCATTTTAGGAAAGATTCCTGCTGTTGTTATTCTTTTCCTGTTATTATTAAACATATATGATAATCAAACAGTAATAGCACATCCCTTTGGAGCAGATCTCTGCAGATCCACAAAGATGTACTGTCTTATAGTGATGCTATGTAGACAAATAGATGACTTAAGTTTTAATGATGATCCTATAAGAATTCCTAAAATTATATCTGTGATTATTAAGCTCTTTTGTAACAGGACTGCTATTAGGTCCTTTTCTAATAGTCAAAACTGCAATGAGAACTCTGCCAGTCTCCCAAGTGCCACCAATTAATTGCTCTTAGATGGCAACCAGACTTTCTACTACTCAGAGCACATTCCAAGAGGTTGTAAAACAATTAACCAAAGGTCATAAAAAGGGAACTAACTATTATAGGTGCTAGGACAGAAGATAAAATATTTACTGGATTTATCTATACAAAACTTCACTTATAATTTAGTTATGGGTTTTAAACCTTAGGTGAACCTGTAGAGCTAAGACACGTGATAGATGTTTAGCTAGATAATTACTCATAATGGATATGCATATAAACATTCTCTGTTGTAAACTTCTATTTCAATTTATGATTTGACTTTTTGTGTGAACTTGTGATGAACTTTGGAACATGTGATCAAGTATTCTGAAAGATGTTTAAGGGCTGAGGACAAAGATAAGAGTCAGAACTGAGGAACTGAGGTGAGAAGAACTGAGCTGAGAGAGGAACTGAACTGAGAAATTTTTAGTCAGAAAAGGACAAGATCAGAAGGAGAATGAAGAGTGGAATAACTTAGAAACTATAGGTAACAAAAAATATGAAGAGAGCAATGTGCAGAATGCAGAGGGAAAGAGGAAAAGAGAAGACGCTGCAGAGAGCAGAAGGAGCAGGCAGGCTTCTCCTTACCATGGGTCAGGACAGGTCCCATTGTAAGGACAAGGCAGGCTTAGTCTTACTAAAAGGAACAAAGCTTTTTTTTTCTTACAAACATGGTCTTAATCCATTTGGCATTAAAAGGGTGGAAGCTTTTCTTTCTCTACGTGATAAAGATTGGCGCTCATTTTTCATCCAAAATTAGTGAGTTCTTTCTGCACCGGTGCTTGGTCTTTTGCTCCATATGCATATGTAAGTATGGATGTGTAAATATGTAATTGTGAGAATGTGTGTGTGTGTGTATGTGTGTGTGTGTGTGTGTGTGTGTGTGTGTGTGTAAGTATATAATTGTGAGAATGCATGCAAGCTGGGCCCAACTGAATTTGTGTGGAAATGTGGAAATGAGAACTTTGCATACCTGAAACTGTGTATGAACTTATGGGAGATTATGCATATTTGCTTAGGTAAAAGTTTTTCTATCTGTGAGTGTTATTCTCTTCTCCTGGTTCAATAGAAGTTTATTGCTCCAAACTTCCCCCTAACCCAATAAGCAAGAGGCATCTGGACAATAGGGAAAGGTTCTAACAATTAACCCTTTACTAAATCTCCTGCTGTTTTAGGATGAGGTGCTAAGTGTCTGAGACTGCAGTCTCTGGCTTCAGAGGAGCACAGAAGGCAGGTCAGCTACAATAGCATAGTAACTTAGACTTAGATAATAAACTTTTTATTATACAGCAACCCTAAATATCTCATAAGACAAAGTCTTACCCCAGAATTCCATAAGACCATGTCTTGCCTTCCCACCCCCACCCCCACTCCCCATCCCCCATGGATGCTTTTCCCCCTATGCTGCCTCAAGAAGAACCAACAAGAAAAAAACCTCCTGCCAGAGCTTGCTCCCAGCAACATATATTTTCTGTATGTTTAACATTGGATGGTTTCCAAGGTATTTTTCACATTATTTTCTAGATCTCTGGAAAAATAAAACCAAGCCGGATATAGATTTTGTGTCAAGTTCATCCAGGAGGAAACATAAAAAAGTTAAAAGTACTATAGGAATACAGTCAGTAATGAGAGAGTCAGGCACCTAAGCTCAGCTAGTGCCTGCTGCAGTGGGTCACAGTAATCACACTTCAGATCCAAGTGCCCACACTTACAGAGCTTGGACCATTAGGAAGAATGTGTGCTTTGCATTGTTAAAAGGTTTAACAATAGAATCACTTGTTTCATGAACACAGTCCTCTTCAAAAGTCCAACTGCACTTAGATGGCTGAGACAGACCGCAGATAGTTCTAATATTAGCCACTCCTCAATTCTCTGCATCTTTAACTTGTAAAAATAAGCATTTCTCTATTGTTTCAACCAGTACAAAAGACCCTATTTAGACTGGACATGCTTCATATCACACACCGTGTAATTTTGGAAGCATTGTTAAATAAATTGGTTTGAAAGGACTAGAATGTAAGCAATCATTGACAATTTCTACATAAATATTAAATCTTTGTCTTCTGGCTTGTTTCTTTTCTAGTTTTAATCAGATATTAGGAGTCATTGTTTGCAAGATTGATTAGTAAATTTTTGCATATTTTATGCATCTAATTATAATTTTAATCCACTTTATCTGTGTCTACTCAGTTATTATATCACTTCACATTTAAATAAGCCCTAATTATGACCCTTTCCCTAAATTTAGATAATAATCAGGCATTTCAGAATCTCCAAATTTTAAGAATCCTATTGAAAAGACACTTAAATAAACTTTCTTTGGTATTAATTTCTACACTGTGTATAGACTCAGCAGTACTTTAGTTTTCCTTGACACACATATTTATACAGTCATACACCAACAGATTCATATCATTGTACTTGGAAAAGGTCATAGAATGTTTAGTCCTGGGCATGTAAATTAGGTTTAATAATAAATCAGCAGCAATGAAATATAGCAATTTATCCTCTGCTCTTGTTTGAATATGGTCCATCAATAAAATTCAAGAAGAGCCTTGGTCTCATTATGGAGCTTCAGGGAAGTGGTTCCTTTGGTAGAACCATAAAGAAGAACTAATACAAAACTGGATCCAATCTTTTCAGGCCCAGGGTCCTCTCCTTTCTTCTTCTTGGGAATCGTTTTGTAGACCCAGAACAGAGAAATCGTGTGGGGGGGGGATGATTGGGGAATAGGTGGGGGGGAGAGGAATTATGGGATGTATGGTGGGGGGAACTGGGAAAGGGGAAAGCCTTTGGAATGTAAACATAGAATATAGAAAATAAAAATTTAAATAATAATAAAAATTAAAAGAAATAAAGCCAGTATGTCAACTGAATAAAAAAGAATTATATAATTTTTACATTGTAAAAAAGAAGAAGAAGAAGAAGAAGAAGAAGAAGAAGAAGAAGAAGAAGAAGAAGAAGAAGAAGAAGAACTAATACTTCATTCAAATATCTACACTGGCTCCAGAGGCAGTAGGTTAATATAAAAGGGTGAGTCTGTTTTCTCCCTAGCATCAGTCTCTCCCTGTTGCTAGGTAACCATTCCCCAACCATTATCCTTTTCTTCATTTCATTTTATTCAATATGGTCCATCACTAGACACCCATGATGGTACCATCTTCTAGTACCTCAAGAACTTTGAGCTAAATAAAAGACTTTGTTTCATACACTGCAAAGCATTAAATATCTTTTTCTAGCAATATAAAATTGACTCTTAGCATACTGTTAGCTCCCTTGAATTTACCCTTGTTTCTCAGTGTTTGCCTTTCTTCAATAAAAATCTAGCTGTAAATAGTTTAGGATTTGATATCTATTTGAGAAGCCCACCAACTATTTTCTGGGTGTTTCACTTTTCTAAGGAAATCATTAATGCTTATCTTAATCCTTTGCTATCTACTTATTCAACCAGCACCAAAATTCTATTTACCCAAATCTATCACATGAATTCAAGAAAGGAAGCAGGATGTTCAATAAATGAATCAGCATAATAAATGAAGAATGGCAGCTTGTCAAATGTTCTTTTCTTTCTCTTTCTTCTTTTAATTATATTATTATTATTATTTTTTAATTTGGGAGTGCCTATTATCCTTTTTTTTGAGTCCAGATCCAGGCAAGTTGATAAACAAGATTAACTTCATAGGTGCTGTTTGGAATACAAAGTTGTAGATTTATTTCAAAAGATAGTTTACCATTTTCTTGGGCCACTACATATGCTGGTAGCAAAACACCTATCACTTATATTTTCCCCAAATCTTACCAACCACATGTTCACACAAACCCTACATATATATGTACTAAGATGTTTGTATTCATAACTGAAAAAAACTGGAATCAATCAAGACATTATCATTAAGTACATAAACAAATAAGTAATATACCCAAACAATGATTCATCAATTGCCGCAGACCGCAGCTGCTCGTGGCAGCTTTGGTTGCAGCCTTCTGCAAGCCGTAGCTCCTCGTGGGAGTTCGGTTGCAGGGGAGACCAAGATCCCGGGGTCAGGAAGGCACGAATCGGCGAAAATGACGACACAGACACAGGATACTTTATATTATAGAAAAATCTATATTTCCTCTAATGAGGAGCCCTGTTTTATGGCTCCCTACTCAGAGCATCAGATTCTGACAATTACATAATAAAAATGAGGCATGCTAGTTTACATAGGTAGCGCCCTTAAGTTATAAGCTAAAACCTTCTAAGCCATTTCTGTCTAAGCTAGAGATCTTGCCTAAGTTAGCAAGATTCTTCTCTGAACTAGCAAGCTTTCCTCAGAGCCAGGCATCTTGCCTGGCCCCGGGAATCTTGCTCTCTAGACTAAATCATTCTCTCACTAACTAACTCATGTTCCCACCAGCCTAAGAAGCTCTCTTCAGAGCCAGGCATATTGCCTGGTCCTGGGACCTTTGCTTTCTAGACTAACTCATCTTCCCACTAACTAACTCTCTTCTAAGTCTTATGTCTTGTCTGCTCACAGGAAATCTCTGTTCTCGGTAGACAATTGCTTGACATTAACATAGTAAAGGATGTAGCTAGCTAAGCAGGGATAATTTACATGACCATACTTTACAGTCTCCTATGTTGGGTAAGCCTGGACAGGTTTTCCTCTTACCCTCATTAATAATTCATGAGCCTCACCTGGGACGGAGGGCTATAGGTGTCTGAATAGCCGGTGAATACATTGGCTTAGCAAGACAAAGGATGGCAGCTCAGAAGCTGTTTTTGAGGAAGTCTGGGCTTAGGGACTACTTCATATGTAGATATACAACAAGCTCGAAGACTAGGCAGGATCTGAATTATAGCATATTATGAGAGCTATGAAATATTTTCCTTAAATTTTACATGGTCGTGGCTACCAGAAATAAACAGGTTAGAAAAGGTGCCAAAGGAACATTTATGGCATCCTGTAGTAGGGTTTATGCGTAGCAATCAATAAAAAGAAATGGGATACAAAAGCAAGGAGGAAACAGAAGCTTGCTGTATTTGGAAAGGAAAGCATGTTTTAAAGGGCTAGCTACTATGATTCCAGCTAAAACATTCTAGAAAAGATCAAAATATAAAAAGTACAAAAGACAACCTTAGCTTCCAGGGGGTGGGGAGAGACAGGCAGAGCACAGGTGACACTTAAGGTAGATGAATTACTCTATACAGGAGAGTAATGATGGATGCCTGGCAAAATTCACTTGTCAAGACTAACATCCACCACATTAAGAGCAAACTCTAGGGAATTGGAGTAAGGTGATATGTGAAAGGAAAAGTTCCTCATTATTATCATATACAACAAGATGTGAATGCCAAAAGTGAGCTTGTTATATGTGGTAAAGAATGGTTTCTGCTTTGAACCCAATAATATCCCTAAAAATACAAAACCAACACAGGAGTTCTATGACCCATCTGTGAAACCTGCATAAGACATCAACAGTCTATCATTGGGGGTAGCCATTGGTAACTTACCCATGTTCTTATAAAAAGGCTCCTAACAATGCTTTGACATCAGCCCCAATAAAACTCATTGATTCACATGCAAAGACATAGTGTAGAAGGGTTATACAATCAGTTAGCGTGTGGTACTTATACAGCTGTATCAAATCTTTTATCTCTGAGACATTCCAATCCACAAAAGAGGGGATTACTCTCCTAAAGGTCCTCACATTATGCCACATTTCCAGAGTCTGGTTTATCAACCCTGAAAGTTTAATTCAAAAAGTGTTGCCATAGGCATTATATGTCCATTATTTTTCAGTGTTTAATGTTCCTAAGAAAGCACAGACCTATTTAATAGACAAAGCAATGCCATTTCCCATAAGATAAAAATATCCATTTAAAAGCTGGTTTATGATTATGCAGTTAAAATATTAGTTAGAATATTTGGCTTACAAAGAAAGGACAGCATTTGCAAAAAACAATGTTATAGTGCTTTTGGTAAACCGTTTGAAATTTTAGAACACATACAAAGAATACTAATTTAATACTGAACTGGCAGTCCTGGCTCATATCACAAAGTTACTTTACTTACAAGTATGGCCAAAATAAAAAATTATTTAAGTTACCAAATTAATTTATCTTAAATATGAGACCTTTGTAGTCCCACCTCATGAAGAACTGGAAGCAAACATGGTTGATATCAGAAAGTCCTATCTGTTAAGGGATGGAAAGGCAACTTAATGGCTCAGCATGTTTCCCGCTTGATCATGAAGACCTGAGTTTGGATCTCACTAACCATGTCAGAAGGTAGGAGTCTCATGAATACCTGTAACTCTAAGCTATGAATAATCTGACACATTGCTCTGGTCCTCTTCTGACTCTCTGACTCTCTGTCTCTTTGTCTCTCTCTGTCTCTCTGTCTCTCTGTCTCTCTGTCTCTGTCTCTCTCTCTCTCTCTCTCTCTCTCTCTCTCTCTCTCTCTCTCTCACTCTCAGAATGAGAGACAGAGAGAAAGAGGGGGGAGACTATCTGTTAAAATGACAATAGGTTTATGTAACACTAACCCAGGAAAATGGTATTACTTAAGTATTGAAGGCCTCAAAGTCTTTAGTCATACTTAGTTGAAAGAACATAAATGTATAACTACTCCAGCTTTCAAGAAACAGAATCCTCATTCCTGTTATTTTAATTTTATGTTATTCTGTCTCAAGTACTTCCCTATACCCTTGTGTGGGTATAGACTGTACTCCATTGAAGTTTGAAGTCTACATTTGGTGTAACAGGATGGCTCTGAAAAATTCACACTTTCTCTTGATCCCACAAAGCTTAAGAACTGAAAATCTAAGCATGCTGTTCTGAAATGTTATAATTCATAGGTACACATAAACAAAAAACCTGATTCATCAGGTTGCTTTTATATATTTATGTATACATAACAACATGTAGCAGTAATAAAGAAAGAAAAAGAGGCTGTCAATTTAAGGCTATCAACATAGGATGGATTGGTAGGACAGTATCTGAGAGGGGCTCAGCAGGAAAAGAGGAAAGTGGTACAGTTTTATTTCAGTTGCCATATTTTAAAGAGTAGTTTGTAGGGGAGGAAAGTTCTTTAAAAGAGGAAAATTTCTTCAACTGGAGTTAAGAAATGGAAATTTTTATTCAAATGAGAGTGGTAGCTCTTTCTCAGTCCATTCTCAGCCCTCGCTCAATTGTTGAAACTTATTGTTATTTTATAGCAGTCTTGTACTCAGCTACAATATGACATGTTCTGTGTACACTTTGCAATGAAGTTAGCCTGATTATTCAGCTTGTGATGTGGTCATGAGAGACTCTTGTGCTTTACCACACTGCTACCCTCACCCTCACAGCCTACACAACAACTGAAGCATAGTGGCTAGGAACCTTAGACCCAAGGATAAGGACCAGGCACAAGGAATGGTAGAGGAAGGACACAGGCAATGTCTTCCTGATAAAACCATCCTGTTATGGTATAGAACTAAACAGAGACTTCATAGCAGGAATCTCAAATAGTTAAGAAGCACTTAAAAACATGTTCAAAATCCTTAGTGATCAGAGAAATACAAATTAAAACTACCCTGAGATTCTACCTTACAGCAATCAGAATGGCTAAGATAAAAAAAACTCAGGTGATAGCACATGTTGACAAGGATGTGGAGAAAGAGGAACATTCCTCCATTTTTTGGTAGGATTGCAAACTGGTACAACCATTCTGGAAATCAACTTGGAGGTTCCTTAGAAAATTGGAAATAGATCTCTCTGAAGACCCAACTATACCACTCTTCGGCATATACTCAAAAGATGCCACAGGGGCATGTGCTTCATTATGTTCACAGTGGCCTTGTTGTGATGACCAGAATCTAGAAACATCCCAGATGTCCCACAATGGAAGAATAGATACAAAAAATGTGGTTTGTTTATACAATGAGATACTATTCAGCTATGAAGAATGAGAGCATGAGTTTTGTAGGCAAATGGATGGAATTAGAAAATATCGTCCTGAGTGAAGTAATTCACACCCAAAAGGGGGCATTTTTGGTATGTACTCACTAATAAGTGGTATTAGCCAAAATGTACTGAATATCCAGGATATAATCCACAGAACTCAAGAAGGTTAACAAGCCAAAGGGCCCAAGTGAGGATGCTTCAATCCCACTTAGGATGGAGAAGAAAGCAATCACAGGGGGCAGAAGGAGGGAGGGACATGGGTGAGAGAGGGAAGGGGGAGGGGAAAAGGAGAGCATGGTCAAGTGGTGGTGGGAAGTACTGAAGCCCTGAGGTCCAGCAGAAAGAACGGAAACAGGCAACCTCGGGAGGTAGGAGTTGGGGGAAACTATAGAATGCACCAGAGACCTAGGAGGTGAGGGACTCAAGACTCAAACTGAGACACCTTAGATGAAATGCCCTACTGTGGGGAGAGGGAACTTGTAGGGTCCACGTCCAGTAGAAAGACAGGGCATCAAGTAGAGGGATGGGGTTGCCATCCCATCGTCAAAAGCTCTGACCCAGAATTGTTACTGTCTAAAAGAACAGTAGGGACAAAAATGGAGAAGAGAACAAGGGAAAGGAGGTCCAGTGGCAGGCTCAAATTGGGATCCAGATCAAGGGGAGGCTTCAAGGCCTGGCACTATTACTAAGCTATGGTGTGCTTACAGACAGGAGCCTAGCATAGCTGCCCTCTGAGAGGCCCAACAGGCAGCTGAAAGAGTCAGATGCAGATGCTTATACTCAACCAATGGGCAGAAGCCAGTGACCCCTGTGGCTGTATTAGGAAAAAGCTGTAAGAGGTTGTGGTAGAGGGTGATCCTGTAAGAGGACCAGCAGTCTCAACTGAATGAGATCTCTCAGACACTGGGCCACCAACCAGATTGCACACACGAGCTGATATGAGGCCCCCCACCACATATATACCAGAGGACTGCCAGGTCTGGCCCCAGTGAGAGAAGAAGTACCCTACTCTGGAAAGACTTGAGGCCCCAGGGAGTGGAGAGAGGTCTGGTGGGGTGGGGGTGTGGTGAGGACATCCTCTTGGAGAAGAGGGACAAGGTATGGGATGAGGAACAGGTAGATGGTGGACCTGAAGGGGAATAAAGACTGGACTGTAGAAAAAAGATTAATGAATAAAAAAAAGAAGAAAGAAAGAAAAAAGAAAGAAAAAAGTCAGAGGATACATAAATCCTCTCTGTGCTAATTTTCTGGGAAACTTTTTAAATTAGAGTGCTAATAAAGAATTTAATCCAAGTTTATGTACTCACACTCTGAGAGTTTGCCTGCTTCTTTGGGAAAATAAAAGCTGCAAATGGGGCAGGGGAGGTGACTCAGCAGTTCAGAAACTGTATACTGCTTCTCCAGAGGACATACCCATGCTGGGAGGCTCACATCTGCTTTCAACGCAAGCTTCAGATGAGCCGATGCACTCTTCTGATCTCTGTGGGTACTTGTGTCTACATGACACACACACACACACACACACACACACACACACACACATGAATATACACACAAATAAAAGCAAAAATATTATTGACCATGGCTGTAAACAACAGAACACAATGAACCATGTGATTGCTATTCTGAAATATTTCAGCGGATTTTCTCTCCTCCTCCCCACAGGAGTACTTGACTAGTAAGAACCATGTTTCCACACTGATCACCAAGTTTGTTCTGAAATTAAAAATAAAATAAATAGCGAGTGCAAAGATGTCTGTTAAACAGACAATCAAAGTCAATCTGTCAAACAGTTTGAAGATTTTTTTTTCTGAGTGGATAGAGAGTAATATTTTAAGATTTGTGGGCTGTTCAGTGAGTTTTTTGTTGTTGGCTTATTTGTTTTGTTTTCATTTTTTTGTTTTGGGGTGTTTCTTTTGTTTTGTTTTGTTTTGTTTTACTACTGAACATTGTAAAAGAGCAGCAATAGGGCATAACCATCAAAATAACTGTGTCTCCAACTACTTACAAAACACATGTAGGTCAAATCTGGTCTGCAGCTGGTTGTTTGCTGGCCCCTGCTAGCAAGCTCCTTGCTACACAAAGCCTTATTTTTGTATTTAGATCATTGCCTCATGCAGATAATGTGGCAGAAGAAGTATTGGATTTAGGAGCTATCTTCCAGCTTCCTCACTGACTGTGCCCTCCCTGAAGCTTAAAAATAAGATAAATAGCAAACCCTCTTCCGAAGCCTGAAATGTTTGAATCTTGTATCGATTGGCTAGATCATTCATGTGGAGTGTTCTTTCTCGGGCTGTGAAGTCTGAAACAGATTTTATCACTAGAAACCATTCAAGCTCACCCTTAGCAGGTGGATTGTGCACACGAGTCTCTGACCAACAACCACGGATACAACTTCCTCATCAGAGAGAAAAGAGCTGATATTGAAAAGAAAAACTTACTGAAATAACCATGATGGTACAGCAGGTTTTCTTTCATGTTTCATAATTCATGTGCACACCTCAACTGAAAAATGTGCCTGGGATTTAGAATGACATGTTAACATATTGTTTAGATATACATTTTATTCACATGTGTAATAAAATGTGTAATACTTAATCATGATTGTCAATCTTACAGGATTTAGAGTCACCATAGAAATAAATCTCTGGGCATGTCTGTAAGGAAACTTCTAAACTGGGTTAGTTGATGTGGGAAGATTCATCATAAATATAGTCAGCATCATTCCATAATCAAGGATCTGAAACTGAATTAAATTAAATTAAATTAAATTAAAAAGCCAAACAAACATCAATTTGAACATCAGCATTCAGCCATTCATCTTTGTCTCTGGTTCCTGACTGGATGTGGTGTCCCCTCAACCTGTGAGACAGAACACTCTCTCCATCCCTTAAGTTTCTTTCTGTAAATTGCCTGGTCACAGCAATAAAGAAAGTAGCAGAGTGACTACTTTAAAGATGTGGTCCCACTTAACCCAAGGTGTTATTTGGGAAACGGAACTAAAATACATTAATGGTAATGAGCATGCAAATTTGGGAAAGCAAATGAGCCACCATCAACCTTTGCACTGATTACATCAGTTACATTAGTGACTGTTATAACGCAAGGAGATAAAGGGAGGAATGAATTACACAACTGATAACTGTATTTTGATATACATTTAGTAACATTTATTGCAGTTAAACTTTTGGAATCATTTTTCCTAAAGATAATAGAATTAAAATATAAATTAATGAGCACTGGGTCCTTGAGACAATTCAGAAAATAATGAATGTTGAGCAAAATGTGTGTACTTGGCAAGACAGCTTTAATCCAAGGATGATTTCCAGCCTCATAAGCTTATAATGTCAAACTGCAACATCTACTTCTTGAATATATTAGCCGAAGCGATTTTAAAATGTTCTTCGTAGGCAGGATATAGTAGCAAAGACTCAACAGATGCTGAGACATGAATGGAAAAAATAGAAGGACCTTTTAATAGAACATGAAAACATGTTTATGGATTTCTACAGATGAAGAAGCCAGCAGGCTCAGAGCCCTGACTCACCTACAACTGCATATTGGTGGAGCGGAAACAAATCTCGAGCTCTTGGTTCTTGCCCTAGGGTCCCTTCCAGTACATCACTCTGAACCTTCTCTTGCAAGAACAAGAGGAGCAGGCTCCAGTCAAGAGGCAAGTGCCCTACTGTGAGGAAAACCCGGGGCTTTCTTTGAAACCATACAGAAATAGTCAAAGTGCCTGAGTGGGGAAAAGGGAAGAGAAAGGTAGAGAAAAGAAGAAGAGGGAGGGAAGGGGAGGGGAGGGGAGGGGAGGGGAGGGGAGGGGAAAAAGGAAGGGAAGGGAAAGTGCCAAATAAGGATCATCCTAATCAGAAAGAATGCCTGCCAATGATTCCTGTTTGTTTGTTTGTGTGTTTGGCTGATTGATTTATAGGTGGTTGTTTGTTTGTTTTTAGAATTTCACACATGAGCACTGCATCTATATTTTCTCTCCTCCTTCCTCCTCGTTCCTCACCCCTCCCATACTAATGAGCACTTGTTTAAAACTTTTATTTGCATATACATATACGTATACATATATGTATATGTGTATGTATATGTATATGTATGTGTATGTATATGTGTGTATGTGTATATGTATATGATATATATACATATATGTATGTGTATGTGTATATGTATATGATATATATATACATATGTGTGTATGTGCATATGTATATGATATATATATATATACATATGTGTATGTGTTTGTGTATGTATATGTGTATGTGTATGTATAACCTGAAAGTCCATTAGCTTGGCTCATGTACACGTATGTTCAGGGATGAACACTTACCATTAGAAACCCTATGTGGGAGTTTATCTTTGAATGCAACAGATTCTTTCTCTTTCTGTGGGCCATGGTTGGGGAGTGGCTAAAAGCAAGGTGGTTCACCCACCCTGCTGCACAAGCGTGAGGACCAGAGTGCCCATCCTCAGAGGCCATGTGAAAACGAAGTGGGCACAGTGCCCCTGGAATGCCAGCACACAGCAAGCAAAGACAAGCTGTCCCTGGGGCAAGCTGGCTAGCTAGACTAGCCGAAGCAGAGAGCGCCGGGCTCAGCACTTCAGAAGCCTACAGGCAGGGAAGGTGCTCAGCTGAGACAAAGGGATGGGAGAACTGACCATGGAGGGAAGCTGAAGGTGTTCCAGCGGAGAGGATGTTTCTCTGCTTCTGTCGCTCTTCACTGTAGACGTGTAGGGATTGACATGTCTGCTTAGATTTCCTGTCACCTTGAGCAACCTTCTCTCAGTCTTCTGTGCAGGCTTAGCATCTCCTCAAAGCTCCCTGTTGCTCTTCCAGGTCCTCTCATCTGTAATATATCCAAGCTCTCTTAAAACACACTAACATTAACAAGAGAACCATAGTCAGAAAAGATAGGGTAGCATACATAAGCAAAGATGCAAAGGGTTCACAGTATTAAACTGTTTTGCAAGAAAACAAAACAATAGTTAAAGGCAAATTATTTCTCTTTCCACAGTAATTATTCCTAGAAGGCACATGCAATTTATTTTATTTTTCATTTTATATGATTTTATTTTTATTTTATTTATTTAGTATACCCTTTGTTCCTGGAAGCATATATTTTGCTCACCCTTCCTCACTTCTCAGATCCTTACTTAAATTCTTATTAAAAAAGAACATGTAACAAGTTTTGGTACAAAATATATATGTAACAAGTGAAGAAATTATCTGTTCTTTTTTTAAAAAGTTACCAACCGAGATCACTGGAAGAATAGTGATGAATCTATAAAGGGATCCAAAGATGAATGTTCTTATTCACAGGCTAGCACTGGATTTACACAAAACTATCTAGGCACATACAGCTACATAAATCTTGTGTCACTCTAAATAAATCCTGATGAACAAGGTAGTTTGCTGACTTATTTGAATTCGTAGGCATATGCCCTAGCTTTTCACTCAAAATAATACATTTTGAAACCTAACCACATCCTTTCCCGACAGCTTTTTGGTTGAAAACACATGGTGAAATAATCAAAAGAGTAAATAGTTTGACTCTCAGAATGTTTTATAATGAATTTTTTTCTGATACAGGGAAATGAATTGAGTAGATTCATTGAAGTGAAAATTCCCAATTATGTTGTTTCCTTGCTTAATTAAACAGATTCTAGATAGTTTTCAGTAGCATTTCAGAGACCTCTCCTGTATAGAATTACTTACAGCTGTTAAACAATTTGTCCTTCTAAATAAAAACACTAATATAATCCTGACCAAGCTTCTGTTAGGTACAAATGCCCAATCCCACTTGGTCTCCCCTCAGAAGTCACTGACCAATCCTCAGACACTTCCTTTACATTATTTCGATTTGGATTGTTATAAAAAATAGCTTCTCCATGTTCAATGAGTTGTATGGATGCTGTTCTCGGCAATGGGCTCCCATTGTCACTTTCCTGAGAGCAACTCTATGTCTCAGAAACAGCCTGCGTTGTTTGGGGATTTTCATGATACTCCCTTGGCCAACAATTCAATTGAGTGAAACCTAGTACCATCACTGGAAGCTTTACCGCTTTACAAAAAATGACACTGTGTTACCAATACTAGTTCTCATTAGGAACAACTTCATACATTCCAGAAAGTTCTCACAGCACTAGGTTATCACACCATGCCCAACACTGCTTGGGTAAGCAAGAACTAGAAAACAAAATAGCCCAGACACTTAGGGTAAAACCAAATAGTACTAGTCTAAAAATGTATTAATATAATGACTCCCAATGATATCCTGCTACACTCACAGAGCAGGGTCTTGACTAGTCATCATTAGAGAAGCTTCCTCTGACAATAGATGGGAACTGATGTAGAGACCATCCAAAGATTATGCAGAGAGAGTCTAAATGGGATATTCCCATCAAATCCTTCCCCTCAGAGCTCAGGAACTTCCAAGGGAGAGGGGACTGAAAAATTTTCAGAGTCATAGGGAATGAAGAACACAAAGAGAACAAGGCCCTTTGAATCAACTAAGCAAGGCACATATAAACTCACAAGAGACTGAAGTGGCATCATAGGGACTATGGGTCTATGCCAGGTTCTTTGTGTATATGTTACAGCTATTACCTTAGTGTTCTTATCAGCTCCCCTGACTGTGAGGAGCGATAAAACTCTTGCGCCTTCTCTTGGGGTGCTTTTGCTTCTGTTGGGTTGTTGCATTCAACTTCAATATGATGGTTTTGGCTTCATCGTGTTATATTTTATTTTGCAATGTTTTGTTGTTATCTCAGAAGCCTTTTCTTAAATAATGAGATCAAAAAGGGAGTGATCTAGAGGCAAGGGGACATGGGAGAGAAGTGGGAGGATTAGAGTGAGGGAAAACTATAATCAGTATATATTATATAGGAAAAGAATCTATTTTCAATAAAATGAAAAATAAAAAGGAAATTACAAAAAAGCAATTACTTAGGATGCCACAAAAGGCTTATCAACTAAGTTTATTGATAAAGCTGCTTTCTTTAAACATTTTAACTCCTTGCAAAACAACAGTCTATCTCATCACTACTCTGTGAAAATACCTTTTCCTATACCCCAAATGCATAAAGCAACCATTTAAACTTCTTAAACTAATTTCAAGATCTTCAAGAAAGAAGATCGTGGTATCCATGCTCCATCACTTCAGCTACTCTGGCTTGGTGAAGTCAAACCCTCTCGTATTTGATGGCTTGATGATAAGTGCCAGCCAAGCATCATAGTGCCTTAGTGAGGTGTGTGTGTGTGTGTGTGTATGTGTGTGTGTGTGTGTGTGTGCATGTATGTGTGCGTGTGTGCGCGCGTGTGCGCGTGCACGTGTGTGTGTGTGTGTGTGTATGCGCGCGCGTGTGCATGTGTGTGTGTGTGTGTGTGTAAGTATCTTGCAACTGCCTGAAATTTTGCCTGTCTATAACACCAATGGCTGAAGGACTTTGATCAGTAATTAGTAAACTTTGATCTCGTGAAACTGAAAGGCTTCTGAAAGGCAAAGGACACTGCCGATAAGACAAAATGGGAGCCTACAGATTGGGAAAAGTTCTTTACCAACTTTACATTAAACGCAGGGCTAATACCTGAAATATATAAAGAATACAAGAAGTTAGGCACCAACAAATCAAGTAAACCAATTAAAAAATGGAACAGAGCTAAACAGAGAATTCTCAACAAAGGAATCTCACGTGAACAGGAAGCACTCACAGAACTGCTCAGCATCCTTAGTCATAAGGGAAATGCAAACCCAAATGACCCTGATAGTCTATCTTATACCCTTTAGGATGGATAAGATTAAAAGCTCAATTGAGAGCACATTCTGGTGATGCTGAGGAGCACAGGGAACACCCCCTCCAGTACTGGTGGGAGTAAAACCTTGTACAACCACTTTGGAAATCAATGTGGTGGTTTCTCACAAAATTGAGAATAGTTCTACCTGAAGGCCCAGCTATACTGTGCCTGGACATATATACCCAAAGAAGACTCCATCATAACAAAAGGGCACATGCTCTACTGTGTTCATAGAAGCTTTATTCATAATTTCCAGAAAGTGAAAGCAACCTAGATGCCTCTCAACCAATGAATGGATACAGAAAATGTGGTCACTTACACAATGGAATAGTACTCAACAATTTTATGAAAAGGATATCATGAATTCTGCAGGCAAATAGAACTAGCAAATACCATGTTGAATGAGGTGACTCAGACCCAAAAGGACATGAGTGTATGTACTCACTTATATGTGAATAGTAGCCAAAACGTACAGGATATCCATGCTATACTCCACAGGCCCCAAGAAGCTAAATAAGAAGGGAGGCCCAAGCCTCCCTCACTTAGAAAGGGGAATAAAATAGGAGGCAGATAGAGGGAGGGAACTGGGTGGGAGAGGAGATGAAGAAGGGAATGAGGGTGTCAGGATTAAATGTGGGGAGAAACAAGAAAGAATGCCAGAAGATCGGGAGAATTAATGGAAATGGGTAGCTGGCAGGGGTGGTGATGGAGCCATATTTAGGACCTTCCAGAGACCTGGGATGGGGTGGGGATCCCAGGATTCTAGGGAAGTTACGTTAGCTGAGACTCTGAGCGGTGGGGATAAGGACCCTGAAGTGGACACCTCCTATAGCCAGACAGAACACCCCAGTGGAGGGATAAGGACACCAACTCACTTACAAAACTTTCTACCCAAAATTTGTCATGTCTTTAAGAAATACAGGGACAAAGATGGAGCAGAGACTGAGGGACTGACCAACCAGTCACTTGAGAAACACTCCAAGTATTAGCACTAATACCTGATGCTATTAATGATACTCTGTTATAGTTGCAGACAGGAGCCTAGCATAACTGTCCTCTGAGAGGCTTCACCTAGCATCTGACAAAAACAGATACTGAGGCCCACAACAAATGCTGGATGGAGCTTAGAGAGTCATAGAAGAGTTGGTGTAAGGATCAAGGGCCCCAGAGGGATAGGAATTCCATAAGAAGATGAATAGTCAACTAACTTGGAGCCTTGTGGACACTCAGAGATGGAATCATCAATGAAAGAGCATACACAGGCTGGACCTACCCACCTCCATGCATGTGAGTAGCTCTGTGTTCATGAGTCTTCCCAACACTGGGGGTTTTCTGGCCCCAATGGGAGAGGATATACCTAGCCACTTGCAGACTTGATGTGCTAGGGTTAGGAGATACCCATGGGACCTCTACCCTCTCAGGAGAGAAGGGGATGGGTGAAGGGGGAAGGGAATATAAGGAGACACCAGGAGGAGTGGGGTGGGCAGCAATGGGGATGTAAATTGAATAAATCAATATATAAATAATAAATAAATAAATAAATAAATAAATAAATAAATAAATAGGAAAAATAGACTATCTAAACCAGAATTCTACATCATCCATCTAGATTTTTGGGTTCTTTGATTGGGCATTCAGTTTTTTAAACAAGAACTTATCCTGGAATCCTTTTCTCATGCCTTTCCCACAGATTTATTTAAACTCTATTACCCAACCTGTTTAGAATAGCTCTTCCTTATCCATTTCCAACTCCTTCGCCACATCATCACATCTCAGCTAAATGACTCATGTAACATGGCTATGCCATTGCTTCTCTTCTGTCATCCTGCTTTCTACATTAGATAATTATTATTGTTTGGGTATTTACCCTTCATATTTGATCACTGCCATTTTCAGAACCGTTTAATGGTCCCCACTTTGCTGTAGGTTATGGTGTGAACTTCTTTGCATAGCTTACAAGTCACTTTTTTGATCTAGTTTATTACTTCATGTCCGGGTTTAACTTCTCTCAAGTACTTACCTAAACATGTTATTTTCAGAATCTTAGGAAATGTTTACCCTCATTCACTCACATCCCTATGGTAGAATTATTCCTTGCATTAAATCCTGACCTCTTATTGTTCATCCCTCAGACTCATACATGAGTAATAAAATGAAAATATGTGTGAGAAGTATTTGAAAAACATAAAGGATTATTTTTACTTTAACAGATTTCTAAAACTACTGCTCATTATTCCAGAAACCAAAGTTGCCTTGGAAACTAGGGGTTTAAATCCTGCTTTTCTGTTAGATTCCCCAAGGGTAGTTTTCTGACATTTCCTTTAAAAGCATGTTGGGGCTAAACATGTTTAGGAAGGATGGATACTAGACAGACAGTCTGGTTGTGATTGTTTCCCAAGTAACTTTCAGTTGTGATGGGCTTTCTCTGCCAAGTGACCAAATAAATTCATATTAGTATCACTGAGTTATTTTTGGTTATTTACTAAGTAGATCAATTATCTGGATTTTACACATATTAACAAGAAAGTATAAATCTAGTGAAGAAAATGACATTAAGCAAATATAAATTCTCTTGTGACAATAAGAACTGGCCCATAGTTGGGTATGTGCAGATTCTGTTTTGTAGTCTCCTTTTACAGTCTTTAGACTGGAGATTTGGCCCAGACATATACCAGTTCAGTTCTGAGAGACACTAAAGTACAGATTGTCTGAGAATAGGTATCAAGCATACCAAGGCTTCGGAAAGTGAGCATTGGAAGTACAAATGAAATAGAGAAAATGGGCCCTATACCTCTTGTCTTATCAGGTCCTTACTATTTAAGTTGCAACTATTTTTATCTTTTCAATTTCTAATGCTCGAAACACCATATCTATACTCTGCTTATGCTATTATAGAGACATTGGAAGCACACACATAGACTCAAGCTTTTTACGGTGAATCCTTTTGGCCTTGTCTAAAGAAATGTCTAAGGGGTTCAACTTAAGAGAGCAGAAGTCAGCTCTCTGCCATGTCAACTAAGGAAGCAATCTTTTAAAATCCTTTTCCTTTGTTTCTTTTTAATTTTTTTAATTTATTGAATATCATCTTCATTTACATTGCCAATGGTAAAACCTTTCCCGATTCCCCCCTCCCCCAAAACCCCTAGCCCCTCCTCCCACCCCCTGCCTGCAAGTATATGCCCCTACACATGACCCACTCCCCCTTCACCCCCCCTTGATTTCCCTTTGTTGGGACCTCTATTCAGTCTTCACCTGACCAAGGGCCACTCTTCCCACTGCTGCCCAACAAGACATTCCTCTGCCACATTTTTGGCGGAACCATGTGTACCCCTTGGTTTATGGTTTGATCCCTGGGAGTCCTGGGACGTCTGGGTGGCCGAAATCATTGTTCTTCCCATGTGGTTGTAAACCCCTTCAGCTCCTCCAGACCACCCTCCAGCTCCTCCATTGGGGACCCCATGCTCAGTCCAATAGTTGGTTGCTAGCATCTGCCTCTGTGTTTTAAGGCTCTGGCAGGGCCCCTCCAGAGACAACCATGGCATGCTCCTTTTGGTATATACTTCTTGTTGTCCATAGTAGTGTCGGGGTTGGTGACTGTTTATGGGATGAATCCCCAGGTAGGGCAGTCTCTGGGTGGCCTTTACTTCAGTCTCTGCTCCACACTTTGTCTCCTTTATTGCTCCTGTGAGTATTTTGTTCCCGTTCTCAGAGGAACCAAAGCACCCTCACTTAAAAGTCCTGCTTCTTCTTGAGCTTCCTGTGCTGGGTGAATTGTAACTTGTTTATTTTGAGCTTTATTGTTGAAGTTTCAAGTAAATCTTCATTCAATGGAGATAAAATAGTTGGTTTAAAAAGATTAAGATAATTTATTAGTACTACCTTCCTGATATAATTTTATAAAAACAGGCCAGAGAATGTATCCCAGAAGTATCCCAGAAGAGAAAGGATGTTGCATCCTCACCTGGACCCCAGGAAGAGGAGGACACCCAACACTACAATGCAACAGCCACCACTGATCTGGGACCTGACCACTCTCTGTACATTAAGGGTCTGGTGGGCAGAGAATTCCCAAGGGCCCCAAGGGCTCCAGCTTGCATAAATCTCTAGGGCTAGAGTGGTCTATTTGAATTCTATCCATCCATTTTCCCTGGTTATCAGCCCTTGTCTTGCACTTCCCTGTCACTGCTAGTCCCACAGCTCCATGACAGTTCAGTTTGACCAGAGTCTCAGCAAAGCTCTGCTCCTGCAGCTGAGCCCTACACCAGTGCCTCCTCCCACAGACATTTGCATTGTGTCTATTCAGTATCCTGCCTGGTCCTATTCCTCTTTGTAATTCTTTGCAGTCTTCTGTGGCTTCTTGAATTTTTGACAGACATCCAATGACCTATATATGAATATATCTATTTTGCAATATATATAATGTGTGTTCTGAAAATTGATATTTGTAGTCAAGAACAGAACTTAAAATATTGTTTGGCATACTATTAGGGGAAATCAGAACTAGTTGGCAATCTGAATTCAACAAACCTGACATAGATTGTTAGTTTATTGTTATTAAAACAATTATGATATTGTGAAAACACACAAGCATCCATCAATGCTTCTGACATAATGCTTTTATGACAGTATATTCCCTATTTCAATTCATGTTAGAAATAACATCTCGGGCTGGTGAGATGGCTCAGCAGTAAGAGCACCAACTACTCTTCTGAAGATCCTGAGTTCAAATCCCAGCAACCACATGGTGGCTTACCACCATCCATAGCAAGCCAACCTCTTCTGGAGTGGTTGAAGACAGCTACAGTGTACTTACATGTAAATAATAAATAAATAAATCTTTAAAAAAGAAAGATAACATCTCTTCCTTTGTAAGAGTATGTATTGTTTTATTGTATGTATGTATCATATCTTCTTATTAATTCATAATAGGAATATAAGATATATTCATATCAACTATTTGAAATAAAGCTGGACCACCAACTGAGATCCATGCCTCCAACTCATGGTCCTTTGTGAGTAGAACTTCATAACCAAACCAGAACAACAATATGGCTTTCAAATATTTTGTTCCAATCTGCAACTTGCCTCTTTACTCTTTTAGTTGTTGCCTTCACCATTTTAAAATATTTTTAGCCTCTTTCACTTCTAAGACTCTCATAATCACCATGTACACATCCATAAAGTTTATGATAATCTATGTCAAGATAGCCAACTTTATGACATTAGGAAAGGCTTTTTTGACACATAAGCTGAGAGGAGAGAGAGAGAGAGAGAGAGAGAGAGAGAGAGAGAGAGAGAGAGAGAGAGAGAGAGAGAAGAAAGATTTGAGAAATCATTCTGTATGTCATAGATGAGAAACTTAAGCAGCATAAAAGTTATCTGGAAGAGTAGAAAATTTATATCTTTTATATTAGTTGCCTAAAAGCAATCAATTCTTTGAAGATTCTAGGCTGCCTAAAGTAAAGCTTAGGAATCTAACTTGCTTGAGATATTGGATTCAGAGACTTCTGTAACATTCCAGTGTTTGTTTAGACTAGGTATGTAGGACAATACAACAAAGAGGAAAGATGCGCTTGTCTGAATCCTTACTTTGTAAGAATACAAGACGATTTGATATAATTTCTTATAGTGAAACAAAATGATTAATGTTCATCAAGATGATTAATGTTCATCTGAATTCATGCAGGTGTTTTCCTGCATGCTTTAAATACCTGGCTGTGGGCAATGACCCAATTTCTATCTCCCTATTGACTGTCTCAAATTAAACTCCAGGGCAGCCAATAACAGGAGGAGTCACACCAACAGGTGCCTCCTCCTACCTTCCCATTTCTTGTCTCCTCGTCAGCCTTTACATCTGGTTGACTTGGAGATTCTCCAGAGATGGCATCTGTTAGTATCCTCTCTAGAAATCCAGGTCTGCCGTTGCTGATCTGCAAATATGAAAGAAAACCTACATCATATAGGTCTCTGTTGTCTCATAGCTTCACTGCCCTATGTCAAATCAAGTTCTTTTCCAAGGGTGACAGTTCAAATGAATGAAACATGGTTAATGCAAAGAGCTCTTCCTTGCAGTACCTCGAAAGTAAGATGCATCAGTTCTGTCTATTGTGATTATCATGCTGCAAAGGCAAAGAGAAGTCTTTACAACTGTTCCCAGTGTGCTCCTGAGCCCACATCTCAGTTACTACTACCAAGATCTGTGCATTTACTGGAAGCAACAGTGAATGAGAAACACGTCAGGCAACAGGGCAGTCTTATTGCAGACAGTGAGGGAAGGGATAGTAAGCAAGAAAAAGTAAACAAGAAAAAGAACAGAGAAAACTGGAACAAAGTGCTCATGATACCCATAGGGCATGATGCCCATGATGGGGCAGGAATGGAGGACCATAGCCAGGTGGTGACTGCAAAAGCCTAAACAAAGGGGAAAAAAAAACAGTTTACCTTGGTGAATGTGGTGGTTTGCTTAAAAATAGTTCCCACAGATCAACTGGGACTGGCATTATTAGTGGTCTTGTTGGAGTAGGTGTGGCCTGGCTGCAGAAAATGTGTCACTGGGGGTGGGCTTTGAGGTCTCAGATGCACAAGGCAAGCCAAGTGTCATTCTCTTTTCCTGCTCCCTGCTGACCCACATGTAAAACTCTCAGCTCCTTCTCCAGCATCATGTTCGCCTGCATGACCCAGGCTTCTCACTGTGATGATAATAGGCTAAACCTGTGAACCGTAAGAAATTAAATGTTTTCCTTTACGAGAGCTGCTGCGTCATGGTGTCTATTTATAGCATTAGAAGCCCTAACTAACATAGTAAGTTTCTGACTGACAGCTATGTGGAAAAATGCTTGGTGTATAACAATCTGAAGCACACGGAAACTATTACTTTACTGAGCTTTAGTTTGTGAGCTATAATATGTGTGTGTGTGTATAATACATATTTATACATTACATATTATATATGCAATAAAAGGATAAAAGATTGTAATACATTGTTAATGAAATAGACACACATTCCCATATATCTGGTGACTAAACCTACATTAATATGGCCACCAAGACCAGATGGAAAAGATTCTGGGCTATAAAGGGGCAATTTACCCTCCTTAAAAACATCTTTTAGATAATGTTTATATTGCCTAATGCTATTAGGTAACGCAATATATAATAATATTATATACTCACAAAAATCATTGGCTTGAATGAAACTTTATTATATTATAGTAGTAGACTCAGTACTCAGAAGTGAATCTTGAACGCTAATATTCCATGCTAGCTGTCCAGTGTGCATTGCGCCTGAAGGATTTGAGGTAGAATCTCCTTCTGGATCCTTTTCACTTTCTTCAGGCTGTCCGGCTTGCCTCTGTCCTCCGTCCTCACAGAGAATCACTGCAACCTCTGCTTTGCTATTACTTTTTTTTTTTTCTGACTGAAGTCCTCTCACATCCTTCTTCTTCTAAGGACCCAGTGATTATGTTGAGCTGCCTGGATAACACAGGATAAGGCTCCATCTTAAAATCCTTTGCATAATCACACCTGTTGAGACCTTTATACCAGATGAGGTGATATGTTTACAAGTTACGGGATTAGAATTTGGACAGCTTTGGGAGACATTATGTCTATCCCAAATCACGGACATATTTCTTAAGGAAGACTTCAGAGTTTACAGTTTGCCTAAGAAGATGGGAAGGTAATATAAATGAATGAAATAGACCTAATATTGGAAAGAGTGGAAGGAAGGTTAATTAGCAAATGAACAAGATGCTCAGGCATAGCTGATTTTGAAAACCATGTGTAATTACTGTGTGGGTGAAACAAAAGATGCCTCTGGTTCATGAATGTCTATTTACTGTCTTTGTTTTAAACAAATCTCTCCCTCTTCTGTCTTAGTAAAGGGAGCAACTTCCTGTCCAAATAGCTACATGTATGTTATAACCAATTATACTGGCATAAATATTCTAAAGGCTAAAGTTCAAGAACACAGTAAGAATGATAGATAGAAGTCTATATTAACTGGGAGATCTGCTGAGGGCTAATTGGAAGAAATTGGCCAGAAAGGAAGTTACTATTACAGGAAATACAGGCTACATTTTTAAAAGATAGTAACTGTTCCCAGCAGCCAGGAAATTTTTCTGTCTTAGAGAGGCAGATGAGAGCTAGCTAAGTCGACTGCAAGGACTGGGATGTAGGCTCTATGGCATTCAGCACAATTCCCAATAATGCAACAAAGACAGTGCCAATGTCCTACTTCTTCTGAATGTTTTCCTAGAAGGCTTCGGACAACCTCTGGGGTTTAGTGTGTATTATGTGACAGAAAGAATTAAAATACACCTTGAGTATGTATGGTCTGTGTGGCACAATAAGAACCAAATTTAGTGTTGTTTATAGAGTTCTAGGTTAACAGACACACTCTATTAGTAGCACAAAGCATTTGGCACAGTTTTGTGAAGATTTAGATGAAAGCCTTTGAAGAAATTTGTCTAAGAATCCAGTGTCCATATCTATGCATACAGTCTTTAGCAGCTACTTAGTAGAAAGGAACATAGACAGAGAGAGTCTATGAGGGAGGGGTATGGATTATAGCAGATCAGAAGATAAAATTCAGACATAACATAAGAAGAAAATGTGCCTTTGTATTTAAGTGCAGAAGTAAAGAGAAAATGTGTAGATTTCAGGTTGTTTGTCAAGAAGAAAAAAGCTAAAACAAAGAACTCTAAATGTGCTTGCCCAGAAGTATAGCAGAAGTGTGTGTGCATGTGTGTAAGCAGGTGTAGATGTGTGTACGTGTCAGGCACTTTCACAGTAAGTTAGAGACAGTAAGAAAAAAGAAATAAGCAGAAATACAGACCAAATACTTTATTGAATGGTCTGAACTCAATGAGATGAGAATACAACTTAACATTTTCTGACTTATGTTAATATCAATTATCAATTATGTGCCCCCCTTTCCCCCAAGGAAATCTCCAAAGTACCCAATAGCTTTACTCATTACTCTCAGATATAAGTGAACAGTTTCTTTTGATATAGAATGCCTTAGTCCAGACTAAGAGCAAAGTCTTATTCACTTGAAGAAATCAATCCATTTTTTACTGTCACCTTGCATCTTGGTCTAGTTTTAGGTTTGGACATATACAGCAGAGAAAGAAAGCTTAGACAGCCTCTGAACTTGGCTCTCTCCTTCCTTTCTATTCTCCACTTTTTTTGCTGCTTTTGCTTTTCTCTATAGTTCCACAGCAGGAGAGAGAGACAAGTGAGGAGCTTGTACTTATATGAAATGGTTACTCTGTCGTTGGTGGTCATGGAGCCCTCCTCACACACCTTTCCCTGTCTCTTGAGAAACATTAAGTGGAATCTTTAGAAAACCAATGCCCATGAATGCCACTCTGTTTTCTTGTCACAAACAAGGCCACCTCTGCAGGACTCTTCCCCCAGTTCCATGATGCCAACATTGCCATGCTAAGTTGTGCTGTACCAAGTACACCGTTTACTCCTTGAAGTCTGTGGTCTCGCGTCTTCTTTTTGATCCTTGCAGATTGCCCAAATAAGTCATGCTTAGGTGCTATCTGGGCTGCGTTGAGAAGACAGGAATCACTTGACTAATTACAGGGATTCAGAATCAGTGGCCATTTGTTTTGAATAAGGTATAGTGTCAAACCTTGACTGAAGGTTTTCTTATCAATGATATCATGTTATCTCTCTGTCCGTGGTTATTGGATGTCCCTAGAAATAGATCTATTTGCTTCCAGCCAACCACTGAACTGAGTGCAGGGTCCCAGATGGAGGAGCTAGAGAAAGAGAGCTAAAGGAGCTAAAGGGATTTGCAGCCCCGTAAGAGGAACACCAATATGAACTGACCAGTACCCCCAGAGTTCCCAGGGACTGAATCACCAACCAAAGAGTACACATGGAGGAACCTTTGGCTCCAGCCATATATGTGGCAGAGGATGGTCTTGTCAGACATCAATGAGAGGGGAGGCCCTTGGACCTGTGAAGGCTCATTGCCCCAGTGTAGGGGAATGCCAGGACAGGGAAGCAGGAGTGGGTGGGTTGGTAAGCAGGGGAAGGGGAGATGGGATAGGGGGTTTACAGAGGGGAAACATAACTTTTGAAATGTAAATAAATAAAATATCTAATAAAAAATGAGACAGCTTTTTAAACACTCCAAATCACAACACAGAAAATAGCATGGTAAGTAAAAATTATGTTGAAATATAAGAATGCTCTCCAGAGGACTAGATGGCTGAGTAAGTAAGCTAACTTCTAGCTCTAGATACCATGTAGATGGAAGAGAACCAACTCCACTAAGTTGTCCTTTGGTCTCCACAAATGCTTGCTGGCACACGTGTACCACTACACACACCACCATGATTTCGACCATTACTACCATGATTATTGGTGTCACCGTGGTCATCTTCATCATTATCACCATCATCAATTAAGTGAAAAAGGCAATGATCTTCTTTGCTGTTTACATCTGCTTGCTCATGGAACCTTTTAGAAAAAACACCATCCTCTTCGCCAGAGGCAGTACTGGATCCCCACTGACCAGTCTTCTACTTTTTCCAGCCTTACATGCTGGCACTTGATGCTTCCTAGCAACATCTTGTTGCCT
Organism: Apodemus agrarius; assembly: GCA_964023405.1. Classification (NCBI taxonomy): domain Eukaryota; kingdom Metazoa; phylum Chordata; class Mammalia; order Rodentia; family Muridae; genus Apodemus; species Apodemus agrarius. The sequence goes on from OZ030005.1 coordinate 174,231,437, forward strand.
TACTCAGAATCTGACTCTGTAGAAGGGATCTAGACATAGGGTCCTTTCCTTGATTACAGCGGCATCTATTCCATCTGCTTAGTAGATGTGAAGCATCTTTTAGAAAGTGTTTACATCACTTACCCCAGTAGCAGACTCCACAATTCACTACTTTGAAAACAACATCTCTGAAGACTTTCTACATGTATGTCGATAATTAGACAGGACCTCTCTCTTCCCTCTATCTCCAAGGGTGGCATGAAGAGTGGGACATATGGGAGGAGCATAGAGAGAAGTCGTTCAGTCTTTTAAAATATGTAATCACAAATCAGGACTGGCTCATGTGGGCAAGTATGGTATTTTTAGATAATGAACTTGGGCATTTTTATGCATTTACTGGCACTGGGGATGCAGGGATAAAAAAAGCCACTTGATTTCAAGAACTATCATGCAGAAGGGAATACAAACATGTAAAGAAATAATTTCCATCAGTGAACTGAAGGTTAATTGAAGTAAAAACATGATACCATTAGAGAATTGAGGTTTGGGAAATTGTATTCACATGGATGTAGAAGGTTACCCAGCTAAGATGACATTTGGACAGCTTTAAATTAAGAACAGATGATGGGAATTAGGGAAAGGGGGGTGTGATTGGAGGCACAGTGGAGGATGTTCCTAGCAAGAAAAACAAAGGGACAAACCAACATGGGAGTTTTAAGAAGAAACAAGATTCTTACAATACCCACAGTAATTTACCTTAGTGAAAAAGATGCTGAAACTTAGGCAAGCTGTCTAAAAACTGACTCAAGTTAGAAGCTTGAAATGCACTCAGTCGCCAACAGACACTAACCTTAAGCATTGTCATGCCTTGAATATATCTGTGTTTTTAAAGCAGGGTTTTCTAATGTCATGACTTACAGAGACTTAGCTTATTTTGTAATTACTAAGTATGCTAGCATATGGGTGAGAACATGTATTGTTTTTATAGTGCATAGTTTTCTTTCCAATATGATTAACATATAATATTGATGAAATTATAAAGTCATTTAATCTCTGTTCTATAATTCCTTCTCTTACTGTAGCCCTTCCTATTACACCAACAGTCAAAGAATTTAGAAACAGAAGTTAGATTTGAACCTCATCCCTTCTTCTTTCAGCTTTGGTTCCTTGTGCAAGTCACTTATGCAAACATTAGCCTGAACCAGGGAGTCTTGTGGGGGAATCAGAGGAGAGATTGAGGGAGCCAGAAGGGTCAAGGACACCACAAGAGGACCTACAGAGTCAATTAATTTGGATCCATGGGGGCTCCCAGAGACTGAACCACCAACCACAGAGCATGCATGGGCTGGGCCTAGCCCCCTCCATACATGTACACATGTGTTTAGATGTGCATCTTGGTCTTCATTTGGGTCCCCTAACAATGGGAGGAGCGCTGTCTCTGACTATTGTCTGCCTTCAGATTCCTTTCATCTGGGCTGCCTTGTCTGGCCTCAGTGGGGGAAGATGCACTTAGTCCTGCTAAGACTTGATATACCAGGACAGGTTGGTATCCATTGGGGGGAAAGAAAAGAGGGAGATCAGGGGAGGAGTGTATGAAGATTGGCTGGAGATGGAGGCATGGGGATCTATGATCAGGATGTAAAATAAATAATTAAATTAATGAAAAAAGAAGAGTCAACGTACTTATAAGTGAAATTAGAATATAGAAGTCTACTTCCTAATTCATTATGAGTGTTTAATAATACATGAAGTCATAAACGAAATGGCATCATATATGAAACTGAAATGAGTTACACGTGCACACACACACACACACACACACACACACACAAACAAACACACACCTACAGTTTCTCCTCCTGGGAGCTCTATTTCTGGGATTCTAATTTATAATGTAAGATGTAGCTAGTGAAATTTTGCCAATACTGCTGATCTTTCCCTCCCTAACCTAAACATCTCTCTTATCTGACTAGAAACATTATAGCCCAGAAAGTGCTAAAGAGTGGCAGAGTCAGAGGTACAGTGTAGACTCTAGAGCTACAAACTGCCCTAATTCGCAACTGGTTCTCTGTGATAAACAGCAAGCAGAAACCACATTCAAAATTAAAATTCACATGAAAGTGTGTTGACCTGTATGGAAAGAAATCCAGATTTATTTTTTTAACTTACAAGCAACTGAGCTGTTGATCAAGTAATAAAACGATATCTGAGTATCAGAAGAGACTCATATATGACAATATTTTCTCCCTTCGCTAAAGAAATTGTGTTTTCCTTACTACAAACCATATTGTAAATTGATTCTCATTTGGGGTAACAGCTGTGATTAAAATTGGTGTGTTGAAAACAAGAAATGCTCTTGATAGATTTATAACCCAGCTAAAATGTGTCAATCCCTATGTTAGCCTGCATAGACTTCTTGTTGAAGCTTCTAGTGGTTACATTCCAGACAAATCTGTTAGATAGAAACCTAAAGAATGAGCAAAGACCCACATCCTTACTATGAAAAATAGACTTCTGATGTACTTAATTATGGGTATGAGTCTAATCTGAAGAAAATAGATGAACTTACATAAAGCTGTCCAGCTGAACATGGCAAAATTTCTATATTATCACTATCAGAAAAAAATCAGAATAAGAAGTGTTTTAAGCACACTGAAGAGTTTCCTGTGCTTAACAACACCTCTTACTTGTCCATGCTTCTTAAGCACTATCCACTGCAGCAGGAAACAAAGATCATCTGGTTTCTGTCAAAAGATGAATAGAAAAGGAAATGCCATATGGAACAGTAGGGTTCTATTCCCCCCCCCCAAGGAAGAAAGAATGTCAAACCTTTGCCATGATCAAAAGGAAATAAAATAAATCAGACACAAAAAGACAGACAATGCATGTTTTCTCTCATGTGTGAATCTTAGACCATATATAGTTGCATAAAACCAGTTTCCACCATGAACATACTAGTAAACATGGAGGAAAGTGAGGAGCAGTAGGGCAGGTGGAGAGAGAGGGTAATGAAGTCTTTGTTTAATCAAAGTATGTAACACAGTTAAAGTGGTCTCGTGGGACCTAGTCTTATGAATAGTGAATATGTGCTAGAAATCCAAAAAGCAACAAATATACAAACACACACGAACACACACTGGCATAACACGGCATAAGCACATATACATATTCTTTAAAAGATAAAAGAAGGCACATTTGAAAAATAGAGTAAGACAAATGATCAAACTGATCTCTATAAAAATTCAAAAATACTACAAAAATATGTGTTTAAAAATAATTCTTCAAAAGTATAGACAGCAGGAAAAGATGGTTTGTTATCAGTGCATGTCAGAACAACATGAAGTCCCAAGTGTAACTACACACTGAAATAACTATTTCTGGGGCATTTACTAAACATCATGAAATTAAATCCATGATTTAACAACTTTGTTTGTGAAAACATGTCAAAAAGAGAGAGATTTCTCATGGTAGGGTGATCAAAGTAATGTCTCCTCACAGTAGAAAACATATGCAGAAGACCAAACATGTGCACCGAGATGGTCCAGAGTCAAATGCATGCCCTGACTAGCAATATCGCAGTACAAAGAAAACTGCAAGAAACTTATGAAAGTAGAAATGCACATCCCCCAGTTGTCAAGCAGATTTGTACATTATTCTGTATGCAAAGCTTCAGAGTAAAATTAAAAATAAATATTTTCAAAGGCAAGGAGCAGAATAAAGCTGCAGGGTGCACAGAAACCTTGCTTACCTAAAAAGCATCATCAGAAAAGAGAAGAAAGCCAAACAGATCTGTAAAGACATTCCATATGGCAATTAGAGGAACAGACTGTACATCAGCTATGTCTGACAGTGGTGATGAAGACAAATGAAAATATGCGTATAGAAAAACCATACAATGCTACCTAATAGGACTGGAAAAGAGGAAACTGGGGTGCAAAAGTTTTGATCACAGTGTCTTAGGGTTTTATTACTGTGAAAAGACACCATGACCAAGGCAACTGTTATAAATGAAAACATTTAACTGGGGCTGGCTTACCGTTTTAGAGGTTTTGTCCATTATTATCATGACAGGAAGCATGGGAGCATACAGGAAGACATAGTGCTGGAGAGATTGCTGAGAGTTCATACTGGACTGAGCCCGAGCATCTATATCAAAGTCAACCTCTACAGTGACACTGTCAGAAGGACAAAACAGCAACCAACAAATTGGGAAAAGATCTTCACCAACCCCACATCTGACAGAGGGCTAATATCCAATATATTCAAAGAAATCAAGAAGTTAGACCCCAAAGAAACAAATAACCCTATCAAAAAATAGGGTACAGAGCTAAACAAAGAATTTTCACCAGAAGAATTTCGGATGGCTGAGAAGCACCTTAAGAGATGTTCAACATCATTAGTCATCAGGGAAATACAAATCAAAACAACCCTGAGATTTCACCTCACACCAGTCAGAATGGCTAAGATTAAAAACTCAGAAGACATCAGGTGTTGGTGAGGATGTGGAGAAAGAGGAACACTCCTCCACTGCTGGTGGGAATGCAAGCTGGTACAACCACTCTGGAAATCAGTCTGGCAGTTCCTCAGAAAACTGAACATGATACTTCCGGAGGACACAGCTATACCACTCCTGGGAATATACCCAGAAGATTCCCCAGCATGCAATAAGGATACATACATGTTCATAGCAGCCTTATATATAATAGCCAGATGCTGGAAAGAACCCAGATGTCCCTCAACGGATAAATGGATATAAAAAAAATGTGGTCTATATACACAATGGAGTACTATTCAGCCATTAGAAATAATGAATTCATGAAATTCTTAGAGAAATGGATGGAGCTGGAGAATATCATACTAAGTGAGGTAACCCAGTCTCAAAAGAATACCCATGGTATGCACTCACTGATAAGTGGATATTAGCCTAGAATCTTGGAACACCAAAGACATAATTCACATACCAAATGATGTCTGACAAGAAGAAAGGAGTGGACACTGGTGCTGGAAAGGATCAAAGCATCAGTGTAGGGGAATACAAGAACAGGGAAGTGGGAAGGGGTGGGTGAGGGAGCAAGGGGAGGGAAAAGGGCATGTAGGACCTTTGGGGAGTGGGGAACCAGAAAAAGGGAAATGAATTGTAAATATAGAATATATTCAATAAAAAAATTGAAGATAGCATAAAAAAGTCAACCTCTACAGTGACATACTTCTTCCAACAAAGCCACACCTACTCCAACAAGGCCACACCTACTTCAACAAGGCCACACCCACTCCAACAAGGCCACACCTACTCCAACAGGCCACACCTACTTCAACAAGGCCACACCCACTCCAACAAGGCCACACCTACTCCTATTCGTGCCACTCCCTAGGGACCAAGCATTCACACTTGTGAGCCTATGGGGGAAGGGGTTGCCTAGCTATTCACCATTACACACAGCAAGTAAACTGTGTTGGCACTAAGACCATATTAGACAGTTTATGAGAAAATGATGAACTTGAAGACAAGTGGGAGTAGTGGGAGAAGGAGAAACTGTGCTCGGGATATTGGATGAAAGAAGAATCTCTTTCTAATGAAAATAAATTTAAATTTAAAACGAGAGATCGAGAAAGAATGGAGCTTGGACGGGCATGAAGTGGAATGAGTGGGAGCATGTTTAAGAGACATGAGGATGAGTGAGGACTAGCATTCGTTTAAGCAGGTCCCCAGAGGAAGTGGGGCTGAAGCAGCATGTGAAGAAACAGTCACAAAGAATTTTCAAAAACGGATTAAATATAAAAATTTAAAAAGACCATAGAGAACAGCAGATAGGGAGGAGAAGAAAACGCTCTTTGTGGCATGACTTCACTGTTGCATTCATGAACTAACAACTGCCACGGTTACCCACACAGGATAAGATCAAGCAACCCAGCACCCCAGTATGGATTGGAGATCAGCTGACGAGTCTCCACCCCTAGCTGAGGCGCTATTGATAATTAAGCGTGGCCTGAAAAAGGATAATGATTCTTCTTTGAGGTTGTGACCATGATCCAATGGATGGCTCCACACTGATGCACATACAGGACACTTTTACTTGGACATTAATAGAATGTTTAAAAGAGAAAATGAAATTATGAGGCTACATTGGGGAGCTCCAGGGGAGTTAGAGGGGAAAAATAGGAATTGGATATAATCATACTGCATGGCATACATACTTAAAAATTGCCACAGAATAAATTAAAATGCTTTTTTTTTTAATTTCAAAGTCACAAGACATCACAAATAAAATGGCTGGGCATAAATAGATAATATTCTAAAACTTGAAACAAATGTATTTCAAGATTTAAGAAATGAAGAACCCCTGTTTTAAAACAAATAAAATAAATTAAAGCAAAACAAGAGTCTCATTCCTGCACCAGCAGAGAAAATAACATACTCACATTAAGTAGAAAAAAATGAAATTCCAGGAGGAATGATATCCAGGCACCTGGTATTAATTATGTCCTGCCTCTCCTAGCTCTGCCCTCTGCCTTCTGCTGTTGTTTGTAAGGGATTCCTACTCTTTTGATGCTAATTGTCTTTGTTCTCTGGATAATTTTAAGATTTCTCTTTACTCCTTCCTTCTGTAGTTTCATTATACTATAACTTTTATTTATTGTATTTGAACATGTTGATTACTCTTTTAGCCATTTCAGGAGTGTTCCAGCAACTATCTTCTTGAGAATCTCTACTCAAAATGTTTGAAGACCATTATTGTATATTACATGATTAGGAAAATTAAAGGATATATATTCCTATGCATCAAGAATATGTACATATATCAAATTTTGATAAATATGAAGCAAAATACTATATATTAAAATTATATGAAAATAATCCAACAGAAATGGGAAAGATAAAGTCAAGGCCTTTTATACATGCCTGATTTTCCTGGCCAGAGTGCTGAGAAGGGAGGATCGTGAGTTGGAGACTACCTTGACTTATGTAGTCAAGTATTATCTCAGAAATGTAAGCAAGTTAATTGAATAGACCAATGAAAATATGCACATATTTTCTACATGCATGTTCTATATGTACATGTAGAGCAATCATTATCATAGGAATTCAAATTCAAACAAATATCGCCGCATGTTTATCCATATAAATACAATTTAAAGATTAAGGATGCATAGATTGCTCCCAGAGAAGCAGATTTACTAGACGTTTCATACATAACTGGAATATCAAATATAATGAGATGGAAAAAAAGCTTGCCAATTACTTTAGAATCCAGTATAAATCTGCCATGTGGTAATGGGTACTTTATTCCTTGGCATTTACTCAAAATAAATGAAGCACATTGTCCATACAAATACATGTTTGTGAACACGTTGCTGATTTGAAACACTGGACAGAGTCCAAATGTCTGTCTACAGGTGAAATGAAAAAGCAAACTGTGGTATGGTATATTCATCCTCAGTGTTGCTTTGTGATGGGAGAGTAAATGATGGGTAAGAGTGATGGCATAGATAAGACCTCAAGTAATCAGCAGAAGGAAATGACAGAAAAGATCACTTGATGCATGGCTCTAATGTAGTAAGCTCCTATATCCGTGAGGTAACCAACATTGACAATAATTAGATACCAGGTAGCCTGAAAGTGGAGGTGGAGAGAAACATATTATAAGAATAAGAGGAAAATTAGGGAGATATATTGGCTGTAAAAAAGTGTCATGAACATTTACATCTGTCAAAATTCACTTACTAATCTCCTGAGGTGAAAAACTAGCAAATAGCAAAAAAATCTATAGATGATCATGAGGTCGAAGGGAAAAGAGTCTGGAAATAATTTGTTTGTCTGCATCCATCATCTCTGGAAAGTTAAAAGAGATAAATGAAAAAATAATCAGGTCATTTAGACATAGTTATTTCCTGAAAATTAGGATGAATTAGATGCCAGTTTATTTTAACTCAGCAAAGTAATCATAAGAAATCACTCCTGTGCATGTGTGTGTGCATGTTGATGTTTATAATTATAACTCAGTGTTAGAAACATTAAATATAGAATTACAGTTTATTAAGTTATGCTCATTTGTTTGTCAATAAAAATTAGTGTATTTTGCATAGTTTTAGCATTCATTTAAATTTGTAAAGTGACTATAATCTCAATGTGTTACATATAAATTTGAGAAAGGAATAGTAATACCATCTTCCCAGATCTATCAGTACAGATTACACAGTGAGCATTTCTTTATAATGGCCTATTCATGATAAATAAACATACAACATGTATACATACAATGGCCTATTCATGATAAATAAACATACAACATGTAATACAAATTTAAATGCAAAAATATAAGTACAGCCATTTCCTAGTTATGTTCCCCTAAACCTCAATAAAAATTATAAGATTTTATTTTGCCAATTTTATTTCTTAACCTCTTCCCCAAAAGGCATCTTTTTTCTCTCTCTGCTCATCTTCCTATGATTTCTGCTCATCCATCATATAGTTGATTTGTCTTAGGTTATGTCTAACATTGTTAAGCGTACTCTTTGTGATTCTACTTCAGTTAACATAATTTTAACTGATGGCAGTCCTTGCTGGTTGTTTGAGATCCCACTAAGTCACTTTTATTGCTTCCATTTCCCTTAAGGAACTTTGGGTAAAGAAATGTGTTTGGGGCTGAATGACACATCGATTTCATATCGTGTGTCTGTTTGTTTGCAAGCTTCTGTCATTTCTGCTGGTGTTTACTCATGCCTTACTTGGGGTACGCTTAGTTTTCTTTGTCGAGCACTAAAAGTCACTATGAGAAGATATGTTACTCCAGACATGCTTGGCAGTGTGCTTCAATCTGGAACCATCATTCACCGGTCACTACAGTAAACTAAATTTATAGTTTAAGAATTTCTGAAATCATCAGTTAGTACAAATCAAGCCTAATACCCTATGCGGGGGCAAATGCGTGGCCACATATTTTAAAAACTGCCCCCATGAGCTACTCTATTGCAAGACAAGCTTTATTAATTCTAATTGTACAGAAGTCTCTTTCCAAGTCTCTCTCACTGTGTATATCCAACTATTTGAGGAACCCTGGCTAACGTAAGCAGTGATCTATTGGTTGCAGAGTTGGGTTTTTGGAAGCTGTCTAGATCAAAATTTTAGTTAGTAAATGTACTTAACGGGAGAACTTTGATATGCTTTGCCATTTTGAGTTACTTAGGGTTTCTAATCCCTGTGCTTTTAGAAAGGGTCTCTACTGTGGTGATTAAAATACCACACAACCAAAAGCAATGGGGGAAGGGAAGGGTTTATTTCAGTTTACAACTCTCAGATCACACTCCACCATCCAGGGAAATCCAAACAGAATCTCAAGGCAGAAAGTGTTGCAGGGGTCATGGAGGAATGGTGCTTACTGGCCTACTCCTCATAGTAAGAAATCTGGACTGATTTCTCACAACTCTAGGACCACCCAGCTAAAGGTAGCACCACCCACAGTGGGCTGGGCCTTTCCCATCAAACATAAATCAAGAAACTGTAGGTCTAGTCATAGGCCAGTGTGGTAGAGGCATTTTTTCAATAGAGGTTCTCTTCACAAACGACTGTAGCCTGTATTGAGTTGTCAGAAACTAACCAGCACTGTGAGTTTCACTATTTCAACTAAATGATTATTTGTTGCTTTGTCAATGTTTGAATGCGTTTAAAAATACTAATTTTTAAAAATCCCTACTATTTTTTTTCCATTGTCTTTCACATGTGTGGAGGTCCCTGGGAAGGGATTAAATAAAAGCTAGACTGCTAATGTAGAAAATTGAGGTCTTCATTTTTTTCAGCAGTTTAACAAATACAATGTACATACAGTTTATTAGTTAATTTACTTGGACTGGAAATCCAATCAGCTGTATTATTTCTTATTGAATATAGTTTCAAGATGATGATAAATACTAGAATAACCATTTTATATCTGCTGTTTTTATTAAATATATAACATTTGACCATTGACAAACATAGAGCACAAAAGAAGCAAGCAAATTAATGTTCTTTTTAAAAAATCATTGTATAGCTTGTTTCCATAGTAACAGAACTCCAATCTCTAGATTTCTTCCTTTACAATACAAATTTTAAAGCATACCTTAGGCATTAATGTTGTAATGAAATCAATTGCTTTGTTGTTAAGCCAACTTTTGCTTTTCTGCTTTCTAAGAAAATTTTAAAACATGTCGATAAATAGACATAAAATATTATTGCAAGGCTTGTTGGTTATAAGAAACTAATGTTGACACCAAGTGAAATGTCAACATTATAATGTACAAATGACAAGCTTTTGAATATAATTGTTAGCTTTGATAAAATGATGGAAAGTTTTTTAGTGGCAGTAACAACAGTATGATTTGTTACATATTCTTCCGCAGTCTAACTAAACACCTGCCTTAAATCAGCTCCCTTTGACTAGCTATTATTGAAAAATGATTACAACTGACTATTTCGAACAGCTCATAGACAAATAGAGAACTGGGTGTCTGAAATTACATAAATGAGTGATACCACCCAAGTTACAAAATCTTGTTTTTCCTTTTTTTAAATTTTTCTGTCTGGCTGTGGGCGGGGTGGTGATGGGTGTCACTGCTTGTGCGTACATATTTGCACACATGAAGAGGCTAAACACAGGTTGACATCGATGTCTTTCTCATTTGCCTTTTCCATTATTTGGGGAGAAGATTGCTCACTAAACTCGGAGCTCACCGATTCAAGTAGACTTGCTAGCCAGCAAGCCCACAGGACTCTGCTGTGTCACCTCCACAGTGCTGGGTTCACAGGGGAGGGCCAATTCGCCCAGCTTTTTGTTTATGTGCCAGGGATATCACTCAGACCTTTATGTTTGTACAGTAAGCACTTATTGACTAAGGCATTTACCCAGTACCTATTTTTTCTCCTTCTTTCCTTGTCTAATCCATGATTGTTAAAAAAAAAAAATGAAAGAAAGAAAATTTTATTCAAACCTTCAAATACTTTTGTTTCTTTCTCTTGATGAGTCATATATTTAATTTACCCTAGACTTCTCTGAATTAGTATAAGGAAAATCAAAGTAATGTGAAGTATCAAATTTGTGTGTGTGTGTGTGTGTGTGTGTGTGTGTGTGTGTGTATACGAAGTCACATCCTCATATATATGAAGATAAAGCATCCAGAGAGGATAGTCAGAGAGAATAAAGAATAAGTCACTAATGCAAAATAAGTCCAGATCCTTGTTAAGAATAGAACCGTGGGAAAGCTGCAGAACATTTGCATATCGACTTTTGTCAGGAAAATATAGAGATTGGATAATTAAGATATTCTTGGAGTGGCTGGAACCCAGTCTCAAGGAAATCATTGACAAAAGATGGCTAATATTGGTTGTCAGTTTGACAGGATCTAGAGTCTCCTAGGAGACAAGATTCTGGGCATCTCTGTGATTAGATTAGTTACAATTAGAATGCACACACTAAATGAAAATGAAATGGTCTCTGGTCCATACTTCAATAAAAGGTAGAAAGTGATTTAAAGAGCAGTCCCACTCCCTCCTTTCTTCCCAACTGCCGTGGAATGTAACCCGCTCTTTAAAGTTCACTTCTTATGAGTTCCATTATATAACGGGGTGACCTTGAACTGTGACCAAATATAAACATTTCTTTCTTTAACCCGACTTTTTTTCAGGGATTATATCATTCAGACAAGGAAAGTAATTAATACAATATTCAAACAATCAGGAGGAACAGGAATCACAGGAAGCACCACAGATGGATAAGGTCATTCATGAATGCTCACTTCTCATCTCTAATACTCATGTTCCCATGTCTTTATTTCAGGGAAAATGGTGACTTCTAGTCTTCCAAATGCCAATGTAACACTGGGAATAATGTTTCTTTTCAGACCCCAAGCCATGGGTGAGGAGAAGCATTAAAACTGTTGCCAAATTAACAGACAAAAATGTAGGTTAAGCCCTATATGCTTCCAAGGATTTAAATGTGGAAGCCATGTCAACAGTCAATCAAGATGATTTATTAACCTGCTCCAATATTCTCCTTTGCATCAAATGAACAGATGTTAGAGGAAGTATATATACATATACATAATATACATACAGACACATACATGTACACATACACAGACACATATACATATATTCATGGATACATATAGAGATTGTATAGCTCTAGACATTATGTAACATGACAGGAACATTAAATGACAGAATGCAGAAGTGACGAGCCTGAGAACAGCTCAGACAAACATAGGAAAATATGACTCTTCGGACTGAAAACAGACTCTAAATTGGATTTAAGGGAAATCATGAAGGCATTCCGGAAAATCATTCAAATTAATTAAAGAACTGAATTCAGGGAACTGAGGGATGACCTACTCACCCTGCAGTGCACAACACATAGCAAGTTTGCGATGTGCTTTTATTATATCTCTTAAAATAGATGTTTTTTAATCATTACTTTTAAAAATAAGTTTTTGTAGTTTAATGAATTTTCCTAGTGTAATTTGATTTTTATTAATTATTTAGGTCATCATAGAAAGCAAGAGGTTTCTTTACATCATTTTTATGCATACATATCATTTTACTTTGTTCTTACTTATCCTTCTTCCTGGTCTCCAGTCCCTGTCTATTTCTCCTCCCCTCCTGCTCCCTCCAGACAGCCTTTCCTTTTGCTTCTACATCATGTGCTTTCCATTATCCTCTTATCCTTTCTCCAAAGTTCTTTCACTGTCCTCCTATGTCCTATCATCCTTTATGTACACATTCACATTTTATATACACATGCATATTCTCTCTCCCTTTCTCTCTCTCTCTCTCTCTGTCTCTCTCTCTCTGTGTTTCTCTCTCTGTGTCTCTCTGTGTCTCTGTCTCTCTCTCTCTCTCTCTCTCTCTCTCTCTCTCTCTCTCTCTCTCTCTCTCTCTCTCTCACACACACACACACACACACACACACATGAATGCACACACACACCAGATCTGACTTACTTCACTTAACATGATCATCTCAGATTTCAATCAATATCCCTGCAATGTCATGCTTTCTTTGCAGCTTGAAATGTTTCACTATGTGTGTGTGTGTGTGTGTGTGTGTGTGTGTGTGTGTGTATATATATATATATATATATATATATATATATATATATATATATCATGCTTTCAATCTCTTCACCTCCTGGTGAATATCCAGTAATAAACGTGGATGCATGATTATCTCAATAATATGTTGACTTAGAGTCCTTCAGGTATGGTACCCAGGAGCAGCATTGTTCCTGGGGTTTAGGGCAAAGCCTGGACTTTAACAGCCCTGACAAACTTGGTTCATGCCTGTAATCTGTATGCCAGTTAAAGTGACAATTAATAGTGAAAATAGAGAAATGATATTCATTTAGTTTGTTCATAGTGAGTGATCAGGATGCAAAAGCAGTGTTCATTGACCCCAAGTTTACATTATGGATATAGATAAAGGGTTAAGGTTTGTGTAAAGTTCATTAGGTAGCCATAACTAAGCAGTCTTTGTCATAATGTGGTCCTTCCCATCAGGGACACATCATAGACCCAGATGTAATATCTTCTATAAAATCCCCTCCAGGGTGACACATTTCTCTTGGAACTGGCACTGGGGTTCCATGTCTTCCTTTCTCCAACCATGAGAGTCCCAGAAAAATACCAATTCCATCAAAACTATCATTTAAACACTCTGACACCCTCAGGAAGGGACTCACCCACCTTGATTTACTCTAGTATATATTTGCTCCAGCCAAGATGGTTACAGTGCAGCAGGATCACATGAGAGCTTAAGCTTTAATTTTCTGAAGCACTTCTACAGACTTTTATAGTACATGAACCAATTGACCTACATTCACAGTGCACCCTCCAGTTTACCCCCACCCTTCACGGTGCACCCTCCAGTTTACCCCCACCATTAACAGTGCACCCTCTAGATTACCCCCACCCTTCACGGTGCATGCTCCAGTTTACCCCCACCCTTCTCGGTGCATGCTCCAGTTTGCCCCCACTATTAACAGTGCACCCTCCAGTTTACCCCCACCCTTCACAGTGCATGCTGGATTCATAGAGTGCATGTTCCAGTTTGCTCCCATACCACCAGGTTTTAAAAAGAAAGATTCCTTTTTTGTTGTTGTTGTTGTTTATTCTTTTCATTAATTTAGTATTTTTTGAAATTATAATATAGTCACATCATTTCCCACTTCAGTCTATGTAATATTACTTGTATGTGTATTTTCAGTGCTAACCATTTAGTACTGAATAATTGATGATCCTACAAGGATTCTTCACTTTCCACATTCTTGCCATCATTGGCTGTCATTTTTAAGTGTGTGTTTGTGTTTGTGTGTGTGTGTGTGTGTGTGTGTGTGTGTGTAAACATGTTCTTTAGAACTGGAGTTGCATTTGGTCACCATCTGGGTTTTAGGAACCGAACTTGTGTCTTCTGTAAGAGCAATCCATATTCAACCTCTAAGTCATTTCTCCAGTTCCATTTGTGTTCTTGATGATAGACATTCTAAACAGAGGGAGAGAGAAAATCTTGCTGCAGCTTTAATTTGCACCTTCCATCATGGCTAGGGACATTGAGAGCTTTAACAAATGTTTGTTGGCTGTTTTTTGAGAACTCTCCCTTCAAATCATTACCCTGTTTACTAATTGGATGATTGCTTTGCTGATATTCAATTCATACAAATAAGAGTCTCAAAAACCAAGACCAAACTGTGATTGTCTGTAGTTATCTTCCAGAACTTGAAATTGAGATACTATTGCTTAAGGTGCCACACTTCAGAAACAGAACTCAGAGGAGTCGAATTAGAACTGATCTGGAAGCCTCCTGCTAAGTACTAGATCTCATAGTGTCTGAAGGTGATACTCAAGCCACTTAGTGAAAAAGAAAAAGCGATCAGTGGTCCTATCCACTGTGAACAGTGAACACAACAATGATCAGCAGGGTAAGGTATATCCAAGAGTTCAGTTGTGACACTTATATCTAGAGGTAACCAACAACTGTCTGCTTTAAATTATGGTTCATTCAATAGGAGGGAATCCATGACTGATGCCATCAACCTAGTCAACTTCCTGAGGCTTGAGATGCCATAAACCCTAGTAGATGACCTGATGTTGCCATTTTCCTACTTTAACACAATCTGTAACAATCTGCTAAATAATTATGCTTATACTCCCAGCTCTCACTCTTCATCAAATAAGCTTCTTTTTACAGTGGATAAAAACTATGACAAAACTGGACTGTTGTTCAAAATGCAGAGAATAAGTAACTGTGGGTTCCAAAACACAACTGATAAATCTAAAATTCAACTTTCACACCACAAGGGCAGAAAAAAAAACGTGGGGGTGGGGTGCAGAATATTGGAATTACAGAGGCATTGATCCATCTTTATTTGGTTGCTGTAAACCGAAGCTGGATCTCTGAAAAACAAGTAAGTTCTGTTAACCACTAATCCCTCTCCCCAGCCAATGTCTTTGATTGTTTTAAAGTGAGTACTCATAGCTATACAATATACTCTGAGAACAGCTTCATCTGCATCTGGATTCTTATGAACTGTGCTTTCAGATTTATTTTTGATTCTAGGTATTTTTGAAACTCCTTCCCTTCTTTCTCCAAGAACCACATGTCTAAGTCTCTCTTATTCAGTCTCCAATTAATTGTGCAGTTTCTGTTGAGGTATATGTTTATTCCAGTATTATGATAAGATACAAAAAAAATATTTGATTTTTTCCCATTTTTTATAAATTACTTTGGGACTGATCATGTGGCATATTTTAAAGATTCCATGAGAAAAATATGTATTCTTTATCTGTTAGAAGATAACAGAGTATTCACTTGGTTTTATTAAAATTAGTGGTTCAATAGAATTCAGCAGTAAATACATCTATACATGTCCTTGTATTGCTTTAATTGTGTTGCTTGTTGTGAATCTCTCTAGTATATTATGCCTTCTTGACTTGGTTTTAATAGTCTATATGCACTTACCAATTTATGGATTTTTCTTAATTTTCAAAGGCTTTTTAAAGATTGATTTTAGAGTAGTTCTTGTAAATTTCATAAAATCTCTTGTACTGTCTCTCTTGTATTTTCTTCTCATTTCCCTGGCTTTTTTTCTTCTTCTTTTTTTAATTTTCTATATTCTTTGTTTACATTCCGAATGCTTTCCACTTTCCCAGTTCCCCCCTCACCATATGTCCCATAAGTCCTCTTCCTTCTGCCCATTCCCCAGTCACCCCCTCCCATTTCTCTGTTCTGGTACTCCCCTACAATTCTGGATCAAGTCTTTCAGGACCAGGGCCCTCTCCTTCCTTCTTGGGAATCATATGATTAGCTAATTGTGTCTTAAATATTTAGAGCTTCTAGGCTAATTAATATCCACTTATCAGTGATTGCATTTCATGTGTATTTTTGTGATTGGGATAGCTTACTTAGGATGATATTTTCCAGTTTCAACCATTTGCCTACAAATTTCATGAATTCATTGTTTTTAATTGCTGAGTAGTATTCCATTGTATAAATATACCACATTTTCTTTTTCTATTCCTCCATTGAGGGGCATCTGGGTTCTTTCCAGCTTCTGACTATTATAAACAAGGCTACTATGAACATAGTGGAGCATGCATCCTTGTTGCCTGTAGGGGAATCCTCTGGATATATGCCCAGAAGTGGTATGGCAGGGTCATCCAGAAGTGTCATGCCCAGTTGTCTGAGGATCTGCCAGAGGATTGTCAATTTTATTTTTTCAAACACTCAATATTTTGTTTGATTGTTTCTACATATTGTTTTTTTCTATATGTATATTTTATTAATTTCACCCTTAATTATTATATCTTGCTGCCTGACATTTTGGGGATTCTCCCTGAAATTTTTATTATAATAATTTTAGTTTGTATTTTAATCTGGCAATAAATTACTTAAAATACAACCTTGGAGCCTCAGTCTGAAGAGTACAGAGATGTCCAGAAGGAACATAGCAGTAAACACCCAATGAAAGCACCATGCTAGGCTTAAGTCTGAAATCATTGGTGGTGATGATATTAGATGCTGTCATTCATGGAATACCAGACTTGTGAACATGAAGAGAAATATGTATCCACCTTGGATGGTTATGTTCATTACTCAGCGTTTTATCCCAAAAGAAGGCTTGCAAAAGTCAGCATATAAGATGTGAGATACCTTGCAAGTAGCAATTTGAGAGATGAGGAGAGATAATGTGTCCAAAATCAAGGTATCATCATACACTTTTTATGTGATATCAAGAATTACTTGGAAAATATTCCCATCCGACATAAAGATCTTGCATAAGTGTGTCAAAATATCATCACCATTTTATGTGTCTAAAAGTGGATACAATGGCAGGAAAAGGGAGCAAAAATACATTATTTTTCAATAAAAGAGCAATCTTCAGTGCCATGACATTACTGCCAAAAATACGACTTTGAGACACCCTCCCTCTGGCTTGCCTGGAATATATTACTATTCCTGCTATTTCTCAGTTTGAGCATGACTTGGAATTTTCTCAGTCAGTGGTTCTCTCACGTAAGAAACATGACCTGTGAGGAAATGATGCTGGAGCGGGGTCACCAGAGTGCTTTTGTAGACAACTGCTGTCTTAGTCAGGGTTTCTATTCCTGCACAAACATCATGACCAAGAAGCAAGTTGGGGAGGAAAGGGTTTATTGAGCTTACACTTCCACACAGCTGTTCATTACCAAAGGAAGTCAGGACTGGAACTCAAGCAGGTCAGGAAGCAGGAGCTGATGCAGAGGCCATGGAGGGATGTTCCTTACTGGCTTGCTTCCCCTGGCTTGCTCAGCCTGCTCTCTTATAGAACCCAAGAATACCAGCCCAGAGATGGTACCACCCACAAGGGGCTCTCCCCCACTTGATCACTAATTGAGAAAATGCCCCACAGCTGGATCTCATGGAGGAACTTCCCCAACTGAAGCTCCTTTTCCTATGATAACTCCAGCCTGTGTCAAGTTGACACACAAAACTAGCCAGTACAATTGACCCCTTGTCAACTTGACACACCAACATATCACTATTAAGCCTCAACCCTTACTTTCTTATTCATCCCCAAGATGTAAATAACGTAAAAAGTCCCACAGTCTTTACATATTAAAAGTTCAACCCCTTTAAAATGTCCAATATCTTAAAATTCAAAGTCTTTTAAAAATTCAAAGTCTCTTAACTGTGGGCTCCACTAAAATACCTTCTTTCAAGAGAGAAAAATATCAGGGCACAGTCACAATCAAAAAAGCAAAACTCAAACTCCAATGGTTCAATGTCTGGGATCCAACTCACAATCTTCTGGGCTCCTCCAAGGGCTTGGGTCACTTCTCCAGCTCTTCCCATTGTAGCACACACCTTGTCTTCTAGGCTCCAGCTGCCTGTACTCCACTGCTGCTGCTGTCCTTGATGGTCATCGCATAGTACTGGCATCTCCAAGCCTCAACTCTTTTGCATGACCCCTTCGGTCCTGGGCCATCAATTACAACTGAGGGTACACTTTCACCAATGGCCTTCCATGGCCTCTCACTGTACCAAGCCTCAGCTGTTCTTCATGATGCCTTCATGCCTTCAAAAGCAGTACCACCTGGGTGACTCTTACACAGTACCAAGTCCTGCTACAGCACGAGGCACAACCTTGGCTATCTGGAACACACCCTCTGTGCTCTCAGAAAACAGTTCCCAGAAGATTTCATCCCAGTGATGCTGGTTTCTTCTTAATCACCGCTAATTTCTTAGCTCCAGCTAACCAGCATCAATAGTCCCAGTAACACAAAGGTTGACTTTAATAGTTTTGGTATCTTGTTACTCACAGCTGATTCTTCAGCCCCAGCTAACCAAAACCACAGAATCTTCATGGCCCTGATAAGAGTCTTTAATTTTCCCTCTGAAACTTCACAAGCCAGGCCTCCATCTTCTGCACTGTTCTCAACATAATCTTCCAAGCTCCTCCACATCTCACAGAGGTCTCATCACTGAATGGACCATCTAGCCCAAAGTTCCAAAGTCCTTCCACAGTCCTCCCCAAAACATGGTCAGGCTGTCACAGGAATACCCCACTACGCTGGTACCAATTTGTCTTAGTCAGGGTTTCTATTCCTGCACAAACATCATGACCAAGAAGCAAGTTGGGGAGGAAAGGGTTTATTGAGCTTACACTTCCACACAGCTGTTCATTACCAAAGGAAGTCAGGACTGGAACTCAAGCAGGTCAGGAAGCAGGAGCTGATGCAGAGGCCATGGAGGGATGTTCCTTACTGGCTTGCTTCCCCTGGCTTGCTCAGCCTGCTCTCTTATAGAACCCAAGAATACCAGCCCAGAGATGGTACCACCCACAAGGGGCTCTCCCCCACTTGATCACTAATTGAGAAAATGCCCCACAGCTGGATCTCATGGAGGAACTTCCCCAACTGAAGCTCCTTTTCCTATGATAACTCCAGCCTGTGTCAAGTTGACACACAAAACTAGCCAGTACAACTGCCTAGTGAAAGAAACAATGTATGTGGAGCTTGACTTTCTAGCTAGTCAGCAACTGTACCTCATCTCTGGGACACCGAGGCTTTGTGATTATGCAACTTAGAAGCTTTCCTTCATTTCTGGACCTGGATATTTAGCAGGACTGAGAAGCATTTGTCTCAAATGTGAGAATTCAACAATGCAATCAATGTTCAGGGGTGAAATGTTGTCTGTTACTATCACTCCATCCCTTTACAAGCAGAATCAGAATAAGTTGTACTTAAAATATCTTTTTAAAAATGTAACTTCAAATATATATTGCTTTAGGTAGTGATTACATAATTTAACAAAGGGCACCTTACAATAAACTTTTAAAAGCTTTATAAAAGTGATTTAAGAACTATTTGTGAAGAAACTTTAACAATTCAACTGAAAGGATTGCATAGGTTTTTTTTCTGATACACTTGGCTGATTTTAAAATAATTCAAATTATAGGCTAAGAACAAAGTCATAATAAACTCTTGAAGACATGTTAAATTTATAAAGGAAAGTTTCATATATACTTTAGAGTTTTACTGAATCTTTACGCTGCTTTCAGAGTGTCTACCATAAAAATTGTTAATAATTTTCTTCGATTAGACAAAAAATGAGAGATGAAATGACACACCCTTAATGGTGTAGATGAAAGAGAACTTTTGCTTTCCATGCCTGCAGAATGAACATTAAAGAGGATCCTCCTAGAAGCAGGTAACAAGAGAAGACTAAGATGAAGGATTTGTATTATGGGAGATGCTTGTGAATAAAGATGGAAGCGATCATAAGAGGCTAGGAAAAGTTTCAAACTATGATGCAAACCTGGTATCAATTGAAGAGGAAAGGATAGAGATGAATCCTAAATTACAATGCACCTAGGAAAAGTTCACCAAGACCCCTGTGAAGTACTGAAGTAAGGGTCATCCAGAGCAGACACCGTTTTTCCCGTGACTGGGGCTTCCTTAGTTTCATCCCCTAGATCAGTGCTTGGCTAGGAGTCACCCACAGGGAAAGGGGCAGAGACTGTGATATGTAGCTGCTTATATTTCATCAGACACACACACACACACACACACACACACACACATACTATATATATATGAAATGTTTTTCTTCTTTAAATACATATCCGTACTTTCTACATGATAGATTGTGTGAATATTTTAATGAAGCATCTTATTTAATCAATCAAGAAAGTGGATACCACTGTATTGTACTTTGATAAAGAAGTAGAAATTTAGAAATATTAATAAATTGCCTAATTACATGTTAGAAGTATCCAAGTTGAGACCAGGCCATTGTCAAATTTTTATAGCTGAAGCATTTGTTCACTATACCAGGCTTTCTACAAGAATTGTCAGAGACAACTGTCTTCATCTAGAGCAGTGGCTCTCAACTTCCCTAATACTGTGACCCTTTAATAGAGTTTCTCATGTTGTGGTGACCACCAATCATAAAATTATTTTATGAGTACTCCATGACTGTAATTTTGCTACAGTTAAGAATAAAAATATAAATATCTGATTGCAGGATATCAGCTATGTGACCCCAAGGGGTTCAAACCCACAGGTTGAGAACCACTGATCTACAAGATCTGCTTGTCTAGGCACATACATTTTGTCTTTCCCTTTAATAAAAGCAGGAGCTAGAGATTAGCTTGATGAACACCTTGAAATTGGATGTTAACAGATAACTCCATCATTCATGCCTTCATCGGCATTTACAACCAAGTACATACCAAGAAAAGGCCTCATGTGGTGAGATCTTGCTAATGGATGACTGGTTTGAACAATGACCAGGGAATCTGGGATACCTAAGTCACTTCATGACAAATATTGGTAGTGCCATGTTTATTCTAAAGAATGTGCAGAGTAGCTATAGCCCATGAAAGTTACCATCAACCTCTGGAAAATAAATCTATAATTCTGATGAATGGCTGTGCAACGGCTGGCATTGAATGCTCAGACAAAAACCAGACTGCATAGTCAAGGAAGAAAGAGAGGGCAATTTAATGAAGAGATTATTTCAAGAAGTTGAGCAAGGTTAACAGAAATCCAGGAGAGGTGGAATAGTGCCCCAGGGAAAGAAATGGTGAGAACATTTAAGGAGCCAGAGAAGCAGACATTACAACAATCCAAAGGAGAGAAAGCTATAATGCTCCATAAAGGGTCATAAGGTCTAAGTGATCTGAAAGAAGACACTAGAAGAATTAATGTCCTGCCGTTATCCATAGATCCACAGAATATCCAGGTCTTAGTAATGAACAAAAAGCCATAGGAAAAAAAACTGCCCTTCCCGTTTGTGTAGGGCAGTTTCTTTGGAGAACACACATTAGGATAGAGGATACTGACAAGCCAACCTGATGGAGCAAACAGGGAGGGATATCCAGCCATATACATTACCCAATGATGCATCCTTCTCCCTGATAATAGCATTTAAATGCATGCTTTAAAAAAAAACTTCATTATTTATACATAAGATCCCAGGTAGCTATTTCTTTCTATAATTGTAAAGAGTTCACATTGCAGGTAGAAAAGTAATATTTTTTATAATTAAAACGCTACTGTGAAGACTCTAGGGTAGTCAGAATCTCCATTGATTGTGGCAGGTGGCCAAGTATAAAATCTCATTCTCTTCATTCCAAGCTCTAGCATTCTCCCAAAGCCACTTATTTCAAACTACAAGTCTACTGTAAAGCTGTTCAAAGGTTCTTGGCTAAAGAGGTCATGGGATAATAGTAGAGAACTACCTATGGTGTTTTACTACACTGACACGATGTGCTTCGAGGATTGTCTTCTTGATATTTATGTTTATGCCTGCAAATTAGTGCTGTTGTTAGTTTTGGTCAGAGAAAAAACTATTTTTGCAGTGGTTATTGTAGAGAATTTTAATTCATGAAAATGGTGAAAATAAGTGAATGTTGACTGTTCCCTTCTAAATGAGTTGTCTATTCAGTACTCCAAGCTTCTGAACGTTATGGAAGAGGAATCAGAACAAATGAAATTGCTGAGAGAAGGGGTGGAGTGTTGTGGAACTCTTTTCTAGGCAGGCCATAGCCATTGCATGCCCAAACCATGAGAAACTATACAAGATTGGGTCTATCAAAGTCCCATCATGGTCAAGGAGAGCCCACAAGAGGCAACACACATCTCTGAGATTTCATGAGTAGTTAATAGTTGTGACGGGGATTTTTCTTCTGACATGTCTACTGGTAAATTGCCTATGTTTCATTAAATAGTATCTCATTGGTGCTTTGTAAGTAACACTAATTAAATCATTCATTCACTAGAATAAAGAACATTTTAAAAGAGGATGTGAAAGTAGAAGAGAAACTAATTAATAAGAGGAAGGAGGTCAGTAGGTTAGTGGGAGGGGGACAATAGAGGAAAATGGGAATAAATGTAATGAAAATACATATTTATCTATGAAAATGTTATAATCAAACATACTATCATGTGTAATTAATATGTTAATTAAAAGCTTTAAAGTGTGACTAACTATACAGCTGTTGCTTTCTGTCTTCTTTGAGTAAAATCAAGCATAGAACACCTCTATTGCCATCTAGTAACCCTAGTAATTTAAATCCTGGGAAAAGTTAAGGGAAAAATTAATGTACCATAAGTTTGTGCGCTCTGCAACAGGTTCACAAACGACAACAGATACAATAGAGAAAATTTTCAAATTAGATGACAAACATCTAATTTGGAATATCTCTTACCAAAAATGGTTTTAAGACTTCACCAAAAGGAAGAGAGAATTATAGTCCTGAGTATATTTGATGATACAGAAGAGATCCTAGTGAGGTGAGAGTAGAAAAGGCCACAAAACAATGAGGAAGAAAGTGTATTCTGAGAGACAGAAAACATTGTGGGAAGAAAAATGTGAATTATCTTTCTAGAATGTTCGTTGTCTAAAACACTTGAAGAAATTACTTGGCACCCACTGCACTATCATTTGTTTTTTACTGTACTTGATATAAGATTATCCCAAGATAGGATGTGTGTTTGCTGTCAATCTACTTAAAACAGCATTCAAAGGCAGAGTAGGTGAAACACTTTTGGTGCTACTCTTGAAGCACACGGTGTTTGTATGTGAAGACTGCCAAGGATCTAACCATGGAAGTTCAAGGTGTGATTTAAAAAAAAAAAAAACAGCATTTTTTTGATTGTTCGATGTCTGTTTTCTCCAATGAACAACCCTCTCACTCTTACCCGCTCCATAAGTGAGTCCTTCCTCTTTCTCAGTGATTTTTTTCTGTGTCACTTTTTGTGGTTTGGAACACTTTTCAATTCACTCTTTATTGAAAATTGGGTGTTTTTCTTACATTATACTCTGATTACAGTTTTAACTCTTCCCAAATCATCTACTTTTCTTCACTTACCCAAATCCACACCCTTTTTTTCTATATCTTGTTAGAGTACACCAGTCATATAAGATATAATAATGAAATAAAATAAGACAAAACAAAACCAAATAAACAGAAGAAAAAGAGGCCAAAGAAAAGGCTCAAGAAACACACATAGTTCTATATCTCTAAATAGCAATGTCTTTAGCAATTGTTTACCTCTTACAAATTTTATGTCCACATGGCATTAGAGAAGTAGTTGAAAGTTTGTGTAAAAATGACATAGACATTGTTTCTCCTTTCATGGACATCTAGGATAGGAAAGTGGGAAGAATTCTTATATAAGCATGAGAAAACTATACAAAGTGTATAAAACACTGCAAAATAGAAACAAGTAAACGGGTATTGACTCTGAGCTCTGGAAGAAGGGCATAATTAACTCTGATAGTCATAGTGGAAGGAGGTAAGTGATGATTGAGAAAAGTGAAGCCACAGCCTCTGAAATACCTGCCAGAGCAGCCCCTTCTTCAGCACGCATGGGAGCCTCTGGTACCTTCATCCAAGTTTCATTATCAACAATTAAATAGTCCTGTAACACTGACTGAGTGTGCTTCCATTAATTTGTCCCCAAACAGGAGACCTGAAACAGTTCTTTAGGCCAGCTGACTTAATGCGATCCTGTTTCATTTACTGAATATTTAAGGTCAGAGAGAGTTAGATAATTAGTAAGGGCTGAGTTGCCAAATGTTCTTTATGTACGTTTCAGAGATCAGTGGGCAGAGAAAAGTGTCAGAACCCTGCTGGAAATGCAGCCTGAGCAAATAATTAAATAAATGGAAATGACTCTAAGTCGGAACACTCAGAGTAGCAGAACATGGAGGTTCATTGAAACAAAAATATCTATCAGTGAAGTGACAACAACAAAAATAAATGTACCCTCTTCCTCCATTGTATAAACGTCTCAGGCTATACATTGTTGCACTGGAGCACACTTAATTTAATCAAGCAAGTTATGCACAACATTAGCCATCCATTTTAAAAAGTTTGGCTGTGACAATTGTCTGTCCACCCCCGACCCAAAACCAGACCTCAAGTTGGAATTTTTTGTTCTCTCAAGCACAATGAGTTGCCAGAGCCACCTGCTTGTTGTAGACAGCCTGGCAGGACGACTTTGTACAGCTTTTTATCTTAGCTGTAGCCCAAAGGCTGATACAGTTGTGCTTATAATTCTGTCTTTTTTAGGAGCTGCCAAATATGCTGTCCTATTTAAGAAAAGAAAACCACTCATAAGGCCCTATGGGGATATGTATTCAAGGTATTTCACCCTAAAATTAGTAATTATTGAACAGAACAAGTCTTTTACAGTATCCCAGGCTGTTGAAATAAGGCTACCTGCTGATATGTGAATGACTTTCAGGCATGGTTAATTAATTAGTGCAGGCAATGCTGTGCTGAGAACTCCATATACATCATTATCACTCAGTCTCCCCATATATCCCATGAAGTTAGAATGATCAGCCACAAAGAAGAAAACTGGGGTTTATGCTGGTTAAGCAGCCTGGGAGATCACAGTTGTTAAGTTGAAGATGACATCATAGTAGGGGAAGACAGATAACTGAGAACACTCAAACCACACACACACACACACACACACACACACACACACAGAGAGAGAGAGAGAGAGAGAGAGAGAGAGAGACAGAGACAGAGAGAGACAGAGAGAGACAGAGAGAGAGAGAGAGAGAGAGAGAGAGAGAGAGAGAGGAGTCTCCTTTAGAATCCAGCAACGTGGATGCTGTAGTAAAAGATCACATCCAAAGACCTCTAGGTCTCTGTAATCCAGCAGGAATGCAGACATGCCCTAGATTACAGTATGCTCTGACTGGAAAACAGACATACCCTTAGTACATACCTTTAATCCCAAACAATGTAGATAGGGTTGGTTGGAAGAAGGAGCTGGCTTTTTTGAAAGTGTCATCTAATTGGAAGGCAGTTAAGTGAGTAAAGTTAAACTGAGTTCAGTTCAGGAAGAGAAGACAGTTCTATCAGGAGAATTTTACAGAGACAAGTTGAAGAAAGAACAAGCTTGAAAAAGGTAAATACAGAATGAGCCAGAGAATAAGAAGCTGGAAAATTAGAGCAGAATGAAAGAGTTAGTTTGAGGCTATGCAGATCAATTCAATCAGAAGCTGAGAGAAGCCAGTTTGAGCCAGTCAGCTTGGAGAGGAGTTTGAGCCAGAATAGCTGAGTTAAACCAGCCAGCCAGAGTTCAGAAAGAACTGGAAGGGGTGAGTTTATTCAGCAGTAAGCTTTTGAGCCAACAATTAAAACAATTTAAAAAGTTACTTTTACAGTTTTCATGAAGAACCACTATCTAGACAATCCTCTATCTCTATTTTGAATTTACACAAGCCAGTGAAATGAGCAAGAATCAGAGGAAGAGATTAAAAGGGGACAGTTAGTAAGTTAGAGAAAGTAAGGACAGCCAAAGCCAGCAAGCAGCATTTTGTTAAATATATATTTTACTTGTATTTTTGAGATTGTATTATAATTATATCATTTATGTATATACATATATATACATACACACATATGAACACAAATACACACATATTCCTAAATTTAACCTGCTAATTTTGTATAGATGTTATAACAAGCATGAATGAGCATCTGTAGCAAACACTGCGGCTACTTTACGAAATGCTGAGACTGGGAGAAACAGTACCCAGAAAACAGCATACTGATTGATTATGCAATACCAAATGGTCAGCCTATACATATATGCATGCAACAACAATTAATGAACAAAGAGCCCAAGATTTGAAAGAGAGCAAGAAACAGTGCATGGGAAGGCTTAGAGGGAGGAAAGGGAAGACAGAAATGGTGTAATTATATTTTAATCTCAAAAATAAAGATGATGAAATATGTCTAGCTAGAAAGTGTCTAAGAGAAAATGGGAAGAAAATAAAAGATCAAAATGGCTACAGCTGCTTGTATTCCCATGAGCAGCCTTCAAGTGACTTACTATTATGAGCAATTAATTATTAAGTAAGAAACCAAGCATTTCTGCATATGCCTGTGATGGAAAATGTCTTCAAGCCTCTGAATTTTTACCCATCAGTATCCTCCTTACCTAAATGCAAGCTTCAACTTTGAATAATGTCCTGATTTCTTCCTATTCTTCAGTCATTAATTACATGAACCCAATTACTCCCTAGCAGTAATCAAATTCCTTTAAGTCGTTTATCTTCTCAGGGTTGGACCTTTTCTGCATGCTGATTAATTTTATGGGCAACAAGAAGGCAGCACTCCACTATGGTGCCATCTAGATTAGAATATCACCTGCTACATCTTTCAATCCTGCCTGGTTAGACACTGTTATTAACACAACGCTATCTACTGAAAATGAGGATGTGTTTCCTTTTAGATTTCCAGTGCTTGGTGAATATACACTATTCTAAGTATAATGCCAAGGTCTATTTCAGCATCTAATATAATAGTCTGTTAGAGCTTTGGTTCATTTAATAATTGGAAGGCTTTCAAATGTCAAATAGAATAGAGTACATCAAATTGGTGTACACTTAAATTTTTAAGTGTGTGGTGTGTGTGTGTGTGTGTGTGTGTGTGTGTGTGTTTCACAGCCTAATTAGTAAGTTTGTCCCTCTTTTACAAGTGATGTTCATGAGAACAGTTCATCTGTGGGTTATGAACAAAATGATAAATCAAAAACACTTGGGGCAGTTGGGACATAGAAAGTAATCAGTAAATATCTCCTATGATTACTTAGTCTAAATCTAGGCAGGATTTGTTAACAAGATTTTCCTCCGATGCCCTTTGTCCTGCAACTTTTAGACATATTTCAATGCAGAAGTAGTGCCATTATGAAACAAATTGTGGCAGATGGTAAAAAGAGCAATGAAGATTTGTGTGAGCTCTGTGATTAATTCAACACTATCTCCTCCATTACGTTCAGCAGCCCCAGTGGAACCTTCAGAGACTAGTAGCTCAGTGGTCTATCACTCATGAGCAATCTAGCTGCTTGGGAAGAAGGGATTGAGCTTTTTTCCACTGACTAAAGTGCTGGGGTGAAGGATGAGAATTTAAAGGCTCATCACTTTTCTAATGTGGCCAGTAGCCTGCCCTATAACATCTTCTCAGCCATCTTTCCCTTGGGATTCTCACTTGCAGAGATCTGAGAATTTCATTGAACACTTGCAAAGTGCTTCCTTTAAGGTAGAGTGAGAGAGGGATATGGAAGACTTTACTATAGTCCCCGGATTTGTCTTAGCTTTATTTATTTGGGATATTTAACATTTCACTGTTTAATGTGGAAGGGAGGGAATACCAGGAAAGGGAAAATGGCTGAGCAAAATTCTTGACATAAGTATAGAAAACTCAGAAGCCTATTATGTCTGTGATCTCAGCATGGGTTGGGTTTATTTGGGACACAGATGTTCCAAAGTTAACTTTGTTGGAGCAATCAGACTCCAGCCAAAAATAGAGGCGGCACACTTCTCCAAAAACTGTGCCCTTAGAAGGACTGTAGAGTATGGCCTTACCTCTGAGGAACCTGAGGTATAAAACCTTCCTTGACTTTTATAAAAGAAAAAAATTAAGAACGTTTAAAGAATAGCAGCAAAGAGACATAAAAATGGGTAGTAGAATGCCCATTTAGTACAAACTCAGTTTCCCCTGTTACAGACATGTGGGCCTAATTTGAACAAAGATTTTCTTTTGGCCAATGTACTCAGGCACCTGTGAGCATTCTTTTCAGGTAACCTTTGATCTTTGACGTCATTATCTGTCTTTATGTGGTCTTTATAACCCAGTCTTAATAAGACCCCTGTCAGCTTAGAGGAGTCCTCTACCCGTATGTCTGATGACTTTCAGTCTTCACCAAATTGTTTATCTCCTACTCCACACCTGATTGCCCCAATCAATTTTCAAGAAATCTGTCCAGTCAGGTTAGAAGTAATGGCCTGTTCTGTTTAGTTGATGTCACTGCACTCCATGAATGACACCGTATCTATAGAACTTTAGGGCCTTTGGTTGGCTGGTGGGTTGGTTCATTAGTTTGGGTTGAGTTTTGTGCTTTTCATTTTGCTAAAACCAAACCAAACCAAACCAAACAAACAAACTAAAACTTCCATTCTTTGAGAATTTCCTACAACTATAAGATAGACTTTAATCATATTACATCCTTAATATTCCCTATTAAGTCCCCACTAGATACCCCTCAATAACTCCTTCCCAACTTCATGTCCTCTTCTTTTAAGTTAATCACATATGCAAAGAGAGCTTTATTGAATGAATGTTCAAGGTTTAAAAGCACATGTTTTCACATTTGCTAATTCAGATCCTCTATACATATGCCAAAGATGAAGCCAGACAGGAGTT
Source organism: Apodemus agrarius (assembly GCA_964023405.1). NCBI lineage: Eukaryota > Metazoa > Chordata > Mammalia > Rodentia > Muridae > Apodemus > Apodemus agrarius. The sequence goes on from OZ030005.1 coordinate 174,260,657, forward strand.
AAAACATTAATGCCAAGGTAACTGGGCATTTTAAATGGAAAATTAGGCAAGAGTAAGATTCTAAGAAGAGTCAAGGAAGTAGGAATCTATGAAAGGCAGGAAGTAGTCAATATAATTAGGTCACACAGTTGTGCCAACTTGTACTAACAGAAGCTAAACTCTCACCCACCCACAATCTCATAGACAGAGACCCTATCTGCAAATGTTGGGTGGAGCAAACAATGAATATTTTGGATAGCTCTGATCTCTCCTAGACAAGACCTTAAAAGGACTGCAATTATTATTCCTCTTACACAACCTTGAGCTTCTAGAAGCACTGCTGGTATTTGATGAAATCTATTGGTGGGTAGAAGTACAGAAAGGAATGGATGAAATAATTTGAGCTGAATTTCTGCGGCAGCTTTCACAGATGAAAGATGAAGTCTAATTGAGTCGCAGGGAGCAGGGGAGCCTGACTAAGAGGAGCAAGCAGTCTGTGGAAGAAGACGGCACCACAAATGGCAGTCCATGCTTCTATCGGTTCAGCTTTATAATCTAGCACACAGTATTTTTTTTAATTTCTTTCATTAGAGCCAACATATTCTGCATATGGATTTTATACATAATTTGTTACATTTACAGATGAGACATTTTGTTCTTGTTGCAATTCTAAGTGGTATTTTAAATTGTGAAATGCAACTGTGTAGCCCTAAGTATATAAGCCAACAGCTCATTCTTGCCAGCTGGATCGATCAATTGAGACCTTGATGCTCCTGCTTCAGTTTTCCAGGAACTCGGGGTTGATTTGTGGACATTCTGTTTAGGCCATCATGCTCAATGAGGTCCAAGACAGTTTTACTTCTTCCTTCCAAACACATATGCCTTCTTTCCTTTCACTGTCACACTACACTTGACGATTATATTTCCAGTCTGAATTAAAAAAGGAAGTGGGAGACACCATGGTTTGTTCCCATTTCAGGAAAAGAACATCTAGTTCATCACCAAGTGACCATAAGGGTAGACTTTGGGTTAAGTCAATCATCTCACTGTTGATAGTCTATGCTTGCCTAGATTATTTAGCCAAGGCAAACTTCAATTAAACTGGTTAGAACAGTTATATTAAGTGAACAATGATGCTCTAAGGATTGGAACACTCTTCCCAACAGGAGCAGTAGTCCAGGAGTAACAGATCATGTGTTCCTGCAGGAGAAAACATGATTAATGTCAATAGAGATGAGAGAAACATCAAAATGGTGGTGCTACTTTGTTACCAAAATAATTGAAATTGACCCATGGATATCTGGAATTTTACACGTATCTATTCGAACCTTTGCTTCCATCTCCAGTCACTCACCTGTCTACATTTGCCATGTATTGTAAATTAGTATGCACAGGGGTATAGTGATAAATACGGCTTGGTTTCTGCAATAGAGGATTCACAATCTATTGGAGAAATAAAAAGTGATTTATCCTCAAGCAGCTCACTCCCTTGTATGGAAAACAGAACATCCCAAACTTTCCCCTCAAGGAAGACTCTTCAGGATGAATCTCTATAAGTCTAACTCTAAGCACAGCTTACTGAACCATTTGCAGTCCTGAAGCATTTCAAAAGTAAAAATTATTTAATTCAAGTTCCCACTATTCACTACCTAACATGAAGGATATTCAGATATGTTCTTCCATATTTGTAGTCACATTTCTCTCTCTCTCTCTCTCTCTCTCTCTCTCTCTCTCTCTCTCTCTCTCTCTCTCTCTCTCTCTCTCCCTCTCTCTCTCTCTCTCTCTCTCTCTCTCTCTCTCTTTCTCTCTCCCTTTCTCTCTCTCTCTCTCTCTCTCTCTCTCTCTCTCTCTCTCTCTCTCTCTCCAAGCAGCTACTTTCTGGAATAATATATTCCATAAATGTCTCTACCCCATACTGTATCACTATACAGTCCTAAACACTGTGTGTTGATTTGGAATATTGATATATGTTATACAAATTGTCAGGAGCCATAATGGGACAAGCTGATATACTAGCAGATGTTCATCCTGAAATGCCTGCCTCGGATTATTATATAATCTGTAACAGGTGAGCCCCCATTCAGCAAGGCTGTGGGGGACTAATTTTAGGAAAGATTCCTGCTATTTATATGCTTTTCCTGTTGTTATTATTATTATACATTTATAATAATCAATAGTAATAGCACACCCCTTCGGAGCAGATCTCTGAAGATCCTCAAAGATGTACTGTCATAGTGATGCTATATAGACAAATAGATGACTTAAGTTTTAATGATGATCCTATAAGAATTCCTAAAATTATATTTATCATTATTAAGCTCTTTTATAATGGGACTGCTATTAGGTCCTTTTCTATAGTCAAACTGCAATGAGAACTCTGCCAATCTCCCAAGTGTCACAAATTAAATGCTCTTAGATGGCAACCAGACTTTCTCCTACTCAGAGCACATTCCAAGGGGTTGTAAAACAACTAGGATTTATTATAGGTGTTAGGACAGAAAATAAAATATTGACTGGGTTTATCTATACAAAACTTCACTTATAACGTAGTTATGGTTTTAAACTTTCTATAAACCTGTGGAGAAGACAAATGATGGCTAGATAATTACTCCTAATGGATATGCACGTAAACATTCTCTGTTGTAAACTTCTATTTCAATTTATGACTTGGTATTTTGTGTGAATTTATGATGAAGTTTGCAACATGTGATCATGTATTCTGAAAGACGTTTAAGGGCTGAGGACAAAGAGAAGTCAGACTAGAAGAATTGAGTGAGAGGAATTGAACTGAGGAGAAGTTTTTAGTCAGAAGAGAACAAGATTAGAAGGAGAATGCAGAGTGGAATAACTTAGAAACTATAGGTAACATAAAATAACTAAGAGAATAACAATGTGCAGGAGGCAGAGGGAAAGAGGAAAAAAGAAGATGTGGCAGAGAGCAGAAGGAGCAGGCAGGCTTCTCCTTACCATGGGACAGGACAGGTCCCATGGTAAGGACAAGGCAGGCTTAGTCTTAAGAGAAACAAAGCCTTTTTCTTACAAACATGGATTTAAATCATTTAGCATTGAAAGGGTGGAAGCTTTTTTCTTCTCAATGCAATAAACATTGTAGTACATCTTTCATCCAGAATGAGTGAGTTCTTTCTGCACCGGTGCTTGGTCTTTTGCTCCATATGCATATGTAAGTATGGATGTGTGTGTAAGTATGTAATTGTGAGAATGCATGCAAGCTGGGTCCAGCTGACTGCGTGAAAATATGTACAAAGCTGTATGTATGAATTTTGGGGAGATTATGAATATTCACTTATATAGAAGTTTTTCTTTCTGCAAGTTTTATGCTCTTCTCCAGGTTCAATAGAAGTTTATTGCTCCTAACTTCCCCCTAGACTGACAAGCAAGAGGCATCTGGACAATAGGGAAAAGGCTCTAGCAATTAACCCTTTCTTAATCTCCTGCTGTTTTAGGATGAGGTGTTAAATGCCTGAGACTGCAGTCTCTGGCTTCAGAGGAACACAGAAGGCAGGTCAGCTATGTTAGCCTAGTAACTTAAATTTAGATAAGTAAATCTTTTATTATACAGAAACCCTAAATTTTCCGCAAGACCAAGTTTTGCCCCAGCGATGCTCTTCCCCCCTCGCTGCCTCAGGAAGGACCAAGAAGAAACACCTCTGCTGGGGCTGGCTCCTGACAATAAATGATACAGTTGCAGTCTTATCTATTTTATCTTATATTTGTGGTTATATAAGATATATTTATCTTATCACCTTATCTTATATTTGTGGTTCATATTCATGTTTGCAGACATGCCTTCAGTTGATTAGCAGTACTCTGTTGTGTACAAATAAGCTAGTGTATACATTTTCCTTTGATGGCACCCAGGACTTTTCCAAAAAAAGCATTTGCCTTTTCTACTTTTTCACAGGCTTCCTGGACATATGTGCCAGAATTTCACTCAGAGTTTACCTTGGAAGCAGAATTCCTGCATATGAGAGGGCATGAAACTTTATCTTTATTAGTTTGATTGAATGGTTGGCCAGAGGACTTGCTAATTTTATTTTATCTGCCTTAAATGAGGCATTTCTTCTGACTGTCATGCCCTCAATGGGGTGAATTCTCTGCTTTTAGCTTTTACAGACCAGAGGACCTTTTCACGGGTCTATGTGAAGACTATAAATTTCCTCCTGTAAACTCACAATAAATAATTTTTGCCAATTCCTTTAAGAATTTTTACTGAAATATTCCAGTTGTTCCTTAGCCCTTTCTTTTTTTATCATTTCCTCGGAAATTTTATATATTGATTTGAAAATTGTATTTTCAAAATACAATTACTGCTAAAGTCTTCCTTGATTACATAAGAATATTGAAAGACCAAAGCAAGCAGATAGCAATTTTATGAGAGCTAAAAGTTAACATTATGATAAAGTCAATTTTATTTTATTTTCTTCATTTTAATTTTGCTTAATCTATTTCTTTTTTTTACTGTTTTTTTTTATTGTATATATTCTATATTTACAATTCATTTCCCTTTTTCTGGTTCCCCACCCCCAAAGGTCCCACATGTCCTTTTCCCTGCCCCTGCTCCCGCATCCACCCCCTACCACTTTACTGTTCTTGTACTCTCCCACAATGATGTTTTGGTCCATTCCAGCACCAGTGTCCACTCCTTTCTTCTTGTGAGACATCACTTGATATGTGATTTGTGTCTTTGGTGTTCCAAGCTTCTAGGCTAATATCCACTTATCAGTGACTGTATACCATGGGTATTCTTTTGAGACTGGGTCACCTCACTTAGTATGACGTTCTCCAGCTCCATCCATTTCTCTAAGAATTTCATGAATTCATTGTTTCTAATAGCTGAATAGTACTCCATTGTGTATATATACCACATTTTTTGTATCCATTCCTCTGTTGAGGGACATCTGGGTTCTTTCCAGCTTCTGGCTATTATATATAAGGCTGCTATGAACATTAGTGGAGCATGTATCCTTATTGCATGTTGGTGAATCTTCTGGGTATATTCCCAGGAGTGGTATGGCTGGGTCCTCCGGAAGTATCACGTCCAGTTTTCTGAGGAACCGCCATACTGATTTCCAGAGTGGTTGTACCAGCTTGCATTCCCACCAGCAGTGGAGGAGTGTTCCTCTTTCTCCACATCCTTGCCAACACCTGATGTCTTCTGAGTTTTTAATCTTAGCCATTCTGACTGGTGTGAGGTGAAATCTCAGTGTTGTTTTAATTTGCATTTCCCTAATGACTAGTGATGTTGAACATTTTTTTAAGGTGTTTCTCAGCCATCCGAATTTCTTCAGGTGAAAAGTCTCTGTTTAGCTCTGTACCCCATTTTTGGATAGGGTTATTTGGTTTTCTGGGGTCTAACCTCTTGAGTTCTTGGTATACATTGGAGATTAGCCCTCTGTCGGATGTGGGGTTGGTGAAGATTTTTTCCCAATTTGTTGGTTGCCGATTTATCCTTTTGACAGTGTCTTTTGCCTTACAGAAACTTTGTAGTTTTATGAGGTCCCATTTGTCTATTCTTGTTCTTAGAGTATAAGCAATTGGTGTTCTGTTCAGGAATTTTTCCCCTGAGCCGATGTCTTCAAGGGTCTTCCCCAGTTTCTTTTCTATTAGTTTTAGTGTGTCTGGTTTTATGTGGAGATCCTTGATCCACTTGGAGTTGAGTTTAGTGCAAGGAGATAAGAGTGGATCAATTCTCATTCTTCTGCATGTTGACCTCCAGTTGAGCCAGCACCATCTGTTGAAAAGGCTATCTTTTTTCCACTGGATGTTTTCAGCTCCTTTGTCGAAGATCAATTGGCCATAGATGTGTGGGTTCAATTCTGGGTCTTCGATCCTATTCCATTGATCCGCTTCCCTGTTACTGAACCAATACCATGCAGTTTTTAATACCACTGCTCTGTAATATTGCTTGAGGTCCAGGATATTGATTCCCCCAGAAGTTCTTTTGCTGTTGATGATAGTTTTAGCTATCCTGGGTTTTTTGTTATTCCAGATGAATTTGAGAATTGCTCTTTCTAGCTCTATGAAGAACTGAGTTGGGATTTTGATGGGGATTGCATTGAATCTGTATATTGCTTTGGGCAAGATTGCCATTTTGACTATATTAGTCCTGCCAACCCACGAGCATGGAAGATTTTCCCATTTTCTGATGTCTTCTTCAATTTCCCTCTTCAGAGACCTGAAGTTTTTGTCATATAAATCTTTCACATGTTTGGTTAGCGTCACTCCAAGATACTTTATATCATTTGTGGCTATTGTGAAGGGTGTCATTTCCCTAATTTCTTTCTCAGCCTGCTTATCCTTCGCGTATAGGAAGGCTACTGATTTACTTGAGTTGATTTTATAGCCAGCCACTTTGCTGAAGTTGTTTATCAGTTGCAGGATTTCTTACACTCCAGATTTTATCCTCCTCCCAGTCCACCCTCTAACACATCCCATACCTCCTCCCCAAGCCCCCACCTCCAAAAGTATTTCCCAGCCTGAGGCTGCCTTTTTGCATTGTTGATTTGGATGTTAAAGTCCACATATGTTTTCTCTAATTTTAGGTCATCACGTTTCCTCCATGGTTTCCTCTTAAGTAAAATCTTTCATACACTCAAGACAGAAAAATCTTATATTTTTATTTAAAAAAATCATCAAATCTTGCTTTCATATAAAGTTATTTGCCATTTCGAACTGGATTTTTACATGATTTATACTTAGATATAATTATATCTCTAAAAATTAGCTTTCTTTCTTGAAGTATTTTATTAAAAGGCCAATCTTATTCCAGTTGATTTGCAAATATCTAAGCCATGTATCAAACTCCCATGTATCTCTGCATTCATTTCGAACCACTTTAAATCATCAATGGACCTTTCTTTTTTTTCTTGGCCTTACTCGCCTAATCCTTGCTAACTATATGATAAAATTGTCCCCCTTTTCCCCAGAAAGACAACCCTCTCCAACAATATCCTTTTCTACATATTGTCTTAGCTACCCTCAGCATTCTTCTTTGAAATATTTTAAAAATTATTCATTGTCAATAGTCCTTAAATAATAAGTTCTAATAACTATTTATATAATATTATGTTACATTGGTTAGCACTGAAAACCTGGCTCAGTGAATAAGTTCCTACCATACATGTATAAGGACCTGAAGTCATATCCCCAGCAACCATGTAAGAGTTCAGATTTGCTATGCACACCAGTAACCCCCGCACCTGGAGAAAGAAACAGACAGACTCTAGATCTGGCTGACCAACCAGTCTAACCAGTAGGTGAGTTCTGGGGTCAGTGAGAAACACTGTCTCAAAAAATAAGGTAGAGACTGATCAAAGACAAAAATCAGACACCTAATAATAGCCTCCAGATGCATGCACACACACACACACACACACACACACACATGCACACACATATATGTGAGCTTACACAAACATACACTCATGAACATACTACATGCATATAAATTTAAAATGCATAAATGATTAAATTTTATGAGTTTTATATAAAATATATTATATAGCTTTTTATATAGTATATATTATATATTTTTGGAAAGTCCATATATGTATATAGTATTTTTCCATATCCACAGCCTCTATCTCTCCTTTTCAACTTCTCTTGAACCCTCCATCTAATACATCCTTCCCAATTTCATGTGTTCTCTTTTTCTTTTCATCTTATATACACTAAGTCTAATTAGTGTTGTCCATATGTAAATGTATGTGAGGTCATGGGTAGCCTACCAATGGTTAAACCTTCAAAGCAAAACGACTCTCCATCTTCAATTAGCAGTCAACTGCCAATTAATTTCTTATTTAGGAGTGAGTTCTCATGAACTTTTCCTTCATCCCTGATGGAACTTATACATATTGATCATGTTTAGGACTTGTATAAATAACCATGCCTTCTGTGAATTCATGAGTGTAATGGCCAGGGAATGCTCAGAAGACAGCATTTCACAACATCCCTATCCTCTCTATGGTTTCTACATTCTTCTTACCCCTCCATGCTCTTCTTTGACCATTGGGACAAGGATTGTTGATGATGTCATTTAGAGCTGAGTACCCATAGATATTTTATTCTGAGCACTCTGACCAGTTATGTCTTTGTATTAAATGCTGCTCACTACACAAAAGAAGCTTCTCTGATGAAGGTAGGAGCAGTACTTATCTATGGATATAAGTAGAAAACGTTTGATTGTACAACTATTTAGTAAAGCATTCCTCCTGGAGCCTATAATCTCTCTACCCATGAGCTTTGACCAGGTGTATATTACCAGGAATGAATGTCCTCCAGTGAAGCAGGCCTCATGTTTAACTGGAGAGTAGGTGGTTAACTCCATAACAATCATGCCATGATTGCCCCAGGAGTCACATCTTGCTTGGCAAGTCAGTTTTGTATTATGAAGCATCCATGTAGGACCTTCTGGAACTATGAAACCAAGCCAAATAGAAAGAAATTTTCCAGTCAGTTCCAAATTGATAATTTTATGTGCTTCAACTAAAGTATATGGTATCATTACTAATGGGGTATTACTCTTTAGTTATGAAGTACAACCAAGAGCAGTGGGGATTGTTTGTTGTTTTAGTGGTGTCTGGCAGCTTCCTGACCAATAGACTCAGAGAAATATTGCATGTCTGACACTGCAATCACCATTTAATAACCTATGACTTGTGGGAGCAGCTGCCTATCTCATGGAGAGTGCCTCCATTTAAGCTCCTTTTATTTGGTTTTGTTTTATAATTAGCATCCAAAGTAGTAGATTTCTATGAACACCCTTTATTTTTGACATTATAGAATTGTGGACAATTCTTTGAAAAATATATACCTAAAAACTTGATAAAAGTTCTCTCACATTTTCTTTGTTATGATTATTTTTCTATTGTTACATTGGAGTCTTTACTTAGTACATAGTTGGATGGAATCAAAAGATAAAGGCACAGCTCTCTTATTTCTTCATAGGGCAAGCTTAATCTTTTAAAAAATAAACCACACGATCCATATCTTTCTATCAGTTTTTTTTTTTTAGAAATAATCTTTCTCTTTTGGCAGCATTTGTATTGCAGGAATCTATTAATATTTATGCCATTATGTTATAATGATTGCATTTCAGTTTCTGAATATGTTTTATACCTTTTAAATGCACTGTTTAGTAGTAAGTGTAATGTCTGATGGGGCTTGTCTCCCTTCTTGTTCTCTCATAAAGCTGATAGCCTATTTTTTAGTTTTTCTTCTAGATAAGCTTTAAAATGAGTTTGTTTAATCCTTCTGGCTATACTTTCTATGGCTTTTGTGTTAAATTCGCAGATTAAATTGGAAACAAAATAACTATCGTATACTAACCCCTATGGCATATTGCTTAATTTATTAAAATTTTATTTTATTTCTTTTAATGTATTTAAGATATTTTCTGTAGAAGGCATTGTACATGCTCTGTTGGACTTATTTCCATGCTCTTTTCTTCAGTTAATGCTATTGCTGGTGATGTCTTATTTTTCTGAATGTACATTTTGTAAATTGAATGTAGTAAGTCAAAGAATGCTATATGCTGGCAAGAATAAGTGTTGGCAGTGTTTACATGTATTCAATTATCACACTGCATTCTATAAATATCTGTGAATGTAATAGTAATAATTAATTAAGAAAGCACACATGCCAGGCTAGATATATTTGTAAAGGAATGAAATAAGTGCTCTATATGGACGACTGCTCAGCAGAGATACATTGTGCTCATTTTTACAGGGTTTTTTTTTAACGTAGCACCAATCATTTTTCTTGTTGAGTGCTGGAGAATAGCCTCCTTCAAGTCTCCTTTCAGCAAGAGTGATTCACATGAGGATCAAGAGGTAGAAAGAGGAAAGCAAAGAGACATTTTTCTTGGCAGGTTATGACACTCAAAACAGCCTCTGGTCACGCCATGCAGCTGATGGGACCCTCTGTCTTGCTACCTCTTCACAAATTCCTATAATTCATCTCCACACATGTAAGGAGTTCCTTAGGTTTCCCACAAGTTCTGGCTTTGCTCCTGTGTCAGATTTCCACTCCTATAGAAAAATTCACATTCTTGTACCAAACTCATTATTTATACCTCACATACAGTGATTCTGTGTTTTGACTGAACTCCGACGGATGCAACTATATTTGTGTCTTTTACTAAATATATAAGAAACCCCCAAACACATACATTTATTTTACAAAAACACAGAGTTTAAATAAGAAACAAAGTAAGTTACCTGCCTTGGGAAATCCTTGGTTAGTTCATGTCCTGGATATATTGGTATTTAACAACTTGTCCATATTTTTCATGGGGAGATAAACAAAAGAGAATGATTATTCTATTTGAGAATTGTTTCCCCATTAAAAAACTATGAAAGCAGATAACCAAGCTACAATCCATAGAATCAGGGAGGTTACCTAAAAAGGAGTCTAGGGTGAGGGGGTGGATGAGTCTCTCTTGGAGGGGAAAGTAGACTAGGTTTAGATTTTAAAAGTGTGTTGGGGGTGGGTGAGAACAGGAGTAGGGTTATTGTGTGGGGAGTGGGAGATTGAGCGGAGGGAGAGAGTACAGGGAAAGACAGCAGTAATTAAGTGGGGAACATTTAGGAGATGTTATAGAAACTTAGTGCAGTGGATACTTCATGGAACCTATTAAGGTGATTCTAATGAGGACTCCTAGCAATAAGAGACTCAATCTTTTTTTTCTACTTTTTTTATTGGATATATTCTATATTTACATTTCATTTCCCTTTTTCTGGTTCCCTGCCCCCCAAAGGTCCCATATGCCCTTTTCCCTCCCCCAGTTCCTCCATCCACCCCTTCCCACTTCCCTGTTCTGGTACTCCCCTACACTGATGCTTTGATCATTTCCAGCACCAGTGTCCACTCCATTCTTTTTGTCAGACATCATTTGGTATGTGGGTTGTGTCTTTGGTGTCCCAAGATTCTAGGCTAATATCCACTTCTCAGTGAGTGCATACCATGGGTATTCTTTTGAAACTGGGTTACCTCACTTAGTATGATGCTCTCGAGCTCCATTCATTTCTCTAAGAATTTCATGAATTCATTGTTTCTAATGGCTGAATAGTACTCCATTGTGTATATATACATTTTTTGTGTCCATTCTTCTCTGTTGAGGGACATCTGGGTTCTTTCCAGCTTCTGGCTATTATTAATAAGGCTGCTATGAACATAGTGGAGCATGTATCCTTATTGCATGCTGGGGAATCTTCTGGGTATATGCCCAGGAGGGGTATGTCTGGGTCCTCCGGAAGTATCGTGTCCAATTTTCTGAGGAACCACCAGACTGATTTCCAGAGTGATTATACCAGCTTGCAATCCCACCAGCAGTGGAGGAGTGTTCCTCTTTCTCCACATCCTACCAACACCTGATGTCTCCTGAGTTTTTAATCTTAGCCATTCTGACTGGTGTGAGGTGAAATCTCAGGTTTCTTTTGATTTGCATTTACCTAATGACTAATGATGTTGAACATTTTTTAAGGTGCTTCTCAGTCATCTGAATTTCTTCAGGTGAATAGTCTTTGTTTAGCTCTGTACCACATTTTTGGGTGGGGTTATTTGGCTTTCTGGGGTCTAACTTCTTGAGTTCTTTGTATACATTGGATATTAGCCCTCTGTCAGATGTAGAGTTGGTGAAGATCTTTTCCCAATTTGTTGGTTGCCGATTTGTCCTTTCAATCTTAACTAGCTATCTCTTGTCACCAAGCAAGTGGTGAGACTGGGTTGCATTCAGTTGAGTTGCTGGCTGAGGAATGGGAGTCACATGAAAACACCCAAACAAATAAGGCTGTCTCTAAGACCAAGGATTGTGTATCCAAACCAATAGTGGGACCCCATTACTTAGAACAATGGCCACACAACTCATTGAACACAGAGATATTAAGTTGGTACCTGTGTGGAACATTTTAGTCTCTTTGGTGCAGGAAGGTACTCTGTAGACTACTAGAAGATAAATGTGGGCACCTAACACAGCCACAAAAACTTTGACCTAAAATATGTCCTGCCTGAAAAATATTCTAGGGCAATGGTGACACAGAACTTGCAGGAGTTACAAACCAATGTCTGACTTGGCTTAAGGCCCAATTCAAAAGAGGAAACCCATGTATAACACTCTTTAAGTAACCAAGAACCAGAAACTAGATATCCCAGAGATCTAAGGTAAAGCCAAGCTGTATTAGTTAAAAAAAATAGCAATAAAATGACTTTTATTTTTCTGTACTCATAGATCAGTGCCTTATCTATCCATCACCAGAGAGGCTTCTGCCCACAGCACATGGGCATAGATGCAGAGGTTCACAGTCAGAAATTATGCAGACAATCTAAATGGAAGGTCTCCATCAATTTCATCTTCTTAAAAATCAGGGAATCCCACAAAAGAAGAGGACAATAGTGTAGAGGAATTTTAATCCAGCAACATGGCTGCTCTGGCAATGAATCACACCCATGAATATGACCTGTCTGGAGTACATGCATGCTGTATACATTTAATCCCTCTGTCTGAAATACAGACCTTTAATCCAGCTAGAATACAGACATACCCTTAGTACACCTTTCATCCCTCTGACTGAATATAGTCACACAATTATCCCAAACAATGATATCTAATTGAGGGGCAGACAAAGTGAAGATTTAGAGAAAGAATTAACAGAATGGTCAGAGATTGGATATTCCCAACTCTCACAAGGACAGGAAAAGAGACTATTTAAAGACCGTATAAGATGAAAAGCATAACAGAACACATAAAGTTGGGATGGATATATTAGGTAGAGTGATCAATAGAAGTTGAAAGGGATAAAGGATGTGGATATGCAAAAAAAATATTGTATACATGTAAGGAATTTCCAAGAATATATTAAAATATTATATACTCTTTAAAATGGACTTAACAACACAAAACTTATTTCATTTTTACACCAGTCTGTCCTGTTCTTAAACTCAGAGATTCTCCTGCTTTCTGCCTCTCAAGTGCAGAGATTAAAGGCATATGTGTAGCTACACCTAACTAAGACCCACAGTCAGACATTATGCAAAGAGAGAGCCATTCAGACACAAAGATCTGAATAGGATATCTTCATTAAATCCCTCCCCTCAGAGCTCAGAGAACCCTGCAGAAAAGGCAAAAATGATTGCAATAACTAGAAGAATGGGAGACACCAGAAGAACCAGACCCTCTAAATCAACTAATCAGAGGTCATAAGAACTCACAGACTGAAGCAGCAAGCATAGAACCTAAATGGGTCTGCACCAGGTCCTGTTCATATATTTATTACAGCTCTCCATTTAGTATGTTTATGGAACACCCAAGTGTTTGAACAAGAGGGTCTTCTGATTCTTGTGCCTGGTCTTGGGACTTTTCTCCTACTGTTGTGTTGACATTTCCAACTTAAATATAATAGTTATCTCATAGTAGCCTTTTCTTTTCAAGTGAGAGACATAAAGGGAGTAGACCCAGAGGAGAGGGGAGGAAGGGAGGAACTGGGACAAGTAGAGGGAGGAAAACTGTAATCAGGATATAGTATATAAGAAAATAATCTATTTTCAATAAAAGGAAAATAATAATGTAGAATGTTTATAAATAATAAGCATGCAAAAATTGGCAGTAAGTATTCACTAGGAGAGTAAGGAAATAATGTAGAAATGATATTTTCAAAGATCTCTTGATAAAAGAGAAAACATTGAACGTCCATAGAAAAACAAAAGAAGCTCATTTGAGGTATGAAGTCAATTTTGTAGAAAATTCTAATAAAAGCAATGGAAAATATGATCAAGAAAATAGAAAAATGGGAAAAGGAAAATATCTAATGTTGAGGAACTGGGCCTGGACACTGGCGCACTGCAATGAGAATAATAACGAGCTAATTTTTCCAGAGCAGAAAGCAATCTTAGAGGTTCAGATGACTCAAGTGGGTGATGTATGGCTTCGTGATCTCACTCCAAGGTAGCTTTGTCTCAGAAGTGCTCCGGTATTAAGACAGATGTACCTAAGTGATAAGTCTTATGTATATTTACCCAACTAAAACACTTTAAGGAAACTTTAAAGTCAATAAATAATTTACACGGAATAAAAAGAACGCTGGGCCCCAGACATGCATATCATCGCACTGTCTACTGATGTGATGAAGCATATGGACCAAAACACAAGCTGGAGAAGGCTCTGTTGGGCTTATACTTCCATAGCGCTGTTCATCATTTAAGGAAGACAGGACGGAAACTCAAACAGGGCAGGATCCTAGAGGCAGGAGATATTCAGAGGTCATGGGAGGGTGCTGCTGCTTACTGGATTGCTTCACCTGGTTTGCTTTCTTTTTTAAAAAAAAATTAATTTAATTGTAATCTATTAATGCTCATTTAAATTATATATGATAATAGGATTCATTTTAACATTTCATACATTTGCACATGCTGCATTTTTATCATAATTACCCCGCTATCATCACTTGTACCCTCTTACTCCTGATCTCTCTCTTCTACTTCCATGTGGGGTGTGTGTGTGTGTGTGTGTGTGTGTGTGTGTGTGAGTGTGTGTGTGTGTGTGTGTGTGTGTGTGTGTGTGTGTGTGTTTGAACTAATGAGTATGAACTGGGCTACTTACAGGGGCAGAGAGAGAGTAGGTTGTACCCTCTTACTCCTGATCTCTCTCTTCTACTTCCATGTGGTGTGTGTGTGTGTGTGTGTGTGTGTGTGTGTGTGTGTGAGTGTGTGTGTGTGTGTGTGTGTGTGTGTGTGTGTGTGTGTTTGAACTAATGAGTATGAACTGGGCTACTTACAGGGACAGAGAGAGAGTAGGGCATTTGCAGGAACAGTAGCCAGACCACCAAAGAAAATGTCTCACTCTCCCTAGCCAACATTTACTGTCTATAACCCCTCAGAGAGGGAAAGGGATTCATAAGTGCCCCTTTCCATGACAGAATAACAGTGGGCTCAGTCTTGTTCGGGTTTTGGCACAGGTACTCTGAAGTTACCAGAGAGCCATAGCCACACAGTACCCAGAAGACAGCATGCCAAATCACTGTGACCCTTCATGTAGAACTTGCATTCTGCTTTGGTTTTGAAGTTTTTAATTTTTTCCTCATATGCAGTATGAGTCATTGTAACTAGCCACCAACTTAAATGAAACTCACAATCAACCCAACTCCTCTTCAACAGTATTCCATGAGTTTGGAGGAGATGACGTGATTCCACTTAGGGCTGAACGTTTAAGTCGGTTGTTATTAATATTTTGAACATTTATGAGCCTCAGCACTAATGACTACCCACAGCAAAAAGAAGTTTTTCTGACCAAAGCAGAAACCAGACCAATCTATAGGCATAAACGTAATTATTTTCATGTCAACTTGACAGCCATATAAATTCCATTTAGCAAAATAACAGCACTTGCCCATTTGACCTATCACCTCCTATACCATGGGCTATTTTGGAGGGGGTCATACCTATGTATGAGACTCCTATAAGGTATTCTCAAATGCAGGCAGAAAACAGTTGGTTATACCTACAACAGTCATGTCACTCATACACCAATGAGTACATCTAACCTGGCAAATCGATAGTAAAACATGCAACATCCACAGCGTCCTCCACTGTTGATGGCAGGGTTTCCCCAACAGCCAGAATAATGAAATCCAGAACAGTGACAGCTAGACAGCAAGAAGAAAGTGTACAGCCCAATTTCTCCCTTATTTCTGTAGACCCAGCAAGCAAAGCATATGGTATTTCCAGCAACAGGAGATGGATTCCACATTTGTCATGTCATATTTAGAAAATTAATCAGTTTAACGATCATATTGAATACAAGGCAAGGATCAATGAAAAGACATGTTATTTCAAAGCATCCTGTTTCTGAGTTTATACACACATGCATCTTCAGCTCAGAAGAGGAGAACATCTTTAGATAATGTTTTTGTTTGTTTGTTTGTTTCTTTGTTTGTTTTGTTTTTTGCTATCACATCTCTTTAATACAACCAGAGATTTTCTTTCTTTTTGGCAACTGACCCTTGATATGTCTCTTCTGCTTTTCGTTCATATACATGTCTTCAAGTTCAGAAAAAGTGACTTCTGCTGGTAACGTCTCCTCTGGAGCCATTTAACTAATGAGATATTATTCTTATTCATCGTGTTGTATTTAGAAAAAGAGCCTACTTAAGGCACATGTTAACTGCAAAGCAAAGATCAATGAAAGACAATCATTTCTTCTGAAGAAATTCATGTATGTTCACATGTGAAAGCGCATGTATATGCATAGGTGCTATTGTATATGGAGACAGAAGAAGGATCTTTGCGTGTCATTCTCAAGAATATCACCCACTTCCTTTGGGGCAGGCCTTTCATTAGCTCACTAATTAGGCTAGAGCACCTGGCCAGTAAGTTGCATGGATCCTTATGTTTCTGTCTCCCCAGTGCTGAGATTACAAGCACACACCAGCACTCCCAGCATTTTTTTTTTTACATAACTTCTGGGAAATGAGCTCAGGTTCACCGCCTGGGCCATTCTTCCAGCCCAAGACACTAATTTTAAAGCATCCCTTCTTTCTTTGTTTCAGGATTTTTACACAGGTCTATCTTCATCAGCAGAAGTGATCTCCTCTGGTAATGTTTTCCATGTTAATTTAAAATCAATGAGAGCCTTTCTTCCTTCTAATTGGTTAACAATCTTGATATTCCCCTTTTTATCTTTGTCTATAGACATTTCTTCATCCTCAGCAGACACAAGTTATTCAAGTGGCCAAAGCCTACACTGTGCTTCAGTCTGCTTTCTTATAGATCCCTGCACCACCAGGTCAGGGTTAGCACCACCCATCGTGGTCTGGGACCTCCCCCACTGATCACTAATAGGGGAAATGCTGGATCTCATTGAGGCACTCCTCAGCTGAGGTTCCTTCCTCTCTCATGACTCTAAACTCTGTCTACACACTATTTGTGAAGAGGGAAATGAGGGTGCGGCCATGTTCAATTCTAAGATATAAGACCTGTAATAAAAAAAAGATATATCATGGAAGATTGGAGAGGTAGTTATATATCATAAAACACTATAGTTATAAGAATCAGCAAATTAGAATGCATATATAATAATGCTAATGGACCTTAAAATTCTTACAAGAAGTAAATGAATGTAGAGAGATTTATTGCACACCACTATCTGCAAATGTAAACGAACACAAATTGAACCATATGTTTTATGACAGTATGGATACACAGTCACCCATCCTTTGAGAAATAGGTATATGGCTTCGGAAATTATCATTCAAAAGAATGTACTTGTATGAACCATTTAATGGGGCATTTTAATTTTTCTCTTCTCTTAATTTTTTTCAGTACTGGAAATGAAATCCAAGTCTTTATGCAAGTTGAGCAAAGTCTATACTTCTTTTTAAAAATTTTTTATTAATCATTTCTATGATTTACATCTCAAATAATATCCCCTTTCCTGCTTACCCCTCCACAATCCCTTCTCCCATCTATCCTCTCCCCCCTCCCCTATGAGGGTGTTTCCCAACCTCCCACCCAGTTCTGCCCCAACACTCCAGCATCCCCCTACGCTGGGTCATCAAACCTCCATCTTCTGCTACCTATGTATCAAGAGCCATGGGTCCCTCCCTGTGTCCTCTTAGGTTGGTTATCTATATTTCTGAGTTTCCCTCACAGTTTTCAACAGTGTAAACAGGATGAATGATGAGCATCCTGACAAAAAAGTATTTTTCTCAGCTCTTAAAGAAACTAGGACTGCAGTCTAAAATAATGATAGAAATATGCAGCAGAAACCTGTGAAAGCCAGTTACCATTACTAGTAATTTAATAGCTGTTTGTGGTATATAGGCAGCACAGTAAATGCCCCTTTACCAAGGTCAGCACAATCTTGGACAACAATGTACAATGGTTTTACAACAGTTATAACAACAAAGGGAAATTTTAAGCTTTATTTTAATATTCTGAGATTAAGGTTGTTTTTAATGTCCCATTCCTGATCAAAATACTATTACACACTGTAATGCTATATTTAGGAATAAATAATACTTCTCCCCCACCTCCTCCCATGTCTGAACTGGACTCCCCCTTTCCCTCCCCCTCCTCTCTCCCTCCCAGATTCCTCTCTTCCTCTACTTCTCAGAGATTATTCTCTTCTCCCTACTGAGTAGAACTGCAGCATTCACACTTTGGTGTGATCTTCTTTCTTCTTGGGTTTCATATGGTCTGTTAGTTGTATCGTGCTTCTTTTTGGCTAATATCCACTTATCAGTGATAACATACCATGTGTGTTCTTTTGTGACTGGGTTATCTCACTCAGGATGGTATTTTCAGGTTCCATTCATTTCCCTAAGAAATTCATTAAATCATTGTTTTTAATAGCTGAGAAGTATTCCATTCTGTAAATGTACCACATTTTATGTATCCATTCCTCTGTGGAGGGACATCTGGGTTCTTTCCAGCTTCTGGTATTATAAATAAGGCTGTTATGAAGATAGTGGAGCATGTGTCCTTGTTGTATGTTGGAGTCTCTTTTGGGTATATGCCCAGGAGTGGTATAGCCTGGTCCTCAGATAGAACTATTTCCAATTTTCTGAGGAACCACCAGACTGATTTCTAGAGTAGTTGTACCAGTTTGTACCAGTTTGCAATCCCGTCAGCAATGGAGTAGTGTTCCTATTTCTCCACATTCTCACCAGTATCTGCTGTCAACTGAGTTTTTTGTATTATTCATTCTGACTGGTGTGAGGTGGAATCTCAGGGTTGTTTTGTACAGAGAGTCAGGAATTTGAAAGTAGGTGTTTAGCACTGGGGGAGGGGAAACTGGGGATAGCCACTAGAAAGTCCCAGATGCCAGGGACCCAGAGAGGTTCCCAAGACCCAACAAGGAGGATCTCTTTTAGTGTTTTGTGTTGAAGTAATGGACTTCTTCAATAGTCAATCACCACTCAAACTAAAAGAAATAATGTCAGCCCAGCCAAGAGACAGAGAATAATAGGCTTTCTATTCTAGTCATAAAGACTTACAAGTGTTTAACTCTAGAAGTCTTTTTTTTTTTTTTTTTTTTTTTTTTTTTTGGTTTTTCGAGACAGGGTTTCTCTGTGTAGCCCTGGCTGTCCTGGAACTCACTCTGTAGACCAGGCTAGCCTCAGACTCAGAAATCTGCCTGCCTCTGCCTCCCAAGTGCTGGGATTAAAGGTGTGTGCCACCACCGCCCAGCTAGAAGTCTATTTCTTAAGAAAATCTACCTAGATGAGTGTTCGTAGAACCTGTGCATCACATCCAAAATCAAGACTGGAACCAGAGAAGAATACTAATATTGGTGAATCAACATTTAAAATACAGATGTTTATGTTCTACTCTTGGGACACCCTCCAAGGATCTGTCCTGATTTCAGATTGCACAAATTTTGAATAGAAAAGGGTCTGCTTAGGCCTTCATTGTAACCTGCGAGGGTGAAATGAGTATCAGATTAAATGTTGAACTGACACTGAGAGACTCCTCTCCCTCAGCCCTGATGTTCATAGTTTTTGTAGAAATGTTTTTAATGTTCAAAGAGAAATGAAGATGTTCCTTTTGGCAAGAGGCATATACACTGTGATTTCATGTAGCTTTTTCTTGGTTTAGATGGAATGAGACGGAAAAAGTTTCACCATCACCGCGGGTCGTTTTACTGCTAATTCAACTCTGTGGGACACATTGCTAAGACTTTAATACCTACAGCCCCCAATAACACAAGCTCAGAGTGATGCATGTTTGCAATGACAGACGAGGGAGGCCACTGAGACTCCCATGCAGAAAAGAGATTTTCAAAGTAGGGTCTTTAGCTGGATCATTGCACAGTTAATTTCTGAAAATACCTATCTACTTTCTTCTTTCCTTCAATACCATCTGAGAGTCTATGTGTTACCCCTTCATATCTGACCTTTAGTACCTTGTGTATCAAAAGCAGGAGATACTATGTGCCTAATGGGGAAGTAAGCTGTTTTCTGCTAATATTTACTCAGACTGAAAAATGAGAAGGTAAATATTAAATTTATTGACAAAAATCACAGAGATAGTACAGAAGTGCTGCTTCTGGATTCCACTCCAGGAAAACAGCTATGAGAACAAAAGCTTGCATATATTGATACCAATGATAGAAGTAGTGAGACTGTTTTCTAGCCAGTAAGTAGAACAGGGATATAACCCCAGTCACTATTAACTGGAAACCCAGTACAACTCATATATGGTCCACAATGCCTCTTTATCTATGCCAAACTCCTTCCTTGTCCCAGCTTTTAATATGACATCTCTTTTAATTATTGCAATTGCTATCACGGTTGAAAATAGTCATTTTTAGGTTTTTGCACCCAAGGAAGCAGCTTCTAGTCCTTTCCATCATCTGATATCATCTGCAGTTTCTTTCTTTAATCTCTTAAAGTTTTTAATCATGCAAGTCTTTCACTTGTTACCACAATATATTTTATTTTATTTATTAATACTATTATTGAAAGTGGTGTATTTTCAATTGTTTCTCTGTCTGTCATTTGTATATAGGAATACTACTAAGCTCTGTTAATTTTTATTGTATATTTTATTTATTTATTTACATCACCTTTCCTGGTTCCCTCCTCCTCAGAATCCTTCTATCCCATTACCCCTTCCCTTGCTTCTGTGAGTGTGTTCCCCCAACCACCTACCCACTTCTGCCTCTCCTTCATGGCATCCTCCTACACTGGGGAATCAAGACTTCTCAGGACCAAGGGCCTCTCCTCCCTTTGATGTCCAACAAGACCATCCTCTGCTACATATGTGGCTGGAGCTATGGGTCCCTCCATGTGTACTCTTGAGTTGGTAGTTTAGTTTCTGGGAGCTCTGGGTGGATCTGGTTGATTGGTATTGTTGTTCTTTGTATGTGGGTTTTAGACCCATTCAGCTCCTTCATTCCTTTCTCTACCCTTGAGGAACCCCATGCTCAGTCTAATGGTTGGCTGCAAGCATCTCCCACTATACTTGTCAGGCTCTAGCAGAGCCTCTCAGGAGACAGCTATATCAGACTCCCATCAGAAAGCCACTTCTTGGCATCCACAATATTATATCTTGCAACTTTGCTGAAAGTGTTTATCAAGTGTAGGAGTTCTCTTGAGGAATTTTTAGGGTCACTTATTTATACTATCATAAAATCTACAAATAAATATACATTGAATTCTTCCTTTCCAACTGTTATCCCCGAAGCCCTTCAGCTTAGTCGTTGCCCTACCTAAGAATTAAAGTGTTATAATGAATAGTTTTTTATTTATTTTTTAAAATTTTTTATTGGATATATTCTATATTTATTTCCCTTTTTCTGGTTCCCTGCCCCCCCAAAGGTCCCACATGCCCTTTTCCCTCTCCCTGTTCCCCCGTCCACCCCTTCCCACTTCCCTGTTCTGGTATTCCCCTACACTGATGCTTTGAGCCTTTCTAGCACCAGAGTCCACTCCTTACTTCTTGTCGGACATCATTTGGTATGTGGGTTGTGTCTTTGGTGTCCCAAGATTCTAGGCTAATATCCACTTATCAGTGAGTGCATACCATGGGTATTCTTTTGAGACTGGGTTACCTCACTTAGTATGATGTTCTCCAGCTCCATCCATTTCTCTAAGAATTTCATGAATTCATTGTTTCTAATGGCTGAATAGTACTCCATTGTGCATATATACCACGTTTTTTGTATCCATTCCTCCGTTGAGGGACATCTGGGTTCTTTCCAGCTTCTGGCTATTATAAATAAAGCTGCTGTGAACATAGTGGAGCATGTATCCTTATTGCATGCTGGGGAATCTTCTAGGTATATGTCCAGGGGTGGTATGGCTGGGTCCTCCGGAAGGTACAGAGATAGAATGGACAGCTTTTCTGGTGTCTTCTCATTTAAAAAATATTGTCTTTCCCCAAGCAATATATTCCTCAGTTTTGAAAATGTACTTTTGCCCCTTCCATACTGGGAATGGACACACATTCTATCTCTCACAAATGGATAGTTTGACACTTGTTTGTATCAATATATTTTTATTATTTTAACATTTACATCATGGTGGTTGTTCTTACGGGCAATAATAAAGG
The DNA here is from genome assembly GCA_964023405.1 of Apodemus agrarius. NCBI lineage: Eukaryota > Metazoa > Chordata > Mammalia > Rodentia > Muridae > Apodemus > Apodemus agrarius. Next base: position 174,282,701 of record OZ030005.1, read on the forward strand.
CTTTTTTATTATTCTATACCTGAACTAGAAGTAGAAATTCCAAACGACAGTGGTAGAGTACTGTGTGTGTGTGTGTGTGTGTGTGTGTGTGTTATGCTGCATGAGTTTCAGAGTAGAGAAATAATAGAATAATAGAAATATATTGATTTTAAAATATGAATCAAATGGAGAGGATAATGAATCAGTGATCTGGTAATGTAATCATATTTTGGAATTATGCTATTTCTGTTTCCTTGTGTATACTATAAAAATGGTACAACCTGATCTACTGATCATGAACCTGAGACATAGTTCCTAAATACATAGAAAAATTTAATTATCCTTTTTAAGATACATTTTAATAAAGATTCTGATTTCTTATTTCTGTGGTGGTATGCAAAAGTCCAATTGTTTTTTTTTTTAAATCTCCCTAGATTGACACTGATAAACACTCAAGATTGAGATTTCATGACACAGAATTTTGAGAAACTCGGTAACAATTTACATGGAATTGTTTATTCTTTAATAAATCTGGAGAATTATCCACATCATTATTTTACTGTTTAAATTCTTATTATACAACAAGCTACAACTACTCACTAGCACCAGTCTTTTTGTATTGATACAATATCCCATGAGATCATTAGTTAATGAAGTTCAGCTGACAATACTCTAAAGAAGTACAAAGTGAGAAAATGCTTGGTGTATAATGTTTAGGAAAATGCATGGTTTAAATCAGGATCAAATAACTAGCACATTGTTTTATGATGCTCTACTCTTTCCTAAAGGCCCTAGACATGAGACTAAACTCATAGACATAACTGCACTTCTGGTAAAGAAGTATGGCTCATAGTAAAGACTAAGAATGAATTCCAGCATATGAGAGGAAGGATGTATTAGGAACTGCTAAGAAAGTATGAATTGTTCAAAGTTCTCACTATTGCAACTTAGCATGTGGAAATTTGCGTATGTCACACATATTTTTTTCTTTCATGAAAGTATAAGTTCATTGAAGGAAAAATATTTAACCTTATTCATATTTCAATGCCTAGTATACACTATGAGCTCAATAAATGTAAATTGAATGGTACAAAAGTAGTTTATTGGATGAATGAAAATTTATCCAGAATACATGGACTACATACTGCTTTGTCAACTGCTAACATATAAATTCTATCATTAGATTTAAAATATCACATGAATGATGACATCATGTGACTATTTAATTATTGATAGTAACAGTCCCCAGGAAACTTCTATCCATGTTCATTTGTTTTTCTTATAATCACAAATATTTTACATGTTTTCTCATGAAACATTCAATATAGTGTTGAACATGACTATGTACATGGGATTTTTGGTTCTGGGCACAGGTTGCTTAGATTCAAATATTTCCTCTGAATATATATATATATATATATATATATATATATATATAATGGAATCAAACACAGATACAGAATAACTATACATCCATCATGTGACCATAATAATAAGACCTATTTTTCAAGGTAATTAAAAAAATTAAAGCATTTGTTTATATGACGTCCTCCTACAATCCCAAACTGAATGTATTATAAATGCACACACATTTAAAGTAGAATAATCTGCCCTTATTCATTGGCTAAATGTTCCAAGATACCCAATCAATGCCTGGAGCTAGACAATAATGGGCCCCGACAGATACTATTGATTTCCTAGAAATCCCCTTGTATAGAATTTAATTCATAAATTAGACAATGTAGGAAATCAGCAATAATAATAATAAAATCAGATAACTACAAATATTATTGTAACCAAGTTATGTGAAATGTTTTCCTATGAAAATTTAACTTTCTCTTCTCTTGTGAGGTCCTGTGGATTGTTCATCTGTGCGCTGGGCTTCATTTTATTCATCATCTGTGTATAGCACCACAGTGAACCTGTCCTTCCATGTCTTATGCCCTCTTCCATCTTTTGCATGTTGATAAGTATATATTGTACCAGAAGAGTCTGGTCTCATCACAATTGAACACTTACTTTGGAAGATATTTTTTCTTAATCAGTTTCAACTATGCTTAAAATATGAGCATGTCCCCTCTGATGTTGGATGTTGAGGTCTCCTGAGTTTATTTTGTATTTTTGAGTTCACATATATTACTGAATCCGTGAAATCATCCCTCAATTAAGTAAATCTCTTGTTGTCATTCTACTCAGTGGAAATTTCACTGCAGCCTTTCTAGAGGCAACCTGCTTTCTGATGTGACATGCTGCTGTCAATCAAAACACATTGTCTGTTCATGTCTATGTTAAATAAGCACTTATCACACTCTGGCTGTAGACCTGCACCAGGAGCTACAATAATGAAACAATCACTCTTGTTTCTCTTCTACATTTTTACATCTAGAAAACTCACCCATGATTATTTCTTTCCCCCCTTCAAGTGGGGTGGAAACCTCCTCACTTGTGCATTTCTGCTTGTTACACTTCTTATGGTCTGTAGGTTGTATCCTCAGTATTCTGTACTTTTGGATAATATCCATTTATCAATCAGTACATACATGGATGTTCTTTTTAGTCTGAGTTACCTCACTCAGGATATTTTCTAGTTCCATTTATTTGTCTGCAAAATTCATGATGTTCTCATTTTTAATAGCTGAATAGTATTCTATTGTGTACATGAACCATGTTTTTTTTGTATCCATTCTTCAATTGAGGGACATCTGGGTTGTTTCCAGCTTCTGGCCTGATATGAACATGGTGGAGAATGTGTCCTTGTGGTATGGTGGGATATCTTTTGACTATAGCCAGGTCTTCATGTGGAAATATGAAGTACATATTTCCAATTTTCTGAGGAAATGCCAGATTGATTTTCAGAGTGGTTATACAGTTTGCAATCCCACCAGCAGTAGAGGAGTGTTCCTCTTTTTCTACATCCTTGCCAGCATGTACTGTCTCTTAAATTTTTGATCTTAGGCATTCTGATTGGTATGAGGTAGAATCTCAGGGTTGTTTTGATTTGCATTTCTCTGGTGAGTAAGGACTTTGAACATTTCTTAAAGTGCTTCTCAGCCATTCAAGATTCTTCTGTTGTGATTTCTGTTTAGCTCTGTATCTCATTTTTAATTGGAGTTATTTGGGTTTTTGGAGGTTGACTTCTTGGGTTCTTTATATATTTTGGATATATTGAATGTAGGGTTGGTGAAGATTTTTTTCCCAATATGTAGGTTATCAGTTTGTCCTATTGACAGTATCACTTGTCTTACAGAAACTTTTCAGTTTTATGAAGTCCTATTTATCATTGTTGATCTTAGAGCCTGAGCCATTGGTGTTCTGTTCAGAAATTCTCTCCTATGCCAATAAGTTCAAGGCTCTTTCCCAGGGAGCGGGGAAGGAAATAATCACAGAAGGTGGAGGGAGGGAGGGTCCTAGGTGGAAGAGGGGAAGAGGAGGGGAAAAGGGGAACAAGATCAAATATGAGGAGAAGGGACAGGGGAGAAACCAGGGAGCCTAAAGAAGAAATGGAGACAAACAACTTCGGGAGTGGGATGTGGGGGATGGGGACCCTCTAGAGAGTACCAGAAACCCAGAATGTGAGACACTCTCAGTTGTCATTGGGGGTGACCTTGAGCAAAATGCCCAACATTGGGGAAAGGGAACTTGAAGAGTCCATCTCCAGTAGATAGACAGGGCCTCATGTGGAAAGACAGGATTACTAAGCCACAGTCAAAATTCCTTACCCAGAATTGTTCCTGTCCAAAAGAATTACAGGGACAAAAATGGAGAAGAGACTGAAGGAAAAGAGGTCCAACTTAGGATTCATCTCATGAGGGTCACAAAGGCCTGACACTACTATGCTATGTTGTGCGTACAAACAGGAGCTGACATGCCTGTTATCTCAGAGGCCCTACCAGCAGCTGATTAAAATAGAAGCAGATACTTATACTCAGCCACTGGACTGAAGTCAGGGACCCCTATGCTTGAATTAGGGCAAGGATTGAAGAAGCTGAAAGGGAGAGTGACCCCACAGGAAGACCAACAGTCTCGGCTAACCCAGACCCCAGGGAGCTCCCAGAGACTGGGCCACTGACCAGGAGCATACCTGGGCTGGTCTGAAGCCCCAGGCACATATGTAGCAGAGGTCTACCTGGTCGGGCTTCAGTGGGAGAAGATGTGCTTAATTCTCCAGAGCGTTTAGGCCCCAGGGAAGGGGGAGGTGTTGTGGGAGGAGAACACTCTCTTGGAGGCAAGGGAGGGGAGGAATTAGGATGAGGAACTGTGGGAGGAGGGTCTGATGGGGGCAACAACTGGAATGTAAATAGATAAAAAGAATTTAATTTTTAAAAGAAAAAAGAAAAAAGGAAATTAACCCCCACCTTCAGTCTTCACAACTCAACATACAATTGTTTTCTTTCGTCATTACATTGATTTTCATATTTTTACCAGAAGAAAAGTTGCTATCCCTTTCTATTTTTATCTTTAAATTGTAACCCTACTACCCTTGCACTTTGAGATATCGAGTGAGATAAGGAATATTGAGACATTGTACCTTCACTCTCCATGAGCAGAATCCAAGATGCTGGGAAGGAGAAGGTCGTTCTCAGTGCTCCCAAACAAGCTAGGAGCAAAACAGAAATTAGGAATGAGAGTGCTTGCTCTCAAGGTCACACTACTACTTACTATCCAGCACCTTCTGAAACCTTAGATGCCAACTTCACTAGGATTCCTAAATGTAGAGCACTCTAATGGTAGCTAATTGCAGAATGTGTTAAAGTTCATCTAAGTCACAAAGGCCTAAGCAAGCACGTTTAACTTGTTCAAATAACTACAGTTGACAGAGAACAGAAAACAGTGGAAAATGGATCCAGTTGGAATTCTTCCAAACTGGAAGAGGTGCATCACTTAGAAAATCATTCACTGTATCACAAGAAATGTCTTCTTCTGACTGTCAGGAGAGCAGGACATAATGCACATCACAGATGTGATCATAAAACATCTATTTGGAGGACAAGAAAATGGAACTTCAGGAAAGAACCATTTTATGAGGATAGAGTACAGATAAATTTTCAGGCTCTTGACATATAATTTTCATTAAAAAACGGCAGATCTTGATAAATAAATACTCAGTTATAAGATCATTTTTATGTACCACATTGCTACCTCATAATAGGTAACTGTCTGATAGCTCATAACAATTTAAATGGGCCTTGGGATTTTAGGCAGCAAGATCACTATCTAGGCTCCATAGACAAAAATAATTTCATATGCTTTCCCAGAAGGGCTCTTAGAAGCATCCTCTCTTCTGCTTGAGTTTTAAGAAAGAGGTCAAGAAAGTCTTTTATTGCCCAGGGAATGTCACAGTAATAAAGAACCACATCACAAGTGAATTTCAGTAGTATATAAAATACTATCTGGTTTCAAGCAGGAATTAATTTTTCTTCTATATAATTCCATAAACACATTATATACTGCAGATTTGCAGCAGCATTCATTCCTCACGATCATTCTGATGAAGAGCAGCTAAAATACTTGGGCTAGTGATATGGTTCAGTATATAAAGGCACTTACTGCACAAGTGTGGCAACTGAGACTTTATCCTTGGAACCCACATAAAGGTAAAAGGAGAGAACCAACACCTGAAGGTTGTCTTCTGACCTCTACACATCTATGGTGGCACCCCAAATTCAAATTGTGTGCTCTCAACAACAACAACAACAACAACAACAAGATGGGTTACAGATATAGCTTAGTGGTTCGGAGAACATACTGTTGTCATAGAGTACCCAAGTTCTCAACATCCACTTTGGACAGCTGACCACCCATGTCTCCAGGATATCCATGAACCCCTTCTGCTCTCCACAGGCATCTGTACTCAGGTGTACATGCCCAAAGACACACACAAACATACATAATAATTTTTTTAATTAAAGAAGACAATGTTTTGGAGTGGTATTCTTATATATAGTTAAATTAACCAACCATAGTTTTATGTTATGGAAAAAAACTAAGAATGAATGCAGTCTATCCCTCTTTCAGGTTTATTCTTAGCTATATTCATGGAGCAAAAAAAAAATGGTTAAAAGTCACTGTCTATTAGCAACAAATTAAAACTTAATGGAGGAACACTGGTATGTAAATACAAGCCCTATAACCTAATGAAAAGCCCAGAGTCAGCAGCCAGGCAGATTCGAAATTATATCCAGCTCTCCACTTATTAGATAGGAGACCGTAATCGACATATTTACACTCTCCTGAGATTTAGTTTTCTCATTTAGATGTGAGGATACTTCCCTCCAGAGGGATTGTGTATATTAAAGAGGATAAAGCACTGTGAAATCCTTGCACATCTCCAGGTATTTGTATGCAAGGTTACCATTATTATAATTATATAAAGTGTAAGTCAACAAGCTCTAATAGAAACATAAGGCATGTGCCATCAAAGTGTTTTATTCTGCTTGGTGATGATGAGAAGCATGTGCCATTCATAAGGGAACAGAAACTGAGTGCATTTAGTGAGATGTTTGGGACATTTCCTCAGTAATAATCATGAAGCTATTACCATTCTAAATCACAGGGCACTGCCTGTGCCACAGGGGGGGCCTTTTATTCTGAAAATGCAGTCTCAATGATGGAGTGAAAAGAAAAATATATTATCTGCTTTATATTTTTATTTGCATAAAAATGTATCACAAGGAAACTAAATTTGTTCAATTTGACTTAAAAATTAATCTAACATTTACCAATGATAATACTCTTCTTTTCCTAAAGCCAAACAGGTTCTTCTAGTAGAAGCCCTACCAAGAGGTTGGCATGAACTCTGACATATTTATACATACATGTGGTTGGAAGGCTGTATTATACACTGTGTACTAGGATGCATTAAAACAAAGGAAAGCTTTATTTTAGTTCTTGGTTTTAAATTCAATGACAGAGAATTCCCACATACACCATGTCTCATTTCCTCTTTTATCAACATTTCACATTAGTATTGTAGAGGTAGACACTCTGCAGAAATTAGGTATATCTTTTCTCAAAATTTAGTTTGCTGCACCAAGAAGATGTGAAAATATTGAAGTTATACAAGTATCAGGCAGTTTTCTGAAGTTCCTAATACATTAGGAGACACATCTTCTATCCATTTCTCTGTGTTGAATCATAATAGATCTACTCTATCACCTATAAATCCAAAGTAATATGGCAGAATAAGAAATAATTGGTAGTTGAAACTGTTTCTCAGAAGAAAAGTCATTGCTCTGTTCTCCAGCTCAAAACCAAAAGTAGCATTAACTAGTATTCAGCATTTCTATATGTCATTCACTCGTTCCTGAGCCTGGCGAGGACATCTGGAACACCTCCATGCAATGTTTTTAATCTTGCTTTTATTCTCTGATTTCAGAATAGTTTTAAGGAGGCTGGGCTTCCAACTTTATCTCCCGAAGTCTGAGACACAGAAACAACTGGCCTTTTCAGTCGGCTGTCAGTAAATATCCATTGCACACCATGGCCTGGGAGGTCACCCTTCCCAGATTTATGTTCTTCTCAACTCTGAGTCCAAAATAACTCATTCTTCCCTCAGCTCACCCTCTCTGATCCTTGCTTAATATCAGCATATATTATTCATCTAAGTCATTCTCTAGTACTTCTGACTCTGTAGTCAACATATCTGATTTCAAGGTACGACGGTGTTAGTTTTAGCAAATATTTGTCATGGAATCGCCAAGCTGCTTGACAACTTCATTTTAGAGGGCCACTGTCTTTAGCCATAGACCAACTGTTGAGCCCACTAGACTACAGCACAGAATTTCAAGTTCATGTCCACACAGACAATCCCAATCAATCCCAGAGTATCAGTCTGTCGCAAAACAAGATGAAAAATCATGAACGTGAGAGAAAAGAGAGAGAATTGTGGGAAGGAAGGGTGTTGACATAATGACAGAGGAATGGGGAGAAGTGACTGATCAGTAACCATTATATACATGTGTAAACCCAAGGCAAAACAAATGTTATTAATAAAAAATACAAACCAGTCTTCATAGTTTAATAAAGGTAAGAAAAACAACCTTACATACTTTTCTCTGAAGAGCATTGGTGCAGGATTTCCTCAACAAAGCCATAGAGTGACATGAAATAGCAGTTTGGGGAACTCAGCTTGAGTATAGACAGAGACTAGATTAAGGTAACAAGACAAGGGAGCAGTTCTTATCAGTTGCCCCTCTGAAGGTTTATTCAAAGCAGCTGTGATTAACTTGTAGGAGACCTTCAAGGTCAAGTCTCTTGACGTTCTCATAATAGAGGATGAGGAAAGCCATCTGACACTGAAATTTCAGCCACTTCTTCCTGTCCCCCTTTCAAGTAGTATATAAATTTGCCTCGGCTTCATTTGGTCTCATGGGATGCTAAAGTGTTTTAGAGTATGGAAGGTTAACTGAAGAAACTATCGTCTATGCATCTATGAAGAGATCCTCATCCTATGCATCTATGAAGAGATCCTCATCCTATGCATCTATGAAGAGATCCTCATCCTATGCATCTATGAAGAGATCCTCATCCTATGCATCTATGAAGAGATCCTCATCCTATGCATCTATGAAGAGATCATCATCCTATGCATCTATGAAGAGATCCTCATCCTATGCATCTATGAAGAGATCCTCATCCTATGCATCTCTGAAGAGATCATCATCCTTGCCGGGCTGACACTTTCCGTGGGTTCTTTCCATACAATACCTAGAGTAGTGGCCTTGTGGTAGTGCAATGTGGTGGATCAGTTCCCTATTTTCTAAATGTTTTTCCCAGAAGCACTGCTTACATCATGGTTCCATGACTTTATTTGAACTCATTCTTGTTCTTCTCAAAGTAGAATGTGTGATCTGCCATCTACTTGGGACTTTTGGGACTTGCCTTCTCTCCTGTCTCAAAGGAAAAACATACAAATAGGGTTTTATACACACACACACACACACACACACACACACACACACACCTATGCAGAGTCATTTCTGTCTCAATACCCAACTGGATCATGGCACCAAGGGAAAAAAAAAGAACCTTTCATATAACAGAAGCCATATTTCTTTTAATACAAGCAAGACTTTTAGTGCCTTTTCTCTTATAATACATAGTACCATTATGATTACATACAAGATTTTTTAAATGTAATTCTTTTACACGACTTAAAGAATAATTAAGTAACGAGGGATCAAATTCTCTCACACTAATTATGGGAAGCAAATTTTTCTGGCTGAGTGAACCCCTAAAATCTCTTAATAAAGCCAGAGATGTGTTATTTGTTATGCAAAGAAATATAGATGCTATGTTAAAGCAAATGCCAACTTAAAATAAAAAGAACAGCAGCAGTCCCCACCTCTGTTATCCTAGACTCCCCCACAGTCACCACTTAACCTTTTACCTCCTTACTGAAATGTCATTAGTAGAAAGGAGACCTGCCTCCTAAGCATAACTGTAAGAATTTAGGGATTTGGAGACCATTGGCATTAATGACTCAAAGGGCTAAAACCCAAATTCTTTTAATTTGAATCCTTAAGAGCATTAATTGGGCATTTTTAATGGATTTCAGTTGCCAGGATAAAACAAAGTCCTCCAGGGAAATCTAAATTTTAGAAAACACTAAATTCAAAGAATTAAAATGGAGAAAAAGATAAATAAAGGAAAAGTAATTTGGTAGCATAAATTTTGGTTGACCTGATCAGTATTGTAACATATTTTAATTGATTTTAATCGTTTTGACACTCACTTTGAAAAATCTCTATATCCAGAAAATTATTGTTTTCTATTGCCATTTAGAAATTCTGCATCCTGCTTTGTTCTGCTTTTCCTTTTATGTTTTGCTTTTATTTGAATTTATTAATTTAATTGTTTGTTTCAAGAGAAACTTAAAGAGAGATGTTCAAGATAAGCATCTTCAAATGGGCAGATTTTAGTTTGGAATAAATTTGGATTTCACAGGATAAAAGAGACATTAGAGGCTAAAAGTTTAACTAGCTGTCTCTTTGCTGTCATTTAGTGAGACTGATAAGACTCTCATTGTCCAAAATCTGCCTGTATAGGACTATGGTGTGATTTTACCACTGCACCATCTGCTTAGCCTTCATGTATCATCCCCCATTCTTAGATCCCAACAATATATGATTATTTTTCATTTATCTTCTTGCCTTCTCATTATAATATATACTCTGTGTACAGCGATTATGTCCTCTTGAAAATTGTCAAATAGCACTTGTGTGCTGCCTTTTTCTTGTGCAGGAAAAACAAATGAGCTGAGTAGGTGAAAGAAAAGAGTCACTTGTTCCTGTGGTGGCTAGGTTGTCTCACTGTGGAGTCAAAGACTTGCATCAGTTTGACCAGTACCAGCCAAGGGATTCAGAAGACATACAGAGGTCAACTTCCCTGCTTCCTGGGGATCTTAGAAGAATTCTATGGTATCCAGACTACTCCAGTAAAGTTAATTCAAATTGAAAGGAACAGCTGTAATATATTGTTTACTCAAGATGGAAGACACTTTAGTGACATCCATGGGTTCCTCTCAGCAAGTGTGAACTAACTTTTCCTTACTTACATGGATGAGTCAGGATATTGATGCCTGAGCTAGCCTTACACAACAAAGGGTGATCTTGAAGTTACGGTCCTCCTTCTTGCTACATGTCTTAAGGCTAGCCTTGTCAAGTTCATATATGGAGTGCTAACAATGGAGCCCAAGGGCTCCTAATACTAAGCAAAAAGACTACCAACTGGGCTAGAACCTCATCACAGATTTTCAGGTTTTTTTCTTTTTTTTATTTTCTATATTCTTTGTTTACATTCCAAATGATTTCCCCTTCCCCGGTACCCCCTCCCCATAAATCCCATTAGCTCTCTTCCCTCCGCCCGTTCTCCAATCAACCCTCTCCCACTTCTCTGTTCTGGTAATCCCCTGCATCACTGCATCAAGCCTTTCCAAGACCAGAGCCCTCTCCTTCCTTCTTCTTGGGAATCATTTGAAATGTGAATTGTATCTTGGGTATTCAGAGATTCTGGACTAATATCCACTTACCAGTGACTGCATTCCATGTGTGTTCTTTTGTGATTGGGTTACCTCACTTAGGATGATATTTTCCAGTTCCAACCATTTGCCTAAGAATTTCATGAATTCATTGTTTTTAATTGCTGAGTTGTACTCCATTGTCTAAATACACATTTTCTGTATCCATTCCTCTATTGAGGGGCATCTGGGTTCTTTCCAGCTTCTGGCTATTATAAATAAGGCTGCTATGAACATAGTGGAGCATGTGTCCTTATTGCATGCTAGGAAATCCTCTGGGTATATGCCCAGGAGTGGTATAGCAGGGTCCTCCAGAAGTGTTATGCCCACCAGTCAGAATGGCTAAGATTAAAAACTCAGGAGACAGCAGGTGTTGGCAAGGATGTGGAAAAAAAGAACACTCTTCCACTGCTGGTGGGATTGCAAGCTGGTACAACCAGGCTAGAAATCAGTCTGGTGTTTCCTCAGACAATTCAGTTTTTTTTTTCTTAAAAACAATTGTAATGTCAAGCTACCTAAAGCCACTTTTGTCCCACCCACTGCTTCACTTCCAGAAGTTTCTCTGTCCATGGTGACTGACACAGTTGTGATCACATGATTCAAGCCAGATCAGTAAAGATCTAGAGGCTCAATATTTATTTTCTGCTACTGGAAAAAAAGAATATCCCTTCTATTTGGTTGTAAATGACAAGCACGCTGTTCAAACAGATGGCTTTAAAGAGGTCTATAGAATTAGCCCATTGGACAGAAAGCAAGGTCAAGTAAAAGGAAACAAGTTGTGCTTTAGAAAAAAATTCACTGAATTAGAATCTGCTCCACATCCACTATTAAACATTCTGACATGTGTGTTCCTTTTCTAAAGAACTCCCCAAACAGCCTTCACAAGACTCTGTGATAGTAGACAACAGGTTATTATGAAATCATTTGTACTTTTAATATGTAAGGCCTCAAGGCATTAATCAAAAAACTGCCGCAGAGTGAAATATCATTTCCAGATATGTTATTTATTCTACATAAATTTAAGGCATCACATTCCTATGCTCTGTACCCATTTCAAAGGCTATTTACATAGCAATGGGGTTCACTTTTGACTTTTGAAGTTTTGAAAGAATTCTATTTACATTGCCTAAATTTATCAGAGAGTGACTCCCATGTTGGGTACCCTAGTTTCTCTCACAGGTTTTTGGAAGTGAATATACACCCAAACTCCTAAAGCAAAGCAAATACCTTCAAGTTGCTGAAACTCTTCCATTTACTTCAGTGTAGGGAAATCTTACCATCATCCCTCTAGAGGCACTGTTGGCTATGAGATTTCCCCATGGGTATGCATAATTGGAAAATTAAAAAGCACATTTAAATGCAACATTATGCTACAAAAATGCTGGCAATGCCCCAGGGTTGACTGTGTATGTTATTAGAGATTTTTGAGAGTTTATTCTGTCTGTGCTATAGAATTTTCAATAATTTCCTTCTTGAGTAAAATTAAGGCATCAGCAGAGAAATAAAGTCCTCGATGCACACAGCAAGGTCTCATTTTTTTACCAAGGTCTCATTTTTTTACCATAGTGTGCTTCTAGATTCCCTCTTGGGGAACAAAAAGATTAAAAATAGATTCTTTTGTATTTAATACAATTTTTGTTTTAAACTGCATCTAGCTAGCAAGCCTCATAAACAAGTAACAATTATACATTACTTAGGTGCAATATTGATGGTGGCTCCTTGCTATAGTCAAGACGGAATGGAAGTGCTGGCCTGTGCCACATAGGCTGTTCTTTTCACATAGTTGATGTCATAGAAAGCCTAGTTCAACGTGAGAAGCAACTGATCTATGTTGGGGAGTGTTTTTGTGCACTGTCTATTTCAGGGCTGATTTCTGTACACAGAGATCTGGTTGCAGTCTGGATCCTAGTATTATCATTATTAGGAAGTACTTCCTGATACAGTATTTTGTAAAAAGCATTGCTCTCTGTCATCTTCTGTAGTCAAATAAGATCTGATCAGCCTACTATCTGGGCAGGAAATTAGAAGCCAGGACTTCCATGTCCTGAGAGAAAGAGGGGGTCTCAGGTGAGCTGAGGGGTTGGCATGAAGAGATTCATCATGAGCAGGTCTTCAGAGGGTCCCCTTGAGTACACAGTAAAGGACACCAGAGTGAGAGCAAGATGGAAGGGAAGTGGGCTGGGAAGTAGGCCAGGCCAGCAAAGCTGGCTTAGAATAGCTCAGAACCTGCCCAGCTTAGTGCCAGAAGTTTGCCATAAATACACCGGATCTCTCTGTCATTTATTTGGTAGATAAAAGGGGTAAGAGAAGCCCCTCAAATTATGTTATAGATATATATGTGATGACACCATTCATTTCATGAACTATGAAAAACAGAGTTATTTACTCATGTCACCCTCATAGATTGATCTATATCGAACCTAGGTATCACCCTATATTATGAATTCCAAGTGTATATATGAATAATCATTTTGAATTGTTGCTAATTGCAGTACTATTGTGGAATTAAGCTTAGTACTTGTGGTGGTTTAAATAAGAATTGCCTTCATCTGCTCACAGACATGAATGCTTTGTCACAAGGGAGTGGCATTGCTAGAAAAGATTAGGAGGTGTGGCATTGTTAGAGGAAGTGTGTCCCTAGAGAAGGGCTTTGAAGTCAAGCCCATGCCATATACAAAGTCTGTCTCCTGTCTGCCTCTGTCTCTGTTTCTCTCTGTGTTCCTCTCTGTGTGTTTCTGTCTCTCTTTGTCCCTCTCCATGTCTCTGTGTCTCTATCTCTGTGTCTCTGTCTCTGTGACTCTGTCTCTGTCTCTCTCTCTGTCTCTCTTTCTCTCTGAAGTAGAATTAAGGGTTCTTTGGGAAATTAGTTGTGTTAAATGGTGTTTTGCTGGGGCAAACATGTGAAGAAGTATTTTCTGAAGAGGACACAGGTGAAAGACTAAGGCAGACATGTGAAGGAAAGTTTAGCTGGATTAGGCACAGGAGAAAGGATGTTCTGTGAAAGCAGGCACATAAAAGGACATGTGAGGAAGGATTCTTTGCTAACGTTACATGTATTGGTCCAACTTACACTGCCTAGTTGTACTCCAGTTGTTGGGATTTCATAGAGAGAAATACACCAAAAACCTTCTAGTGGGGTGCTGCAGTTACCTGCAGCTTCCTCAGCCTCGGACTGATTGGTAGAATGGTGTCAGTTGAGACAGATGCATATGCTGACCCAAGATACTTACTGAGGCAAGAGCCATGGAGGACATGTCATGTTTAGAGAGTAGAAACAGAACTCTACAGACAGTGACAAGGGCTAAGCTAGGCTTGCTCACAGAGCCAGCTGTGCAATGCTTGTTGGTCTTGTGATTTTGCTGATCTTCACTTTCCCTGAACGAGGCACAGCAGAGAACTTCTGTCATCTTACCTGGATCCCTCCTGCTGACTTGTGCAGAGGCTAAGGCCTGGCTGTCTCCGTGAGGTAGTGGCACCACTGCTGATTCCTGTTTGCTATCCTGACTCTACCAAAGCGGACTGCTGGTATATCCACGAAGTGTTTGTGAGTGGACTGAGCTGCCACTGCTAACCTGTGAACTGAACTCCTGATTTCCAGACAACACAGAGTTGTTCCAAAGAACTTTTCTAAATAGATCTACTCACCATTCTCACCCCCCAAGTATCCTTTCCCCCTCCCGACTACTCCTGGTAGGTGGTGGGCTAAAAATGTTTAAGAATCATCCAACCATTACCCCAAGAGGTCCTAGGGACTAAACCACCAACCAAAGAGTACACATGGAGGGGCCAATGGCTCCAGCCACATATGTAGCAGAGGATGGCCTTGTTGGATACCAATGAGAGGAGAGGCCCTTGGTCCTTTGAAGGCTCGATGCCCAAGGGTAGGGGAATGCCTGGAGAGGGAATCAGGAGTGGGTGAGTTAGTGAGCAGGGAGAGGGGGAATGAGATGGGGATTTTCAGAGGAAAAACAAGGAAAGAGGATAACATTTAAAATGTAAATAAAGAAAAAATCTAATTAAAAAAAGAGAGTTTGAAAAATACTTTTGAAAAATAAAATAACCTCTCTCTCTCTCTCTCTCTCTCTCTCTCTCTCTCTCTCTCTCTCTCTCTCTTTCTTCCCTCCATCCCTTTCTCTGCCTATGAGTTAAGATGTAGCTCTCAGATACTGCTCCAGCAGCGCCAACCTGCATGCTGCCTTCTCCCCACAGTGGTGATCATAGACTAAATCTCTGAAACTGTAAGCAAAACCCCAGTTAAATGCTTTCTAGTGTGAGAATTGCTTTAGTTGGTATCTCCTCACAGCAAAAGAACTGTGACTAAAACACTGCCCTTGACTTAGGTTGGCTGACTTACTTGTCTTCAACCAAAAGTTCACTTTAAGATAGTGGAAGAACCTAACTTTCAAGACTATCTCCAAGAGAAAGAATATCTCATTTTAAGGCTAATTCAGTAGACCTAGGTCTACAAATAATGACAAAGTTAATTTATAGTAGTAAATAAATGTGGTAGCTGAAAATATACTTTTCTACATATGTCATTATTCATATCACAGGTATGCTTTAATAATTATGTAGTAAAATCCTGTAAACATGTCAACTATGGTTGTATAGTCAGGCCCATTGACTTGAGAAAATATTACCATAGATCATTTTGTGTAGATAGTTGATTAGTAGATTTATTTAAGTTTTTTGGAAAGAAATATGCCTTAGTATTGTGCTCAAAATTCTGTAGAATTTTAATACCAGAACACAGAAAGTTTTCACAAAATTGGAGTTGCTTCATTATATTAAGTTTAACATAAATTATAATTGCAAATTGTGACAAAATATTAAAATAAAACCTAATTATTTATAAAATATATGACAGTAATATAAATCAGGCAAAATAGAGAAGTCATCATTCAATATATGAAAACGAACGTAGGTGAGAGTCTATGATTGGGGGGTGATTTGTTTGCTTGATTTTTTTGTTTGGTTTTTGTTTGTGTTTTTGGTTTTGGGGGTTTCCTTTTTTTAACTATATTTATTTCCAAATCAGTTCAGTATCTAGACGTCACTTAAACTACAGATTCACATGATTGATGAGTCAAGGCTCAAAGTTTCTCTGACTGTAGAGTGAGTCCGTGATAGAGAAGGCCACACTGGTAATTCATCCCTGAGCCCACCATCTCTACCATGGCCATCAGGTACCAAGTTGTCTCCTGAACAGAGACATGGAGGAGATTCAGAGCAGAGGTTTCAGACCCTTTTTGCCATGGAAGGTGTGGAACTTTTGATTTGAGTTTAATCAAGAAAAGAACCTATTAGAAACAAAATCAACTCTCCTCATAAGATGTCAATGAACTCAGCCTCAGCCTTATACAGTTCAAAATGCCCTGCCAATACAATCGAATTTGCTGTACATGTGAACAAACAGTAATTTTACTAACAATTAAAAGAAAATCAGGCAGGAAAATTTAAAAATTTTAAGGAAGTTAGAATCATAAATAATGAAGAGATATGGAAACTAACAAATATTAAACAAATAATTATGTCAAAATTTGAGAACAAAAGTCCAATGCCTAAAATGAGAAAATATCTCTGGATGGGTTTAATATTTTGCATAATAGTCAACAATTTTCAAAGTTCTGTGGAACAAAATGGAGAAATTTAAAAAAAAATCAGTCAAGCACTTCATTGTAGGTCTTAAAAGGGGCCTTTCCTGAGAAGACAGAAAAACCCTTTTACACACACACACACACACACACACACACACACACACACACGTGCACACACACAGTTAATTAATTAATTAATTAATTAAGGCTAATTTCCTGTAAGAAAATGTAATCCAAAAGTCACGGGAAGAAAAATGTAGTAATCTGTGGAGTTGCCTTACTCCCTTTGCTCCTCAATAACTTCAGGGTCTTTCTATTCGCACTCTAGCCTGTTTTAGCTCCTCAATAAATGACACAGACACCTTGTGTTTTTATTTATAAGCTGCTGGCACTGTAATGGGCAAGTTCTGAGCTACTCTTTTTTTTTTCTACATTTTTTGTTTACATTCCAAAGGCTTTCCCCTTTCCCAGTTCCCCCCTCACCATATGTCCCATAAGTCCTCTTCCCTCAGCCCAATTCCCACCCCTCCCCCCATTTCTCTGTTCTGATACTCTCTTACAAAACTGGATCCAGTCTTTTCAGGACCAGGGTCCTTTCTTTCCTTCTTCTTGGGAATCTTTTGATTTGCTAATTGTGCCTTGAGTATTCAGAGCTTTGGGGCTCATTAATATCCACTTATCAGTGATTGCATTTCATGTGTATTCTTTTGTGATTGGGTTAACTCACTAAGGATGATATTTTCCAGATCCAACCATTTGCCTACAAATTGCATGAATTCATTATTTTTAATTGCTGAGTAGTATTCCATTGTATAAGTATACCATACCACATTTTCTGTATCCATTCCTCCTGTGAGGGACATATAGGCTCCTTCCAACTTCTGGCTATTATAAATAAGGCTGCTATGAACATAGTGGAGCATGTGTCTTTATTGTATGCAGGGGAATCCTCTGGGTATATGCCCAGGAGTGGTATGACAGGGTCCTTTGGAAGTGTCATGCCCAATTTTCTGAGGAACTGCCAGACTGATTTCCAGAGTGGTTGTACCATCTTGCAGTCCCACCAACAGTGTAGGAGTGTTCCTCTTTCTCCACATCCTCGCCAGCACCTGTTGTCCCTTGAGTTTTTAATCTTAGCCATTCTGACTGGTGTGAGGTGGAATCTCAGGGTTGTTTTGATTTGTATTTCCCTGATGACTAATGATGTTGAACATCTCTTAAGGTGCTTCTCAGCCATCCGAAATTCTTCTGGTGAAAATTCTTTGTTTAGCTCTGTACTCCATTTTTTGATAGGGTTATTTGGTTCTTTGGGGTCTAACTTCTTGAGTTCTTTGTATATATTGGATATTGGCCCTCTGTCAGATGTAGGATTGGTGAAGATCTTTTCCCACTTTGTTGGTTGCTGTTTTGTCCTTCTGACAGTGTTCTTTGCCTTACAGAAACTTTGTAATTTTATGAGGTCCCATTTGTCAATTCTTGATCTTAATGCAATCCCCATCAAAATCCCAAATAAATTCTTCATAGATCTAGAAAGAGCAATTCTCAAATTCATCTGGAGTAACAAAAAACCCAGGATAGCTAAAACTATTCTCAACAATAAAAGGACTTCTAGGAGAATCAATATCCCTGACCTCAAGCAGCACTACAGAGCAATTGTGCTAAAAACTGCATGGTATTGGTACAGCGACAGGCAAGTAGATCAATGGAATAGAATTGATCCAGAAATGAATCCACAGACTTATTGTCACTTGATCTTTGATAAAGGAGCAACAACCATCCAGTGGAAAAAAAAGATAGCCTTTTCAACAAATGGTGCTGGTTTAACTGGAGGTCAACATGCAGAAGAATACGAATTGACCCACTCTTATCTCCTTGTACCAAGATCAACTCCAAGTGGATCAGGGACCTCCACATAAAACCATACACACTGAAACTAATAGAAAAGAAACTGGGGAAGACCCTGGAGGATATGGGCACAGGGGAAGGTTCTGAGCTATTCTAACCATCTATGGCTTCCTATTGTCCGGTCACGTGATCCTTTCCCTTTAATCTGAGTCTTGCCCTGGCTCATTCAGTTCCATGTGTCTCCATGGCAACTCTTCCGGGTCCCTCCACCTAGTCTTTCTATACCATTTTCTCTTCCTCTCCTCCTTCTTTCTCTCCTCTCTTAACTCCATTGGTACTCCCTCACTGGGTTCAGATTTCCCATCTCCTCTGTCCTCTCCTGCACAGCCACAAGTTGATCATCTCTTTATTAACCAATCAGAGATTATGGAAAAAATTTTTATATAACATCGGGACTGGAGATACCTGATCACTCTAACTTCTGGACTACAAACAGATGTCTAGGCATAAAAATCAGCATCTGAATACACAGCGCACAAAACCATCCCCCAACAGAAAAATACCGTCAGCACAACCATCTACAGGCTTCTTGTTTTTTCTTTTGTTTTTTGTTTTTTGTTTTTTGGGGTTTTTTTTTCTTGGATATTTTTTATTTACATTTCAAATGTTATCTCCTTTCCGGGGGTTAGAGATAACATCCTCCCCCCAGAAACCCTCTATCCCCTCCCCCTCCCCATGCTTCTATGAGGGTGTTCCCCCACCCACCCACTCCCACCTCCTGGCCCTGGCATTCGCCTACACTGTGACATCAAGCCTTCACAGGACTGAGGGCCTCTCCTTCCATTGATGCCAGATAAGGGCGTCCTCTGCTACATATGCGGCTGGAGCCATGGATCCCTCTGTGTGTACTCTTTGGCTGGTGGTTTAGTCCCTGGGAACTCTGGGGGTCTGGTTGGTTGATATTGCTGACTTCTTAACAAAAGATATATCTATAGACTTCTTGACACAGTAAATAGTGTAAAAAAACTATTTAGTTGACAGAAATTATAATTTGTAAATATCTTCATGTTTTCCAGAAGGAATACAAATAAATACATATAAAATATTACACATTTCTTCACTTAATTCCTTTAGCTTATAATATTGTGTTCAAGATAAAGACAGATCAAAAGAAAAAGAAAAAGAACTATTTCATGTGTATCCCCAAACCAGTATTATTTTCACCATTGCTGAAGAAAACATTTTAAAACTCAAAATATATGTGTAGTATGTGTGTGTGTGTAGTGTGTGTGTGTGTGTGTGTGTGTGTATCAGAAAACTAGGTATTTCTAAAACAGTTTCCTTAAAGTTTTAAAATTCACTGAAATCTAAATATGTAATTAAAAAGATGCACTTTCTTGAACTTCATAACCTGATATAGTCATTTATTCTAGAATTGAGGTATAGAATAGCTTGCATGATTTTGTGTGACATTGGTCAATAACAGACAAATGGACAGATTATGTGGGATTCACTTCTCTTAAAATATTAATCAGACCAAGGGGGGGCGGGAAGCCTTTCTTTAAAAATGTTGCTGGGTTAACTTAAAAACAATATATTCTACGTTATAAATTGAAATTACAGACAGCACTTGTAGATTTACTGCTAATATTTAAGATTTAAACTAATTAAACCTTTCAGTTTTACAAAAGCACAAAAGCTATTCTCACTCAATAGAAACCATACCTTGAACACTGAACTTAACACTCTCCGAGTGAGGCATAAGGTGTTATTCAATCATGATTCTGGGTAGCAGGAATAAGCCACAGCTTCTGGTTAGCTACATAATCGGCACTGTAAATAACCATGTTATACAAAGATCGCCAATATTTTTGGATACACTGTTCAATAAATAATATGAAACATGTTTGTAAAATGGGCCTTGAATTTGGTTGTTATAGCCTCCTGTAGAAATGCACTGAGCCTGTTTAAGATAAGCCAAGTTAAGCTATGATCCTCAGTAAGTTAGGTGCAGTAAATGCATTTTGATTTACAATGTTTTGAACTTACAATGGGCTTATGGGGCCATAAGTCCGCTACACATGAAGAAACAGGTATAATGTAAAATGAATCATAAATTGAGATATAAATATGAAAGGCTTACAAAAGTAAACATGGTATTAGACAAGCATTTCTTTAAAACAATGCATTTTTCTATAAAACAAATGATACATTCCACTCATCAAGATATAGAATAATTGCTCCTCAAAAGTCACTATTGACTCAATGGCACAGGAAAGAAACCAGAGCCACCAGCCCAGGGATGGCACCACCCACAATGGGCTGGGCCATCCCCCATAAATCACTAATTTAAAAAATGCTATCTTTTAACTGGATCTTATAGAGGCATTTTCTCAGTTGAGTCTTCCTCCTCTCTGATGACTCTAGATTGTATCAAGTTGACATAAAACTATCTAATGATAACATACACAGTTTCAGATATTAAAGTAAGATTTTTGCATTAGGGGTGTTCAGACCATTCTATGGAAAAGCATATATTTCCAGGACTTACCTAAATAAGGACTTTTGTCCTGGATAACATTCAAACATTCAAATTTATCTTTAGGCATTTATGAGTCAGAATCCGATTACTCAGCTTTTAAGTACATTACTAAAGGAATCATTTCATTGTCTTTCTCTCATATGTATGTGTGTATATGTGTATATGTATATGTATATGTATATGTATATGTATATATGTATGTATATCATTCATTTCCTAAAAAGCAATTTTGAAAAGGCCAAGTTAGTAAACTCAAAGAATACTCCAGTGCTTTACTTATCTTCACTTATTTATATTTACAGTTTGATTAATTACTTTTCTGGACAAAATGTGTCAGACATATCTGCTATATAATATATATATATATATATATATACATATATATACATATATATGTATAAATATATATAAATATATCAAAATAATGCTGAAAATAGGTATTGTTTTGGGTTCTGTTGACAAAGAATTAGAAAAGTTTTAAAGAATAATTGGGATCATAAGGCGAATAAATAGCAATGCCAGATTCACCATTGCTAGCCTTCAAGGTGTGCCTCTCTGCTTCTCCCCGATGTCTCAATCCCTGCAGAAATGGCTGCCTTTTGTTATTTGTCAAAATCCCATCTTAAAGACCAACTCAAAATCTGCTTCCTTCAAGACACTTTGCTCTCTACAATCAGTGGACACCATGCTCTTGCGCTTCTGTATGACAATGAAAGTGAGATTTGAACTGGCCCCTCGGTACAATCCCAGGAGCTAATGGTGTTGAACACTTTATTGATGAGTTCATAGAAAATTTGCCTACATTTATTTGTGAACATTTTGCTGTTGTTTTTCTCTTTTCTATAGGGTTGTTTGTTCCTGAATCACTGAAATAAAATTATATATGTATATGTATATATATATGTATATATATATATGTATATATATGTATATATACACATATATATACATATACATATATATTTAAGCACTATATCAATAAATTGTTGTTTTGCTTTTTAACTTCTTTCAAACATTTGCTTTTTCTTTTTTGAGATACTTTTTCATTTTTATTTAAAGTTTCATACAGTACATTTTGATCTTATTCTTTCTATCCCCAACTCTTCACAGATGCCCTTCCACCTACTTATCCATCCAATTTCATCTTCTTTTTCTCTCTCAAAAATTAAAATAACTGGGAAAACAACAACAAAAACTCCCAAAATGAAAAATTAGAACAGACCAACAAAATTTTAAAAAGTAGAAAAAATAAAAAAACAAGATAAAATATTAAAACAAATCATAAAGTGAATGAAAAAATCTGACCCATAGGCATTGGGGGGAGGAGAAAGAGAGAGAGGAAAGAGACAGAGATACACACAGAGAGGGGCAGAGAGACAGAGAGAGAGACAGACAAACAGACAGACCGACACAGACACAGAGAAAAAGAGACTCTAGACCTACCATGGGCTTTTGAAACCTCAAAATCCACACCCAGTAACACTCTTCTCCAACAAGGCCATAGCATCTAATGCTTCTCAAGTAACGTCACTCTCCAGTAACTAAGCATTCAAATATATGAGCCTGTGCAGCCCATTCCTATTAACATAAAACTTCTCTAATTCTTCCTTCATTTATCCACAAACTGTGGTTTTTTATATCACATTTTGATTGATTTTTGATACAATTTGATACATGATTGTTTTGATGTATACTTTATATACATATAAAAGTAAGTGAAGATAAGCAAAACATATTGAGGTATTTTTTGATTTAACTAACTTGCCCTTTTCGAAATTATTTTTCAGGAAGTGAATGAAATATAAAGAAATTATATGTATATATATATATATGTGTGTGTGTGTGTGTGTGTGTGAGAGAGAGAGAGAGAGAGAGAGAGAGAGAGAGAGAGAGAGAGAGAGTAATCAGATTCAGATTCATAAACACCTAAAGATAAATTTGAATATTTAAATATTATATGACAGAAGCCCTTATCTAAGTCAGAGAAGTATATGCCTTTTCATAGAACAGGCTGAGCATTCCTAACACAAAAATCTGAAATACAATTAAGACGTGAAACTTTGCATGTGTTACTACTGTCCTGGCTAGATGTAGGTCGACTTGACATAAGCTAGAATCATCAGAAAGGAAGGAACCTCAACTGAAAAAAAAATGCTTCTATAAGAACTTGCTGTAAGTAATTCTCCTTTTTTTATTTATTCTTCTCTCATGCACTGCAGCTTCCCTTCTCTTTACATCTTCCAGTGCCCCCTTCTCCCCCAGATTTGCTCCTCCCAGTCCCATCCCCCCACCCTCCACAGAAAAGAGCAGGCCTCCCAAGGACATCCACTGAACAGGGTACAACAAGATACAATAAGAGCAGGCACAAAACCTCACATCAAGGGTAGTGAGGCAACCCGCTAGGAAGAAAGGGGTCCAACGAGCAGGCAAAAGAGTCAGAGACATTCCATCCTCCACTGTCAAGAGTCCTAGAAAAATACCAAGCCAATGCCATAGCATATACGCAGAGGACCTACCACCGACCCATGCAGGCTCCTTGATTGCTGCACCAGTCTCTGTGATCTCCCTATGGTCCCTGCTTAATTTATTCTGCAGGCCATGTTCTCCAGGTGTCCTTGTCATTTTCTTAATTAATGTATATGGGAGGACTCAGCCCATTGTGGGTGGTGCCATCCCTGGTCTGGAGGTCCTGTGTTCTATAACAAATCATAC
Source organism: Apodemus agrarius (assembly GCA_964023405.1). NCBI lineage: Eukaryota > Metazoa > Chordata > Mammalia > Rodentia > Muridae > Apodemus > Apodemus agrarius. The sequence goes on from OZ030005.1 coordinate 174,306,393, forward strand.
TGAGTAAGTCATAGGGAGCACGCCAGTAAGTGGCCCCCCCTCCATGGTCTCTTCATCAGCTCCTGTCCCAAGGTTCCTGCTTTTTTGTGAGTTCCTGCCCTCACTACTTTTGATGATGATATGGGACTGTGAGTGAAGTAAACCCTTCCCTTCCCAAGTTGCGTTGGTCATGCTGTTTCATCACAAAATAGTAACCCTAACCAAGATAACTACTAAGCCATGAATAATATATAGTGCTCTCATATGACATGTTACAGTGACAATTCCAGTATATTAAAAATATTACTTAAACTTGACTTTCAAGTATACATATATAAAGTACTTACAGAACATAAATTAATACCATATGAAGACTTGGGCAGTATCACCAAGATATTTCCTTATACACATGCATACACTCCCAATTTTGAAATCAAATCCATTTTAGACTCCCTAGCATTTTGGATCTACTTTACAGAATAGAAACAAAGTCTAGTTATTCATAGAACTATAGCCATTGTGCTGAGATATTAAAGGAAACAATTTATTCCAGTTATATCTCGTTAACTTGCCAACAAAAAATGACTAATTTTCTAACCTGGTGCTTCCCAAGGGAGGCCTAACTTGGCTGAAAATTTTTAATTTGTTTTATTATCCTTTTAACTGTATGCTCCTGGACATCATTGTTGAAGTTGTTTGCCTGAAAACACATTGCAACATAAAAAAAAGTCTGAAGACAGTAGCTTAATATCTTTTTGCACATTTACCTATTATCATAAGAAATAGCATCTGTTTCAATTATGCTAATGAAATCATTCTGTAACTCATAATGGAGCCTAGTATACTATTTCCTGCATATTAAAATAAAAAAACATAGCAAATTATGCTAATTTCAAATGAATTTACATCCAGCATTTCCCAATTATTTAAAAAAAGAGAGCAGCTATCCAGCTTGCTGGATGATACAGGGACAATCCCACTTGATCTCATCTTTTTTCTAATAAGTTTGGGCTAGGAAAGTAAGCAATGTAGAATACTACCCAGATGATAGCCACTGGGGTGCATCTTGAATTGACAAAATGGTGAAAGTGATTGAGTAGGAGCCCTGACTTCTTTATGACAAAATTGTCACTTGCGGTGGTTTAATAAAGGATTGTCTTCACACACCCAATCCCCAGACATCTCATCTTCTTGGGAGAACATTCTTCTTAAGGAACTGGATAAACTTTTTTCAATATTGTCAGCCTTCCCTACATGCTACATTTGATATGGAACATGGACAGTAGTCTTTCCATGAAAAGACCTTGAACAGAATTCAAAACTATGGATACCATTATAGCTTTGCATTCTTGATGCCCACTCGCTTCTGGCCACTGGCAATAGCATGGAAACTAATACAGACATGATGGTTCCCCCCTCAGGAAGCACACGCCTATATGTGTTTCATGCAGAGGGCATGCAGGCTTTGAGTATTACCCAGTCCACCTCCAGGGACCATAAGTAAGGTTTTACATGATTGTCGCCTGTCCCACAATCCCATGTCTCTTAGCTCACAATTACATGAGTATTATATTTTTGTGTAAATTAATCAATAGCTTCCCACAAAAGAAATAAATTAGAGGATCTTGGGACTAGAGAATAACCAGTCTGAAGAAAGAAAGAATTGGATTGAGCTCTTACTGTCTGCTAAAACTAAACTCTATTTCTACTCTATCGCAGTACAAATTTGACCTCAGCCTATGCACGACCAATAGACTTAAAGTTCAGAAAGGTGAACAGCTTTGGCTTTTCTTGTTGGCTCCATCATTTACCTTATGTACCTCTGTTGCCACCTTCTCTTGTAGAACTATCTCACATGTTCCATCCAAATATATCTATAGACACAACTTCCACTGTACTCTTTTAGTTTCAAGCTATCCCTTTAGAAATAAGATAAACCACACTTTTTTTTTCAAGAATTTATTCCTGGATCCTCGGTAACTGAAGTAAGGTCTTAGTCTGTGGAACCTTGAGCGTCCAACTCTGACAAGGGCCAGACTGGGCTTGAAAAGACATCTCCATGTTTACATGTATACAATGAGACCAGTGAGGAAACAAATAAAAAGGCCTTGTGATTTTTTTAAATGTAGGAAAAAATATAAAATCTTGATGTGTGCATACAATGAGTATTTCTACCTCAATAGCTTTTGATATCAATCCTTTGCATATAGCTTTGTCATGACTAAAAACCATCTACAGAATTTTCTTCTCTCTTTTTTTAGAACAAACAATTCAATAATTTGTTTGTGCAACATATTCATTTTTCTCCAGATCTATATTTGAGTATATTTTCAAGAGAAAAATGAAGTCTGGATAATGGTAAAATTACATGGCCAGTTTTTGTACTCAGAGATTAAGGAGACTTATTCATTAATTAGGCCAATGCTAGAAATAAATACTTTGGATTTAGTGGGTTAACGATGTTTATTTCAGATTTATGTGAGAGCTTTATATAATGGGTCACCTGGAATTCATGCTTTACTTTGACTCAGTCTGATGAAGTCAGTGAGGTCATCTTTTGGTGTCTGAGATTACCTGGCTCTAATAGTCATGATCATGAGGAGAAAGGAAAGCATTTCTACAGCTTTAATCACAACATGCCACTTCAATGCACCAAAGTGAGATTTTCAGTTCATCTGGAAAACATGGTTCCTGGATACAGATGCTAACAGGGCCACAATATCATTGAACTAAATGTCCACTGCAAAAGCAAAGGCTGTGCTTTGGGTACCACAGCTAGAAGCTCTATACTACACTACTGATGGATGACATGTCCTTATTCTTTTTATTACTATTATTACAAATACTGTTATATTTTGCATTCCAGTCATTAACCCCCTCCCAGTCTGTCCTTCCCCACAGTTCCTCATTCCATTCCCCCTCCCCAGTCTCCAAGAGGATATCCCCACCCCAGTTCCTGTCAGGACTCCCCACTCCCTGGGGCCTCAAGTTTCTTGAGGATTGGGCACATCTTCTCTCACTGAGGCCAGACCAGGCAGTCCTTTACTATATATGTGTCAAGGGCCTCAGACCAGCTCCTGTACGCTGCCTGGTTGGTGGCTCAGTGTCTGAGAGCTCTCAGGGCCAGGTTAATTGAGACTGCTGGTCTTACTAAGGGGTTGCCCTCCTCCTCAGTTTCTTCTAGCCTTTCCCTAATTCAATCATAGATGTCCCTAACTTCAGTCCAATGATTGGGTGTATGTATCTGCCTCTGTCTCAGTCAGCTGCTTATTGGGCCTCTCAGAGGACAGCCATGCTAGGCTCCTATCGTGTCAGACCCTGGGACCTCCCCTTGAGCTGGATCCCAAGTTGGGATGATCACTGGACCTCCTTTCTCTGTCTCATCTCCACGATGCTGGGTCAGAGTTTTTGATTGTGGGATGGCAACACTTTGCCTCTACTTGATGCCCTGTCTTTCTACTGGAGGTGGATTCCACAAGTTCCCTCTCCCCACTGTTGGGTCTCTCTCTTTAAATCCTGAGAGTCTCTCACCTCTCAGATCTCTGGTACATTCTAGAAAGTCTTTATACCTCCAATCCCCAGACACTGTACATTCCATTCATTCTTCTGGTCTCTCTTGTTGCCCCCTAATACTTGATCATGTACCCCTTTTCCCTCCCTGTCCCCTCTTCTAGACAGGTCCCCCTGCCTCCCTTGATTGCTTTCTTTTCCCTCCCAAGTGGGATTGAAGCATCCTGACATGGGCCCTTCGGCTTCTTAACCTTCTTGAGTTCTGTGGGTTGTATCTTGGTATTCTGTACTTTTTTGGCTAATATCCACTTTATTAGTGATACATACCATGCATGTCCTTTTGGATCTGAGTTACCTGACTCAGGATGATATTTTCTAGTTCTGTCCATTTGTCCACAAAACTCATGGTGTCCTTGTTCTTAATAGCTGAGTAGTATTCCATTGTGTAAATGAACCACACTCAATGTATCCATTCTTCAGTTAAGGGGTATCTGGGTTGTTTCCAGCTTCTGGCTATCACAAATACAGCAGCTATGAATACAGTGGAGCAGATTCCCCTGTGGCATATTGGGGCATCTTTTGGATCTATGTCCAAGAATGGTCTAGCTTGGTCTTCAGGTAGATCTATTTCCAATTTTCTGAGAAAGCTTCAGATTGATTTCCACAGTGGTTGTAACAGTTGGCAATCCCATTAGCAGTAGGAGGAGTGTTCTTTCTCCACATCCTCTCCAACTTGTGCTGTCACCTGAGGTTTTTATCTTAGCCATTCTGATTGGTGTACAGTGGAATTTCAGTGTCATTTTGATTTGCATTTCCCTGATGACTAAGGACTATGAACATTTCTTATGTGCTTCTTAGCCATTTGAGATTCCTGTGGTGTAAATTCTGTGTTTCACCCCATTTCACTCCAATGTGTTATACACCATTTTTTGATTGGGTTGTTTGGTTTTTGTTTTTTTTTTTTTTTTGGATGTTAGCTTCTTGAGTTCTTTATATATTTTGGATATTAGCCCTCAAAGAAGAAGTCAAGGTATCACTATTTGTAGATGATATGATAGCATACATAAGCAACCCCAAAACTTGTACCAAAGAATTTCTATAGCTGATAAACAACTTCAGCAAAGTGGCTGGATATAAAATTAACTCAAATCAGTAGCCTTCCTTTATACAAATGAAAATGTGTGCTGAGAAAAAAATAGGGAAACGACACCCTTTAAAATAGTCACAAATAATATAAAATATGTTAGGGTAACTTTAAAAAAACAAGTGAAAATTTTGTATGACAAGAACTTCAGGTCTCTCAAGAAAGAAATTGAAGAAGACCTCAGGAAACTGAGAGATCTCCCATGCTCATGGATTGACAGAATTAACACTTAATGGTACAAATGGACATCCTACCAAAATCAATTTACAGATTCAACACAATCCCCATCAAAATTCCAACTCAATCTGTTGTAGGATTTTCCATGTCCAATCATATTAGGGCAGTTGAAGGCCTGTGATTGCACAGGAAAAGGGAGGTGGAACTAGGAGTTGGGGAAACAGAGGTCACAGGAGGAGAAGGGAAGAGAACCGAAATGGAGTCTGACGTGGTGTTATCAAAAGGTTAGAATAATTTGGTTAAGGCTTTATCATTGTCAATTGGCTCTAAATTACTATATTGGCATCTTGTGATTGTGATTTCAAATATACATACATCTAACTGGTTAACTAATCAATCATTAAGAGTCATGCTTCTACAGGGTAATTGGAAGGTTGAGTTGGCAGACTGTGGGATGTATGGGCATTGTGTGGAAGCAAGATGAACCCCCACCAGAGAGTTGGCAGAGCTGGGGCTGGAAAGCGGGCAGGCTGACAGATCACAGGAGCGTGGGCCTAACCTGCAGAGGATTCACGGGTCCAATGCTGGGCTAGCAGGAGCCCTTTGGCCCAAGGTGAGGTCTATGGATTGCCGTTGCCTTGCCAACACTAGCTTAGGACATAATGGTGCTCTTTTTAAATATTTCCCAGAACACAATTTTTCACAGACATGGTAAGAGCAATTCTCAATTTCATATGGAAAAACAAAAAAGCTCAGGATAGCAAAAACAATTCTTCACAATAAAGGAATTTCTGGAGATCACCATCCCTGACCTCAAGCTGTGCTATAGAGCAAACGTGATTTAAAAAAAAAACTGCATGGTGCTGGTACAGACACAGAAAGATTGATCAATGGAATAGTATTGAAGACTCAGAAATAAAACCGCACACGTATAGAAACTTGATCTTTGACAAAACAGTGAAACATACACAATGGAAAAAAGAAATCATCTTCAACAAATGGTGCTGGTGTAACTGGCAATCAGTATGTAGAAAAATGAAAATAGATCCATATTTGTCACCTTGCACAAAGCTCTAGTCCAAGTGGATCAAGAACCTCAACATAAAACCAGATACACTGAATCTAATAGAAGAGAAAGTGGGTAAGAGTCTCAAGCTCATGGGCCCAGGGAGGGAGGATTTCCTAAACAGAACTCCAACGACTGAGATTCTAAGATCAAGAATTGATAAACGAGACCTCATAAAACTGAAAAACTTCTGAAAGGCAAAGGCCATTATCAATAGGACAAATTGGCAACCTACAGATTAGGAAAAAAATCGTCACTAACCCCACATCTAATAGAGGACACTTCCTTATTCTTGTTTTTAGGCATTCATGCATCTAAGGAGTACACCCAAAAGGCAGGGTTCATTAGAAAGCAATTCCTGTATTTCATGATCTGCTATTCCTTCCTAACACTATGGTATTCTTATTTCATTTTCTTTCTTTCTTTCTTTCTTTCTTTCTTTCTTTCTTTCTTTCTTTCTATTTTTTATACCTAAACATAGCAAAAGCAATTTACAGCAGACCAGTATCCAACATCAAAGTAAACGGAGAGAAACTTGAAGCAATCCCACTAAAATCAGGGACTAGACAAGGCTGCCCCCTCTCACCGTATCTCTTCAATATAGTACTTGAGGTACTAGCTAGAGCAATTCAACAACATAAGGAAGTCAAAGGGATACAAATTGGAAAGGAAGAAGTCAAACTATCACTATTCACAGATGATATGATAGTATACCTAAGTGACCCAAAAAACTCCACCAGAGAACTCCTACAGTTGATAAACAACTTCAGCAAAGTGGCTGGTTATAAAATAAACTCAAGCAAATCAGTAGACTTCCTATACTCAAAGGATAAGCAGGTTGAGAAAGAAATTAGGGAAATGACACCCTTCACAATAGCCACAAACAATATAAAGTATCTTGATGTGATTCTAACCAAACAAGTGAAAGATTTATATGACAAAAACTGCAGGTCTCTGAAGAAGGAAATCAAAGAAGACCTCTTCCATGCTCGTGGGTTGGCAGGATTAATATAGCTTAAATGGCAATCTTGCCAAAAGCAATATTTTCTTTCTTTCTTTTTTTCTTTCTTTCTTTCTTTCTTTCTTTCTTTCTTTCTTTCTTTCTTTCCTTCCTTCCTTCCTTCCTTCCTTCTTTCTTTCTTTCTTTCTTTTTTTCTTTCTTATTCTTTTTTTTTCTTTTTCTTTTTCTGAGCCAACAGAGAATTATAGTGAGTGAGTGTTTTTTAAATGGTAGGTTCCTGGAATATGACTGTTAAATGGTGGTCTTCTGAAGCCTTGTCTACAAAGACAGGACCAGGATAGTAGAGAAACTCAAAGTTCTCCCCTACAAAAGTAAGATCCAATAACTGTACACAATGTAATTTTCAATTCAGATTCTAAATGGAATATACTTCGCTTTTTAGCAATGCTTGTGACAAAATAAATTAATTATACACAGACTAGATCCAAAGGAATCACTACACTTCTAATAACATTAGACAAACATGATCCTAGAATCAAGAAAACAGATATAGTACTCGCTTCAGCAGCACATATACTAAAATCGGAACGATACAGAGAAGATTAGCATGGCCCCTGCACAAGGATGACACACAAATTCGTGAAGCGTTCCATATTTTTATTAATGAGCCCAGAAGCCCTAAATACTCAAGGCACAATTAGCAAGTCAAATGATTCCCAAGAAGAAGAAAGGAGAGGACCCTGGGCCTGTAAAGATTGGATCCAGTTTTGTAGAGAAACCATGGGGGGAGGGGGAATGATTGGGGGGGAGAGGAATTATGGGACATATGGTGGGGGAGAACTGGGAAAGGGGAAAGCCTTTGGAATGTAAACATAGAATATAGAAAATAAAAATTAAAAAAAAGAAAAGAGATATAAGTTCACTATTAAAGTCTTTATAAATTAAAAAATAAAACAACTAAGCCAAATATGCACTGTAGTGGCATACATGCCTCTGATTTTGTAACAAAAGAGTACATGATAAAATGTATGATATTAGTTTGAGAAAAATATAAAAGAAATATATCAAATTGCTTGTTATCTAATATAGAAGTCAGCAAATTACAGCCTGTGGCCAAAGCTGGCCTACTGATAATTTTGTTAATAAAGTTTAACAAGATCACTTGTTTAGGTATCACCTGTGGTTGTTTCTAATACACAGGAATATATTGAGCTCAACAGCTGTAGCAGAAGCTGTGCGTTCTACAAATCATACTTTACTATTTAGTCCTTTACAGCGAACACCTGCACACACCTAGGCTAGAGACGGAGGCTGTGGCCTCCTCTTTATAGGTATATATTCACCGAGATTGTACAAGTAATAATGAAAAGAAACAAAAATAGAAGTCTTAAAAATATAAAAACTCATCTCCTGGGAGTAGTAAAATATA